>JASCZW010000988.1:0-55752 GCA_034211315.2 Aedes japonicus | reverse complement strand
CTATTTCTTCTCTTAATTTCCAGCCCCGCCCCCATCTCTGTGACAGCACGATAGCGGCACCGTCCTCACCCCTACCTTCCTCCCCTCCCCCATCACCCTGCAAGCTGCACCATGGACAAGCTAGAACTCTCGATATACGGAAGGAGATCGACGAGCCGAACACGAGGCGTTTGCTTATCGACCGCCTCGACTCGAGCGACACGATGGACGACGAGAAGCAGGAACAGCTGCTTTCGTCAACGCGGGCCGCGGCCGACAATGTCAACTCCGAGCCACGCCAAGAACAGCCTGACGGATTCGGCAGATTTCGATCATTTCGAAGCATGACGGCTATCCGGACTCGGGACATTACTACGCAACGCCACTGACAACGACGTTCGAGGGCAGCAGTGGGACTGCTGCGACAAACGCGGAACGACTACGTCGATGTCCGACGGGGACAAGACACTGATGACCGACAGCAGCCGGATGATGCGAGTGACCAGCGACACCAGCTGTAAAGACACCAAACTCGATTCCAGCACCAACTGCACCGATTCGAGCAAGTGCAAGATGAAGCAGAAGAAAGATTACAAAGGTGACAAAAAGGCAGCAGCTCGCGGCGGCGGCCAAACATAAAAAGGCTGCAGCTGCGGCGGCGGCAGCCGGTGCCACTAAACTCGCGAGCGCTGATCAGTATTCTCCAAACGGTGGCAATTCTTCCTTAGTCAGCTTTCTGTTTCCACCGGGCTCTCCGCACATGAAGAAGAACAATTTACCATCAACGGTTGTACTCGGCGTGCTTCAGCTTCTGTTCAGCGTGACGCTTGCGGCCTCTGGCGGCTTGGTGCTGGCTACGGAACGCCTCACTAGCCATGGCCGGAACGGGATTGTGGTGCGGTGCCATTTCCGGAATTGCCGGCTCCCTGGGGTTGATGAACGTCAAGATGGCCAAGACGGGCTTCCTGGCGGTGAACCTGGTCTGCGTTGCGTCCAGCACGCTCCGGCCTGGCCCTAACCGGGATCGGTGCTGTGCGTGATGCCAACTTGGCTCAGCAGGATGAGGTGAGTTGGGATGCGAGGGAGGGCGTTTTGGTTGTGTGATCTGATTCTTGCTTTGATGGTGTTTTGTTTTGTTTTTTGTTTTTCGGCAGTCGGTTTGGTTCGCAGTGATAGCAGGTTCGGGACTCCTCACGGCGCTGGCGTTACACTTTCGTTAGCGTCTTCTCGGTGTACTACTCGGCGCTGAAGTTGTGCTCCAGGTAAGCGTTTTTTAAATATTTCGTAATCTTATATTGAGTAATGTGGAACCGTTGCGTTGCATTATTAGACCCGCTCTCCGTGCAACACCTTCCAACACAATGTTGAAAAATGAACAAGAAAGACCTTGTTTTAACTCCTCCTCCGTTCTAATGATTCTGTTAGTGCGCCTGATATTCATCGTAGCCTGGATCAGTTTTCGTTGATTTGCCAGAGCTCCGCTCGCTCTATCAAATCATATGCGGCTTTGAAGTCAATGCTTGTCCAACTTGTCGCCTTTCTTATAAAGGGTGTATTCGATAAAAATGGCACACACATATATACTCATCAAAATTAAACTGATTATCGGATTTTCTTGAAATTTTCAGGGAATGAAGAACTACTAATGAGTTTTGATTTACAACATTTGTTTTATTCAATTTAGTCTCCCATCCCGAATGCCCGCACCTTTCTTTTCACACCACCCATCAAATTTTGTACAACCGATTTTCCCAGTGTTTTTGTTGTTTTTACCCAAATTTTCTTCAATTCTAGCTCTGTTTTTATAATTTTGGGATGTTTGCGAAGTTCCGTTTTCATAATTGCCCAGAATTTTTCAACTGGACGAAGTTCCGGTGAATTTGGTGGGTTCATATCCTTTGGCACAAAATTGACTCCGTTGGCTCGGTACCACTGCAATACGTTTCGAGCGTAGTGGCAGGATGCTAGATCAGGCCAAAACAGAGTTGATCCTTTGTGCTTGTTAATGAATGGCAAGAGACGCTTCTTAAGGCACTCTTCCGTGTAAATCGCACCGTTTATTGTTCCGGAAGTGATGAAGGGAGCACTTATTTCACCACATCCGCAAATCGCCTGCCAGATTAGAAACTTCTTTGCAAATTTCGATAGTTTCTTCTTTCGAACATCCTCCGGAACATCGAACTTCGACTTGGCAACGAAATATTCTTGCCCAGGAAGTTGACGGAAGTCGGCCTTGACGTATGTTTTCGTCATCCATCACGATGCAACCGGATTTGGTGAGCAGCTTCGTGTAAAGTTTCCGGGCGCGGGTTTTCGCAGTGATGTTTTGTTTTTCATTCCGGTTTGGGGCTTTTTGCACTTTGTAAACATGTAACCCAGCACGCTTCATGGTTTTCTGCACAAAACCGACTGACACCTTAGACTTTTTAGCGACATCTCGAATTGACATGTTTGGACGGTTCTTGAATTGTTGTACGACTTTCCTGGCCATTTTACTGTCCATTGGACCACTTTTACGACCACTCCCTTCCTTCCGTTGGACACTCAGACGCTCCTTGAAGGTTCTTATTACACGAGACACAGTTGTATTTGCAATTCCAAGCCTTTTAGCAATCCACCGGTGGGACGCCCCTGGATTTTGATTGTGAGTGCACAAAATTTTCTCACGGACAATTTCTTGTTTCGACGACATGACTGGAACTACTGAATGTATGAACTATGAAACTTGGCAGATGTAAATAATACACTATGGATAAGATCTACTCAAATTTGTAGGTTTTTTACTCATACGATTCAAAAGTTACAGAAGATTTTCTGTGTGCCATTTTTATCGAATACACCCTTCAGATTGGAAAAATCACTCCATCCTTCCATTCCTCTCGTAGTTGTTCGCCATCCCAAATTTTGAAAATCACTCGGTACATCAATCTTATCAGTTTTCCAGGGTCAAACTGGGAGGAGTTCCGCCGCGAGAGCTGTTTGGTAGCCCCTTAACAAGGAGGATCATTTGCTGACTCTGGGATGCCCTGCTATTCATCGAACTGCTGCCTCCAGTTTTGATCACCTCACAATCATCCGTCAAAAGCCTTAAACTCTTTGTAGAAGTCTGGCAAGCGGTACAACAACTCCATCTCTTTTTTCTCTCTGCGTAGTTTCTTTACCCGAAGTACACGAGTCTGTTTACGCTTCTCCTTGAATCGTTCTACGTTCTGTCGGGTACTGCGTTGCAACATTTGTTCGCTAGCTGCGTTCTTCTCGATCAACATCTCTTGACGCTCATCGTCGAACCAGTCGTTTCGTCTTCTGCGTTCCACATGTCCTAGGACACTTTCAGCTGCATTTTGTAAGCTTGTTTTTGCATGGCTTCAACAGTCCTCAACAGTCTTCGCCGACTACTTTCCTTTCCGGCAACGCAGCTTCCAGGCTTTGCACGTATTCTATGACGACTTCTGGTTGTTTCAGTCGTTCAGTGTTGTACCGTAGTGCGCTTACCTTACCTTACCAATCAGACTAAGGCCGGCGTGACCTCTGCTGTACACAGAAGTTGTCTTCATTCCGTTCGGTCCATGGCTGTCTCTCGCCAGCCTCGCTGTCTGCGGAGGGTCCGCAGGTCGCCTTCTACTTGATCGATCCGCCTTGCTCGTTGCGCGCGTCTTCTTCTTGTACTTGTCGGTTCGTTTTCGAGAACCATTTTCACAGGGCTGTCGTCCGACATTCTTACGACATGCCCAGCCCATCGTAGTCTACCGATTTTAGCGATGTGTACGATGGGAGGTTCTCCAAGCAATTGGTGCAATTCGTGGTTCATTCGCCTCCTCCACGTTCCGTCTTCCATATGCACTCTACCGTAGATGGTACGCAGCACCTTCCGTTCAAAGACTCCAAGGGCGCATTGGTCCTCCACTAGCAAAGTCCATGTTTCGTGGCCGTAGAGAACTACCGGTCTAATTAATGTCTTGTAGATGGTCAACTTTGTGGTTCGGCGAACTTTGTTCGATCTTAGCGTCCTTCGGAGTCCAAAGTAGGCACGATTGCCAGCCATAATACGCCTTTTTATTTCTCTGCTGGTGTCGTTATCGGCGGTCACCAACGAGCCCAGATACACGAATTCGTCTACTACCTCGATTTTATCACCTTCGATCTGAACTCGTGGTAGGAGGTTAACATTGTCTTCTCGTGAGCCTTTTCCTTTCATGTATTTTGTTTTCAACGCATTAATCACAAGCCCAACCCTACCAGCTTCAGCCTTAAGTCTGATGTACGTTTCCGCCATCGTCTCAAAGTTACGTGCTACGATATCAACGTCATCGGCGAATCCAAATAGTTGGACAGACTTCCTGAAGATCGTGCCACTCGTGTCTATCCCGTAGTGCGCGTTGGTAGCGAAAGGGGCATTTTTACCATGATCAAATAAGGATCCAAGTCCACGTTAGCGCCTCGATAGGTTCTTACATCAAGGATGTCCGAAAAGTGTCTTTCATAAATCAGAACGTGATCGATTTGCGGTTCATCCGTTTTTGTTGCTTTGGTTCGATTAACCTATTCCGAATTGTCTATTACAGTTTCGTTGCAATTGTGCATGTTTTGTTCGATGCCGGGTCGCATGTCATACATCAAAACCCCCTGTCTCGCCGGAGGACCATCGTGCCAGGGTTTATTTATGGTCTAACGGCCTACATGAAAGACACTCGAATGCAGCTGACCCTAACATGGGATCCAGACGCTGTTTTGAGCCGCCCCTACCATTGGATACGGACGTTTGGATAGGCCATCCCAATGGAGAAAGTTACTCCCCCTCCTTTCCCAGTCAGCAAACGGCTAAGGTCATGCCCGGGCTCTTTACCCGATTTTTGCGGGGACGAAGGCATAAGAGTTATTGTACAAAAGGCTAAGGACCACACTGGGATCTACATTATACCTGCAGGGACCGAAAGGCAAATGGTACGGATTATCCAGTAATTTACCACCTCAGCCGAAGCATTTTAGACAATCCATCCCAGTGTGTTTTGATGGACGACGAAATGAACATGAAAGTGGATTTCAAAGGCGGGGCCTAAATTTTACACCAAATAGCCTTAAGGGGGGGGGTGTCCCCTTGCAAATACGACTTTTGCGATGAAAAAAATCGGCTAAAATGTGCTCGTTTGGCAAGCAATTTTCACATATACCTTGCAATCTTCCATTTTCTTCACAATAAATGCTGAAATTTACCGAACCGAGTGCTTACACAAAAAGTTGCTTCCACTATATCGGAAGCATGAGATTCCTCCTTCCTTCTTGTCGGATCTAACCTTATGCCAGATCAACGCCACAGTGGTTTCTATGGTAGCAACTTTGATTTCGTTGAAACGCTACTGGGCAATCGTCAAGCGGAACCTCAAGACAAGCTTCAAGAAAATTGGTCTTTAGCGCCAGGAAGTGCACGAAAACCATTGTGCTGAGAGGACCGTTCAAAGACTGAATTACGATCAAATTACCAAAATCTGCAATCGGATTCCCAACAAACATCAGTTTCGAATAAGGCCTGTATCGTTAATTATGAGTACACCTAAAAATTGCTGTATTTCTATATGTTTTATTTATTTGCAGCTCAAATTCATTTACATTTTCTTGAAAAGCCCATTACATCAGTATTCATTTAATTTTTCGTAGATCTGGTCAGCTCTTGCACCTTCTTCTTGATGTTCCTCATAAGGTTTTGCACAACCGTTCCGCCGATGGTTTTGCTTACGTTTACCCAGTCTTTTTTGTAATTTGATTTGAAATTTCTCAACGGGCCTTATTTGTGGACAAATTTTGGAGGAATCATCGCCTTTTCCACAAATTGGACATTGTTCTCTTCATACCAGTCCAAGGTGGTACGCGCATATTGACAGGATGCCAAATCAAAACAAAACAGAGTCGAACCTTGTGTTTTCGGCAGAATTCGTTTCTGCAGCCATTCCTTCCGGTACATTTTGGCGTTCATTTTGTAGTGAAAAAAGTGTCGATTTCGTGTCGATTGTAAAACTGTGCTCCTGAAAATGCCCTTTAGTCCAATTTGACGTACGTCTCGTCATCCATGATAATTCACATGTCATTTTTGCTCAAAACGTAGTCGTACAGCTTCCGAGCCCAAGTTTTCACGGAATTCACCTGAATTTGGCTGCGTTTCGGACATTTTTGTTTCCGGTACTTCTTCAGGAAATTTCTCTTCTTTGCACGTTGGACCATTCCAATCGTCGATCGACCCCTTTTTGAAAAATCTCTGATGGATACCTCCTTGTATCCTTCAAAAACTTTGCAAATTCGTTTGTCCAAATTTGGGTTTGACGCACTTGTTTTTCTACTACGGCCGGGTAAGTCCTTCAATGTGTTATGCATAACAAACCGGTTGATCGCATTTTGGACCGCACAGACACTAACAACTTCTACTTTTGCTAATTTTCTTAGTGACAATCCCTTTTCAGTGCAGTACTTGGTCACAATCGATTTTCGCTTTTCTCCCGTAAGACCTCGCAATGTTCCGCTTGAAGTTAAACTTTTACCAAATATTATAAATTAACAATATAGCTCACTTCCTCATTTCGTCCCGGACACACACGAGCGCCGCGGTGGCAAAAAGGTAAACCAGTACACTACAAATTTTGCGCTACCCAAATGGCAGTTCTCGTTCTTAAACCTTCTTCTTCTTCTCCATGCGATTTAATTTACGTCGGCCAAATACAAAACAAAACAAAACAAAATGCTTCAGTGGCAAACCAAAACAATTAGTGGAAAAATTGATTTAGAATTTAAAGTTTTTATTTCATGGTAACATATCCACACGAGCGCGAATCACCACGATGAAAAGATCGGTTTACTCAGTGTCCGGTTGCTCCAGCAGAATGGATGGCCCGTGTTCGTTGTCCTTTTTCATGATAAAAATAACTAAACATGGAAAAAAAAATCAACACACTGCACTTTTTTTTTTTTGAGTTGTTGACATTTGCGCACTCTGAACTCAAAGTATGTAACACACGAGTATTATTAATACTAATTTACCTTTTCAACTAAAGATGGCGTTACAGTTGTGTCCGTTACGATTCGTATAGAAATTGCAAAAGTGAGCTATATTGTTAATCTATAATATTTGCTTTTACCTTATATGAAGGTTTTTGTTTGTTTACTAGGCAAGCAACACATTGACACTAAACAGCTGTCAAAACAAGTCATAGTCTTTTTCATACAGAACCTCATAATTAACGATGCAGTCCTTAACCGCTTGTTCAAATAAATTTAGAGAAGTTATTCAGCTTTCGAGAAGAAAAAGTTGAACAGCTTCTCCAAATTTGTATGAACAAACAGTTGTTCAGCATTAGTGTTTGTTGGGGTGATTTCTAAGTATAAATAAACTAACATAAACTAACTCTAAGACCAGTAAACTAACCATAAACTAACTCTAAGACCAGTAGGTCCCGAACAACTACGTTTTTTTTCTAGGCTCAGGCAGTACTAGCACATTGGTCCCAAGCTTAATAATGCGCCCCTAATAATAAACTCACACGAACACACTCTCAAATATGCTGTCAAAATAACACAGCAAATCAAAACAAAGGCGCAAATATGTATAGCAAGGAGCTGGCTTCAAGGTGTACTTTGGACCAAGGGGTTCTACAACATTGAACCATTTTCAAATCGCTAGTTGCATATTGATTGTTGGTATAACTGACATTTTAACATGTTAAGCTGTAATAAAGGACATTGCTTTGAAAATTTGCGAATTGTATTAGGTTTAATTTCAATTTCTAAATGTTAATAACTACTTTTCGATTTCTAAATGTTAATAACTACTTTTCGATATACTTCTTATTGAAGGTTGTCCACGTTAAATTGCAACACACAAAGCGATTTGCGTCTTCTAACCCATGTGAAATTTTCGGAGTATCAAATAAAACTAAGTTTTGCAATGTTCACTTTATTCAACTTACGCTGCAAATCAAAATGCCCGTTTTCTGCTCTTTAGATCCTCCATGAGATTTTCTACAACATTATAACCGACATCTTTTTGCAAATTGACCCATGCTTTTTTTAATGGGCTGTGTACCAATTCGCAAGTTAACTTCAAATTTACTTAAACTTGACAGATAGAAAATAAACGATTAATCGATTAAAGTACCTTTGTGATTGATCAACAAACTTTTGATAAGATATTGAGTTTCCGTCGGTCAGAAATAAGTCAGCTCGAGTAGCAAACTTAATCGATTATTTTCCATCTGTCAAGTTTAAGTAAACATTGACATTCATTCGCGAATCGGTAAACAGCCTTGGTCTTCCTTGATTGTATTGGGACGTTTGGACTATTCCCACACGCAAAAAAAGCCGTAGAACTACCATTTCGAGGGTTAAATTAAGCGCAAACACCAACAATTTTCACCTGACTATAAATGCGTTTGATTTTACCATGCCTGCGATTGAAGTCAACCATGGTGGGATTGATATCAACATGAGGTCTGTCGAATGTACCACAAATGTTGAAAGCTGTACTATAAACGTAGTAAATTTGACTGAATTTTATAGTTGTTTTGAAAATAGGCATAGTCGGGTTAAATTGTAGTTTTTCCTGCAAGATTTTTTCCCGAAAAAGCGCAACAAATTTGACATTTTTGAACATCTTTAAGTCATACCAGATGTTTAGTAAAACATCCATAAAGGTACCGTCACACGGCGCTTGAAATCTATGTTATAGTTAACTATAATATAGCCGTTATAGATATCTATATCATAGTTCTATGAGATTCGAAAAACGGTTTTGTAAAAATGTGAGATATGAAGTGATAATAGCTATGTAGTAGAAATCCTCGACGCAGCAAATTAAAAAACAAATTCCTGAAGTTGTCTTGGGCACTTCCGGTAGCTATGGACAGATTAAGAATATAAAATGCTGCAGTTGTTGCGTATATCAAAGTTCAGGATTTTTTTTCAGCGAACTTCGGGGAAGTTCTTCAGTAAAGTTCAGGGAAGTTTTTTAGAAAAATTCAGGGGTTCTCTTCGGAGAAGTTAAAGAAAGTTCTTCAGAGAAGTTCGGGAAAGTTTTTCAGCGAACTTCAGGAAATAATTTCAGAGAAGTTTTTCAGACGAACTTTAGGGAAGATTTTCAGAGGAATTTCCGAAGGAACTTCAGGGAAGTTCTTCAGGAAACTTCGGGGGCTTTCTTTAGAGAACTTCGAAGGAACTTTAAAGATGTTCTTCGGAGAATTTCATGGATTTTGCTTTAGAGAACATCGGGGAAGTTCTTCAGAGAACTTCTATAATGTTCTTCAGAGGACGTTTGGAAAGTTGTACATAGAACTTCAATGAGAATCTTCTGAGAACTTAAGGGAAGTTCTCTTCAAAGAAGTTCAGGGAAGTTGCTCAGAGAATTTCAGGGAAATTAATCAGAAAGTTCAGGGAAATTTCGATTGCCCATTTACAAAGTGGATGTACATGAACGACCTTCACCTCCCATCACCGAAACAGCTTTTCCGAGGACCAAACCCGTTCTATAAGTTACTTTTGTGGATGACACTTTTCGGTTTCATCAACACGTAATGATTTCATGTTCTTGCAGAAACCACAGCCAAGACGAAACGGTGTTTACTACAGGTTGTTCTGAGCAAGAAGAATTGTAGAAAATGCTTTGGGAATTGCATCTGCTCGATTCCGTGTTTTGCGACGGACATCTGAGCATCCCCCAGAGAGAGTGTATTTATAGGCCGCGCAGTGTGTGTCCTTCAGATTTTTTCCGAGAGAGTTGTTTTGTATTGTCTGTCATTGATTAATTTTTGTATTGTATTGTTATTGATTAATTAATTAATTTATTATTATAATTTCTTTGCCTGGTATATTTTGGCTTAAAAAATACCGCAAAAACACAAACTGGATAAAAATTCAACCGAACTGTCAAAATGCTTCGACCAACAAACTATGAACTATTCCGTCCGGATGGAATAGTTCATAGCCTACTACTATAGCATAGAAACTAGCGCTAGAGTGTACACACGACAACGAGCACGGCTCTATATCATAGCGTAAAACTATCGCATGCATGTCATAACTATTAGCTATCACTATATAGTTAAGTTGTTCCTATGAGCTATTACATAGTTTTCTAGCATATAGTCACTATATACTAGAAGTTGCTGAAATATGGCGGCACCTTAAGACAAATATTAGGTCCTATGGATGCTGATACAGCATGCTTATAATGTACACCGTGTCCAATATATTCTCATACACTTTTTCCTTGCATTGGTGTCGTGCAACTACTCAACATGCCTCACGTATGTGTTGATGTAGTTTTGCACTATGTTTCTACAAACGCTTTTAGGTTATGTCCGATTGTTTTCATTCGGTGTTTATCTTTAACCAGCAATGAAGGAGTTTCGTGCTGTGGTCATGTAATTTTTTTTTTGAAAGGTGAGCGCCCGGGCGCTATTTTCAGAAATTTGAAAAACCTCGGAGTAAAGCGGGATTTTGTGTACCGAACCATCCGAAGGTACCATGACACCTGCTCGTTGGATGACCGGAAGAGATCCGGTCGTATTCGTACGGTGCGGACTGCACGAGTTGTTGAAGTGGTCAGGGAACGGATTAAATAGACGAAAATCACAGCGCTCCGTACGTAAAATGGCCGCTGATCTGAATGTTTCGAGATCGTCAATGCACAATATACTGCAAAATACTGACCTAGGATTCCAAGCTTTCAACCCAGGTAACCAATAAGCATTAGCATATGCAGTAAATCACCCCTAAATCTCCATTTCAAATGCTACAAGCTTTATAGTCGCATTATATCAGCATCTCGAATGTTGTCTGTTGTAAAGTTGAATTTCAAATGATATTTAAATGCTTGGAGCCTGTAATGAGCATTTCGAAAGCAAAATAGCATTAAATAAAGCATTATACGTAGCATTGCATAAGTAAAGCAGCCGTATATTGGGCCAAAAGCGGCATTTATGTTGCATTTAAGGCGACTTAATTGCTCGATAGGCTGCCGTAAAGACGCTTTGGAACTGCCAATTGGTTACCTGGGAAGAAAACTAAGGTTCAGAAACGACTCGAAAGAGCAAGTCTGCTTTTGTCGTGGCACGGTGGGGAAGAATGTCCACAATGTCCAGAAGGACAGATTGGGTTCTCTCTTCGAGAACTGTTCCAGAGAGTGATAGGAATATTCCACGGTTTCAAAGTGCTGCGTCAGTGATGGTTTGGGGAGGAATTTGCAAGCGAGGCAAATTACCACTGGTTTTCATCGAAAAAGGCGTTAAAGTGAATGCCGTATATTTTTAAAACGGTAGTTTTGGAGAAAGTTGTCAAGGCATATGTGCAAGAGGTGTTTGGATGTGATCACTATGTGTTTCAGCAGGACGGAGCGCCATCGCATACTGCAAATCTCGTTCAGGGCTGGTGCCGAGAAAATTTGACCGACTTTTTGGACAAGAATGAATATCCTCCCAGTTCACCAGATCTGAATCCCTTGGATTATTTCGTATGGTTATACAAGCTGGCGAAGGTAAATGACCACAGGGCGTCTTATATGAACCAATTCAAAACCGTAAACAAACGCCTTCGGCAACCTTCGTGCGTTCGAGTACTTTGGACTTAGTCTCTGTCGAAGTATTGATATTCGAGCAGCCGAGTCTCCCTGCACTACCTAAAGGTCGATGATCCCTATTTAGCTCCTACAATGCTTAAAAAAGATCTGAGCAGCACATTCCATAAATTTCGTGCATGGGCGCGTCTTCGAGCGTATACAGGGTGCGGCAGAAATTAATGCAAAAATTTGTTCTATTTCTTTCAAATCCCATTTTCAACTAATTCAAGAAATAATATCAACATTTTCAAGTGCAGTTATCTTTATAAAGTCCATTTAAACAAATTTATTCAATGTGGCCTCCATTTTTATTAATAACATCCTCGAGCAGTCCTCCGACATTGACTGCCATGTGCGTGTTATGGTTGACTTCTGGGTGTGATGTTTTGCAGACTCGTGCTTCAACATATGCCCAAATCGAATAATCCAACGGTGTAAGATCTGGACTGCTAGGGGTCCACAAATCCTTCGGCCAAAACTTCATGTTATCGTTCAACCATTATTGGGTTCGATTGGACGTGTGACACGGCGCTCAATTCTCCTGTAGGACAACGTTTTGGGGAAGCACTTGGTCCTTTAACATACCCATATACATTTCGGTATTGATTTTAACTCCAGCATCAATGAAAACAGGCAGCATTTTCAAACCGTTGGACGCCACCAAGCCAAACATCATGACACCAGCCGGATGTTTGGTATGAAATTTGAATTTCACTTCTTGAGGGATTCCATCCAGAATGTGCTGGAAATCCCAAAAATCATACCCGATCATCATTGATTTGGATGAAACTTGGCACATGAGTTCGGTACGTTGGAAAAAAAATTCCACTGGTGTTAAGATAATTTGGGTTCAAGAGTAACTTTTGAGATGGGCGTATGTGTTTTTTCCAACATTTTACTTGAAAATCGTAGTTCAAAAACCATTACATTTAGAGAAAACTTTATATAAGGGAATTGTAGGGAACTAAAAAGCCTTTCTTAAAAAATATACACAGAAAAAAATTTTTTTTCATCAAGAAAAATCAAAAATAATTACTAAAATAAAATATCTAAAAAAACATATATTTAATATTTTTTTAATTTGTTGTATGGAAATTTGAGAAAAAGACACGTTTTAAAAAAAAATTCTAGGATGGATCGCTCTTATAATAAAAAGTTTTTCAAATAATGAACTTTGGTGTATATTTCAAATTTTGATTATTCATTCATATAAATAAATTTTGATGTTACAATATGGTTTTGGAGATCATTACAAACAATAATGATAATAATAATAAACCACGTAAACGCAAACTGTTTTCAAGATATTTTGATTTTCTTTCAATAAAATTTCAAAACCTCAAAAAATACGCCCTTTTCATAAATTACTCGTGATATTAAACAACATAGCTAACGATTGTTTCTCTTGTGTTTTTAGCCTTTTTAAACACATGTATGTGCTTCTTACTTACTCTTAGCAGCTCGTCGATTGAAAAAGCTTCACTTAAAGTTATAAGACAAAAATAATGAATTATGGTTGGATTTATATTAATATATACCATTTATTAGTCTCGGTCATTGATAATATTACATAAACATTATATAAACTATTGATTGCTTTTATATATATTACTAGCTGAACCTGGTGCGAGCGCTGCTACGCTTGCAACTAAATGAAGGAAAATTCAATAGAACTGCACGTTTATGGTTTTTTCGGAAATGAGTTTTTTTTCTTGACTCACAGGAGTTCAAACTTCTATCAAAACATGCTTCTTATCCAAGAAACACACGTTTTGTGCTTATGTAAGCGCTGTATGGGAGCCCTCCTTCCAGAGGGGTGGTTTTCAAACGCGACCATACAATCATTGCCGTCAACACCCTCTCACATTCCAAATTTGGTTCCATTTGCTTGATTAGTTCTCGAACCATCGCACTGGGCTCATCGATTATAATAAAATTTGAGTTTAATTTGTTTGAAGCCTCCCCCCCCTTCAGAAGGGTAGGGTCTTGAACTACCATAGAAACATTCTTGCCTTCAAAACCCCCCACATGTCAAATTATTTGATTCGGATTTGCTCTGATAGTTCTCGGGTTATGAAGAAATGTGTGTCTCATATGTATGAGAGCGCCCCCTTCCTGGAGAAAGTAGGG
This sequence comes from Aedes japonicus, assembly GCA_034211315.2. Taxonomy (NCBI): domain Eukaryota; kingdom Metazoa; phylum Arthropoda; class Insecta; order Diptera; family Culicidae; genus Aedes; species Aedes japonicus. The sequence continues at coordinate 42,053 of JASCZW010000988.1, read as the reverse complement.
GTCTCAAACAATCATAAGAACCTTCCCAGCCCCAAAACCCTTCATATAAATTTTCCACGTTAGTCTGTTCAGAACTTCTCGAGCCTATAAGGGTCTAACAGACTAGATAGACAGACAGAAATTCATTTTTATGTATATAGAAATATAGCCTCCAAAAACCTCCATATAAGCTAAAAAGGTTTCATTCAACTTGATTAGTTCTCGAGATATGCAGAAATTTGTGATTTATTTTGTATGGGATTTCCCCCCCCCATTTGAAGTGTGGGGAGGGGTAGGAAGTGCCATAGAAACATTTTTTGCCTCCAAAAACCTCAACATGCCAAATTTGGTTTCATTTGCTTGATTAGTTCTCGAGTTATGCATAAATTTGTGTTTCATTAGTATGAGAGCTCCCCTCTTACAGAGGGCGGAGGGGTCTTGAGTTACTTTAGAAACATTTCTTGCCTTCAAAACCCTCTACCTGTCAAATTTGGTTCCATTTACTTGATTAGTTCTAGAGTTATGCAGAAACTTGTGTTTCATTTGTATGTGGCCCCCCCACCCTACCACAGAGGGAGGAGGGGTCTCGAACTACCGTAGAAACATTTATTGCCTTTCATATCCCCGCAAGCCAAATTTGGTTCCATTTGCTTTATTAGATCTAGAGTTATGAAGAAATTTCAGTTTCTTTTGTATGACTATGCACCTCCTTCTAGGAGAGGGGAGGGGTCTCAAACCACCATCCAAACATTTTTCTCCACCAGAAAACCCCTACATGCTAAATTTGGTTCCATTTGCTTGATTAGTTCATGATATATGCAGAAACTTCTATTTTATTTGTATGGGAGCCTCCTTTCTAGAGAGGGGAGGGACCCTCAAACTACCATAGAAACATTGTTTGCCTCCAAAAACTTCCGCATGCTAAATTTGGGTTCCTTTGCTTGTTCAGTTCTCGAGTTATGCAGAAAATGTGTTTCATTTGTATGGGACCCCCTTTCAGAGGAGGGAGGGATCTCTTACTATCTTACAAACGTTCCCCGGCCTCAAAAACTCCTGCGTACAAATTTTCATGCCAAACGGTTCTTCCGCTCGCGAGTCAAATCGTGACAAAGGAAACCCAAACTCATTTTTATTATATAGATGAATCCCGCCTTCTTCGTCATTCGAAAAACAGTTTTACAAAAACCTCGTTTTCTGAAATTGAACGAATGAGTGGTAACTTTTGTGTACCTGTGCAATCGTTTTAGTCTGTCGGTAAATTTCATTCCATCTCTGCAACCCCGTCTCATACTCTTCATGTGATACATAACAAAAACGACATTTTTTGTTAAACAATCAATCACTTTTTTGGATCGCCCATCCGAATAACTCTAATGCACTTTCATAGGGTGTTCATGTTGTACAGCAAGGCTTGCATATCTTGCCATTCGTTTTATCAAGTACCCGACCAATTGCATCGCAAGGTCCCTCACCGTGGGATGTTGCGAAAAATGCCATTCAGCATCAATATTGTGCTTCTTTTTTAAAACTTACAAAGGCTTGCAAAGTTCTTCCTATTTTTATATTGGGATGCCGCCCCGTCAGACATAAACGTAGCTTTCTTTACTTTAATTTTTGTTTGCAGAAAAGCTTATTAGTTTTGAAACAATGCACCTGCACCGCAATCGTATCAGCTGCTTCAACACTTCTGAGATACAAATGAAAACTGACATTTTTGGTGCATTCCAGATTCCGTGTAATAGACGACAAAAGGGTGAATAGTGGCTTGCTCATTACTTCCAATAACTACTTTGAACAGCATCTTGAAAAACAAAATGAATAACCTTCAGAAAAATCACAAATTATTATTACTTCCGCCGTCTCTTAAGACAACTTTTATAATCTCTGCAGAAACTAGACTGCTGAGATTTGACAAAATCGTGGACACCAATTGTTCCACCTTTTCACAAAATAAGCAACAAATTCATCAATTGGTTTAACAAGTGTCTCTAAATCCACATCTATCGAAGTTGGAACTATCCGTCTAAAAGATAAGCCTTCAACGAAACCACGCGTTTTTCTAATTTGTCTGTTAAACTACTTCCTCAAAATCTGAAAAGCTCGGACATCGTTCGCATTCACGGAGGTAAAACATTTTTTAGTTCTAGTTGATGAGCTACATAACATTTCTTCAAAACACAATTTATAATCATTCTCGAATGAATATTTTCTTAAGACCATGAAGCATCAAGTTAATGTTCTCATGAATGGTGCAAACACAAATGTTATGAGAACCTGTGCTGCCAAGTGCAATTTGCAATGCTTTGGTCTTAGAAGCTGCAAAGAGCTAAAACCCAACAGCATTTTGATGCAATCTCTTGAAATTCTAATGAAAGCTTCTCTTAATGAACAAACTAAAAGTGCTTTTTGAATGTGAACCCTCTTACCTTCAACTTTCACTGAAACGTAGTCGTTCATACCAGGGGTTGCTCGTGTAATCTCATCACTGTCGTAAAATTGCAAAATTTGGCTTTTTATTTCCGGGTCCAGACCGTGTCCCAGTTGTTAGGGGCAGCTAAACACCTTCGTGCTTTGCAAGCGAATTTAGCTTGTGATACGATGTACTTGTTTGTTATTCCAAATCCTGCCATTACCTCTTTGATTTGTCCAAAGATTGTGGTAAACCGGAAAGTATCCTATCCTTACTGATCGTCCCTCGGGAAGTTTCTGGATCAGCATACCGGTCCTTTAGCTGCGCGATTATTTCTGTCATATTCGGCTGCTTTCACTTCTTCAATTGTTCCAGGTCATCCTCCTCCGCTTGATCCACAAATATGTGTGTCCGAATGCCGTTTGAAACATCTTTGAACTTTTTGCGGGCATAATTCTTACGTTCAGGAACTTTTTAGCCGATATTGGCGAAACGTTGATTCCAGCTACGCCCTTGTTAAATAGCTCAATATTATGGCACCTTGAATAATCTTGCACACTGCTATCAGATGGCACTGACATTAATGATATTGCCGATGGCGTTTCCTCGAGACCATACAAGTCTACTTGCCGTGATGTAGATGGTTGTGGATCCATAATGTTAGTAACTGATGGTTTCTCACTAGGCTCCGTGAAATTGCAGCATGGGATTGTTCCGTTCTATTTAAATGCAAACGACAATTATCACAAATCATCAAAGAAGTGTCCAAATGTGATTTGGCTCCATAAACTTGAAAGTTTTTTGATCATTCTTTGTTCGGTTAATTTACGAGAAGGTTTTTTGAGCACCGTTTAGTGGGAAAACGGCATACAACACTTCTTCATGTTAACCTCCATTTTTCAGTTCACTCAGATAGATTTTACTGATGAATCGCGACTATGTATGAGCATATATATTGGCTGTGGTACCTTTGAAATGCAGGTATAAAACATCTCTTGGTAGTTTACAGGCAGCGTACATTAGCTTGTTTTTTTATGAGAAGATATACCCGACGATACGTTATAGCTGCTATTTGTCTACCTACCTTAAACAATATGTAGTACTTTCATCGTTACATCACCGAACTTGTTCGGAGTGTAGTTTCACACACTACACCCGACCTCTAACATCGTTGGAGCTTGGCAAAATAGTCAGCAGTTCGATTAATATGCTTCTTCTATATGACCCTCCGTACAATTTCATCATCTGTCCATTTCACACTTGCTCGTCCTGCGACATCTATCTCTGCTGTTACTTTCATCACTTTAGCAAATCTAAGCTCCTTCATTCTCTGAGCGGCCCGACCGATACAGCCAGTATAAACAATTATAAATATATTGATTGTAATATTAAAACAATAGTGCTATTTATCTTGTTCTTTCAAATGAGTCTTCTTATCATCCTGATATCAAAAGAAAAGAGGATATTAGAGTAATGTGAACGTTATAATATGAAGATCTCGGAAAATTTATCATTTCTGGTGAAATCTCGATTAACTTAAGAAAGAGCGAATTTTCTGAGGTTTTTTCATTCTATTGAAATAAAAATCCGAAAAATCTGAAAACGGTTGCGTTCAGGTGATTTATCATTATTATTATTATTGTTTTAATGATTCCAAAATCATATTGTATGAATTAATTTTTCATTTATAATAATGAATAACCAAAATTTGAATATGCACTCAAAGTTCGCTCTTTCGGAAAACTTTTTATTATAAGAGCGTCCATCCTAGAGTTTTTTCAAAACGTGTCTTTTTCTCAAATTTCATAAACAAATTTGAAAAATATTAAAATATGTTTTTTTTCATATTTGATTTTTAGTATTTAGCTCGATTTTTTCTTATGAAAAAAATTTTTTTTTTCAGTGTACATTTTTTTACAAAGCCTTTTTAGTTCCTACAACTCCCACATAAAGTTTTTTCTAAATGTAATGGCTTTTGAACTCACGATTTTTCAAGTAAATGTTGGAAAACATACACCCATCTCAAAAGTTACTCTTGAATCCAACAATCTTAACACCAGTGGATTTTTTTTTCAACATACCGAAGACGTGTACCAAGTTTCATCAAAATCGAAGATAGTTGAGTTTGGTGACCGACCGATTTGGCGTGGAATCAGTCTCTTCCGGAACGTTCTCCATTTTCTGCGGTGAAATGAACCGGTCCGTGCGGCTGTAGGCCACAGCATCGATGCTGAAAATCTTTTCGTCGGAGAACAGAATTATCATTTTCTCTTTCTTCAACAAGGATAGCAATCTCTTGGAACGAGTCACTCGTAGTTCCTTGACCCGACCCGTAATCAAGTGTCGTTTCACTCTGGCTCTGGAAGATGCATGCAGGTCTTCTTTGATGATTCTCCGCATGGATTTCTCCGTAATATTGACTACCTTTGCAAGTTTTCTTATGGAACGCACCGAGTTGCGAGCAATTTTTGCACGGACCGATTTGATCACGTTCGGTGTGCGTGCAAAGCGCGGACGTCCGCTTCCCGGCTTCCGCTGCTTAGGACCATCCTGCAGGGACTTTTTTATGCGGTAAACTGTTGCCAAATGGCACCCTAACACCTTGGCAATCTCTTTCGGCTTCTTCTGGGCGAGCAACAAACTGGTGATCACTTCTTTCGCGAACATTTTGACGAATTTGCAATAAAACAAACAGAATGTTTGGATGCAGCACTTGAAAGTAAACATAAACAAATACACTTTCGACAGGAATTAGTCACTAGCTACACGAATTAACCCAATACTCAAGTTTGAACATTTTCGCATTATTTTGTGCCGCACCCTGTAGGATTTTGAAGTTTGAAGGAGGCGCTATGAAGTTCGTTAAAAACACAAAATCCAGTGGAATCATTTGTTTTTGACCCGTCGGTGTAAAACTTCCTGTCACATCTGATATGGCCAAACTTATTTGGTATTCCACGAGCTTATTGTTTCATGGTCAGATCAAAACTACAGTAGAACCAGAGAAGTCTTGGGAGTAATCACAATTAGGAACATTCGAAGAAGGGCTCACCTACAGAGTAATGTACCAATAGTACAGTGTTATGAACTTAGTTTGAGGATTTTGTTCGATTAGCTTTTCAAAATTTTCAATTACCAATGGATTGAGCACCTCACAGCGGATAAGGAACCGGAACGATAGCTCCACAAAACGATCTGATAAAGGAAGAATTCCTGCTGATACCTCTAAACTCACCGTATGAGTTAAGTTCATGCAGCCTAACGCGATACGAAGACAACGGTACTGGATTCGCTGCAGCTTCAGAATATGAGATTTCGCGGCGGATTGAAAACAGAAACTACCGTACTTGAGAACCGACAAAATCGTTGTACAATACAGCTTTATCAGATCTTCCGGGTGAGCTCCCCACCATGTTCCGGTGATAGTACGCATGAAGTTTCTTCGCTGCTGGCATTTCTGATGTAGATACTTAATGTGCTTTCCCCAGGTGCATTTAGAATCGAACCAGACTCCTAGGTATTTAAAAGAAAAGCTTTGGGTTATTATTTTACCCATGAGTTGAAGCGGTATCTATGCTGGATCACGCTTCCTAGAAAGAAACAAACTAACTCAGTTTTCTCCGGAGAGAATTCGATACCCAGCTTTACAGCCCAGGTAGACAAACTGTCTAGGGTATCCTGCAACGGTCCCTGCAGGTTGTTCGCCCCTGGTCCTACAATTGAAACAACGGCGCCATCCGTAAGCTGTCTTAGCGTGCAATTTCCCATGAGGCAGCTATCGACACCAGTAATAAGGCTACTTGTCTGATCTATTCCCATAACACTATATATTTCCCGAGTTCTGCTCTTCCCAAAATGAACATTTCGAAGCTTCATTGAAACCAATGCCAAAAACCACCAGTAAGGGAGTTTAAATAAATTGTTATATTTTGCTATTTCTTTCATCATAATATTTTCAGAGCGAACAGTAGCTTATTGGTTACTTTTTCATCATCATCATTTCCACTAGGTTTGTCTCTCTGTCTACATATATGGGTGTGTGTGTGTGTTTCGCTGATAGTAATTGTAGTGGTAGCAATAGTAGTCTAAGATTACTAAACGTAGGTGCTATTTTCATCATAAATCACGGTTCAACCGCGCGACGCACGTCAACGATCAGCTGGGCTTTCGTAGCTAGTGGACCGCCGGGATTAGAAGCTTTTTGATATCAAACATTTTTTCATGGAATAAAAATAAAATCACGTCTCCCTGTCTCTATGAAAGGATTGCAGTAGAGTCCGCGTGCGAGCGTTCCTGGTGAACGTTGCCGTTTGTTAAGTAGTAAAATCATGCTCTCGGGGATGTTCCCTACTCGTCATCCATCAGCAAGGGTCGATTCGAGGAGCTAATATCATTGTTGCTGGGTGGCTCCCGGACATCTTCCAGCGGATCGGAATCGGATGATGAACTCAGGCGGTTCAGGTCCTCAGCGATAGCCTCTTCTGCTGTGGCTTCCGTGCTTGTGGGCACCGGTGCCGGTTTGGGCCTCTGGAGGGACCTCTTCCAATCAAGATACTCCAAGTAGTACTGATAGACGGGAATGACGATGACGGAGATGTCGTCCACGGTGGCAGCCGCCCGGGAATCAGACAACCGCCAGTGGCCGTTGATGTTTGCTCGACCTCGTGATTTGGCGACCAGTTCCTGGGCGGCCATGGTGTACCGATGCCGTTCGGTTGGGAACTTCTTCAGCGTAGAAAATACCGCATTGGATACTTTCTGCGAGTAGGTCACGTCCCAGAGTCCATCCGTTGCCATAACCAGGACGCCATAATCTCCGTCGACGTTGTCCTCGGTCGCATCGGTTTCGATCTTGCTGAGATCTATGCACACCACTTCCGGGTGGCAGCTGAGGAATGGTTTGATCGGCAGTCCACTGCCCAGGGCTTTCAGATCGTGATCACCGAAGCCCCGCGTTACGCCAATGGTACCGAGCAGACGGCTTCGTTTGCCCTCCCCCGTGACGAGGGGCATTTTAAGGTCGTTTCGGGTCAGCGTTTTATAGGTCCATCCCTTCATGGTGCCCTGCCGGTAGAGGATGCGGGTTCCCAAATCTTTCGTCATTGGTTTCTTGGCGTATTCCATCGCCACATATTCGCCACCCATCAGGTTTGGATTGAGCTTCCCAACGGAGAGTAGTCGCGGTCGTTCCGTCTCCGGAGTGTGGTCAAATGAGCAGGGTTCAGCATACACTAAATAATCGTCGTCTTCTTCCTCAGTGACGGCGTCTCCATTAACTGCTTCCTCGTGAACCGTGGGAGGCCGCATTGTCGGAAGCTTCTTCCGATTTACTCGCTTGCAGAGGATACCTCGTGAGTCTCCAGCATTGGCCACAAATAGTTTTCCTAGAATGAACAACGCTACCAGAGCTGTACAACCGCCGGCGTTTCGATATTTGTCTCGATCTTCAGCTAACATGGCATCCATGTCAGCGAAAGCGGCCTCCAAGGCACCGACAATCAGCTCATCCTTGGATACTTGCTTGTGAAATAGAATGGGGTGCGGCAGGATTGCATTCAATCCTACTCCCATCCCGGTCGCAACCGGATCGTCTTCCTCAACCCGTGGCATCAACAGATCGATGATGTCCACCAGCTTTTCGTGCAAGATATGGTGGAACTGGTTGGACGCAGCCAGTGCAGCTCCGTATCCCGCGTGTCCATCGTAGATCCCAAAGTACGTGTACGGTAGATCGTGGTACTGCTTCGAGGGATGTGATAGAACCTGCCGATGAAACGCGGCCTGGTCCTCATTCCATTCGGATTTGCCTGAATTGACACACTCCGCATAACCGGTACTCCACGGCAGCAGAGATATATCCCTCGGTACGATTATCGGCCTAACGTTGTGGTCGGCGCTGGCCTTCAGCTCGTCGTACGTCAACAGCTGCAAAAACTGCGGCCGTGCGTAACGGAACTTTTCCGGTAAATTTCCTAAGGTTGGTAGTTTGTAAATGATCAAAAAACCTTAGCTTGGCTCGCTCTTCCCATTAAAGAAAACTCACCTCTTCCACCATGATCTCCATCCCGGCTATGACCGTGATGGCCAAAGCTACTGCTGCTACCACTGCCTCCACCTCCCGACGACGGAAGTGCCGGTAGATCCGGTCCGACCACCGTCAGCACCCGATTCTTCAGCCGATTGAACATCCTATCCTTCAACCGCTCGCCTCCTCCTCCTCCTCTCTACTCGCCGTCGCCAATATGTTAAAATCACACCACCCTTGCCAGCCGCTCGCTTTCCTACAAATCAAACCAAAGCAAATCAATTATTATTCGCCGAAAAACAAACGAACAACAGAGACGGGGAGAGATCGAAAATGAAGCCAGTTCCGTAACCATCGCTGCTTCTTGGGAGAAGAAAAAAAAAATACGTTTCCCCCTCTATGCCCCCCGTGTCTTAATACCGTTCACAGTTACTCACCATCGAGCGAAGACCGTTCTCTATAGTGCAAAAATCGGAAACTTCCTGTTTGTCCGGAGCAATTATCGCAGCAGCAGCGAAAAAAAAATCAACCGTATCGAGATAAGGCCGTCGCTTTCGTCGCTTCTCCTCCTCCTCCTCACTCCTACATCTTCCTGTAATCCGCGCGCGGTGGCAAAATCCATGCAAAAAAATCGATATTATTTTCGTGAAAATGTAGACAGCTCTATTTTTGTACTTGCGACTCTCCAACACGTAGGTATTCACATATGTTGCAGATTTATCGCTTACCTGTTCCCTGGAACACCAGCAGGAGTTTTTCGGTTATTTTCTTCCTCCGCCCGGCACTGCTGCTATAATCCCGGATCCCGCAGAGAATTAAAGTACCTACCAGCGAATTTCGGTTTATAAAAAAAATGATCCAACCAACACTTTTGCTTGTTCACCAGCAGTCTACTGAAGAGAGAGCGCACAGAGTGAGTAGAGCAGAGGCCCCCTCCCAAAGTGACGGAACGGAACAAACGAACGGTGATGTTTTGATGGTTTTCCAGTTTTCCTTCTTTTCGCGATGCAGTCAGAGGGTTTTGACAGCAGTGGGGTTTGATGCTGACTTTCGTGGTTCACGTGATGGCCGTTGTGTGGCGCTAGCGGTGATTACGTTGACGTTTGGCGTTGTCGGAGTTGATGGCTGATGATGTATAGGGGCATTTGGGGTGCGATGGCGGCCGTGGAAATTTTTGATGTTACATCTACTTAGTTCGCCGAAATGTTTATTAGAATTGTTCGGCTAGGGATCCGGTTGTTTTGATGAGTTTTGACGTAGGATTACGTTTGTGTTTTCAATACTGGGGATTTTCAAAATCTTTGCACCAATCTATCTGGAATATTTCTACGCATCAATTTTAATATTAAAATTAATTGATTTTAAACATTAAGCTATTGGAAATAACGTAAATACACGGTGAAGCCTTATCTTTTTAAGGTTCTCGGATTTTTGTTAAACACTTCTGGTTTAGTTGGAGATCTAACAGAGAGTGACTTTCTCGTTTATTTCATCTATCTCGATAGCTCTTATGCGAGCTCACTTGACGAGTGTGAAGGTAGATTATATCAAAACTATTGTGAAATAGTAATGCGCGATTTCGCAATCAACAGATCTGTCATTTGACAGAACATTACAGCTCTTTCCCCTTATAAAAAGTATAATTAATCGAATATTAATTCGAAATGACATCAGTTATCCTATCTATCCTATTAAGTTGATTTGATTATTTAAAATTCAGAATTCTTATCTAACAATTTAAGAAAAATAAACATGCAAAATTATCACTTCAAAAGCTTCTCTCACTCATACACAAAATCCTCCGTTGACATGATTCATTCTTTTCCTTTTCGAACGCTTTGGAACAAGATTTGCTTCGGCCAATGGTTCATGGATTCTCCGCTTACGAGTTCTTATGGCTTCCTCCGAGAATCCCAAAAACCGGCTCCTCATCTGACATCATCCCGTTGTCGCCTCTCGGGACCGTTACAATAACATTTGGTCGTAAAGAGTAGTTTTGTTTAGTAAGGCGAAGTTGATCCGGATGGGCCATTACCCGCACGTTTCCAGTTTCCACCAATCGAGAATAAATTTCTCACCAGACACCTTCGACCTTGACTATCCTTGACCAGCGAACGTGTAATTTATTGCTTGTTGTTACAGGAAGGCGCACTCCTCTACTTCCTCCTGGTGTACTTGTGTACCACACTAACTGCTCACTGGTTGTGGAATCTGGTATTTTGTCTTCAAAAATGGGTTTGCTTGAACACACTTCCTAATTGGATTAATGAAACAAAATCCACCCGTGTAATCGACGTTCACCACAGTAACTTGGCGCCTGTTTTTTTTTTCTCTTAAATCTCACCGATTTCGCACAGATTACCCAATCTGGAATTCTAAACGTATTATTCCAAACGTTCCGCAGAAAAGAAAAACTGTCAACGTCGTTCAACGCTGTTATCGCCGTATCGGTTGCGAAAAACAATCTCCACCGGACTCAGCAAACACTAAACAGACAAATCCAAACGCTGGATGCAGTGCCTTTCACATACTTTAACTTTTATATTTTGGCGTCGCCAATTATAAAGTTCCCGGATTTTAGTTAAACACTTTCGGTTTAGTTGGAGGTCTAACAGTGAGTGACTTCCTCGTTTATTTCATCTATCTCGATAGATCTTATGCGAGCTCACTTAACAAGTGTGACTGTAGTTTTTTTCCGAAACTATTGTGAAATAGTATTGCGTGATTTCACAACCAACATATCTGTAATTTGACAGTACATTACAATATTCCCGATTTTTCAGAGTAAATTTACCAATTGGAAAGTTCTTTGCTAGTGCAGACTTCATATTTAGGTAGCGAACGTCTCCTAGGCAGCCACTAAGGTTATAAAAGGGCTTCACATTTTGCTTTTGTATTTCGGCAGCCGTGGAGCTGTGCAGTGGCTATATGAACGTTGAAGGGTACACTGGTAAGCAGCGAGAAACATGGCTGCTGAAGCCTACGAGTTGGCTGGAAAAAGCCACCCGTGACAACGAGACAAGAATCAATCATCCAACGTCACCTGCAAATGACCAACCGCAATGACGAGTACCTGAACCAAGAAAGAAAGCCCAAGTTCAATCGCCAACCATATTTCTCCCCCGTCATTACTAAATCCGTCCTTTTCAGGACGACCAAATCAATTTACCAGCGAAAGAGTTTTCGTTGAATTTTTCTCTTGTGCTGTTTGAAATTTAAATTACCGCGCCCCGGCTGAACATGGCGTGCCGTAGTAAATAACAAAGAACGTTGAACCAACCAACGAACGAAATTCTAGAACGGATAATTCAAGCCGAACTACAACCCATCAGGCCGACCATGTGGTTGAGTTCGTTGTAGTTCCTAATTGTGCATATTGGATTAGTTGGTGGTGGCAAGCAAATTATACATATGTCTGTTAATAAAACCACCCGTCTAGCGTGCACTAATTCAAATTGTATTTTATTTATTTATTCATATAATCAACTTAGTTCATCTGACTTATTGTCTAAATGACACAAACTTAAAACTAAATAAAACGAGCATTACAAATACGAGCCAAAAAGTGAGCTGAAGATTCGCAAAATTTAAACAATTCTTCGACTGTCGTAAACGCTTGCATCATAGCTGTTAGAGGTTCGTTGTTTCCAAACGCTGTTCGATGGATTCGATGTTGGAAAAGAGTACCTCCAACAATCAATATGCAACTAGCTATTTGAAATTGGTTCACTGTTGTAGAACCCCTTGACAGAATATTTGAGAATGTGTTCGTGTGAGTTCATTATGAGGGGCGCATTATTAAGCTTGGGACCGAGCTTGGGACCGATGTGCTAGTACTGACTGAGCCTAGAAAAAATCGTTTTTGTATGGGACCTACTGATCTTAGAGTTAGCCTATGGTACCACTCCGTAATGCTCTTGGAGGAACTCGGATGCTCAGTCGATCTCTCCATTTAAAAGTTTAGCAACAAAAACTGCTTGTTGATTTTTCCGTCGGTGTTCCAAAGTATGTAATTGCAGCAGATTGCAGTGATCTGAATACGGCGGGAGATAATGCGGATCACGCCATGGTAGATTTCGCAATGCCATCCGGATAAACCTGCGCTGTATTGTTTCTATCCTCAAGCCCCAAGTCAATTGATGAGGAAGCCAGACCAAGGTGGCATTTTCTATGATCGATCGTACCAGGCAGTACGGGTCAGCGAAGTCTCTTGATATTTTTGACACAACCCCTAGCTGGCGATTAGCCTTAGAGATCACAGCAGAGCGGTGGAGGTTAAACGATAATTTATGGTCCAGTAGAACACCTAAATCGCTGAACTGGTCGGTTCTATGTAGAACGACGCCATTGATAGTACAGCCGAAAACCATCGGCCGCTTGATGCGGTAATACGACATTACCATACACTTTGGAATGCTGATCAGAAGTTTATTTTGACGGCACCAATCAGTGAATCGATCCAATAATGATTGAAGACGAGTACAATCGTCGGCAGTCCGTACCACAAAAAAACAGCTTTAGGTCATCAGCATACGCAACTCTGCAGCCATCTCCTAATAGAAGCAATACGTCGTTGAAGTATAGAACAAACAACAGCGGTCCAAGGTTGCTACCCTGTGGAACACCTGACGAGTTCGTAAAAAAACAGGAAGTGCTAGTATAAAGTTTCACTCGCAGAGACCTGTCGAGCACAGCCAAGATGTCAATCTTCCCGATGTACCGAGTTTTGATAGCTTCGCTAGCAGAATTTCATGGTTGATTGTATGCTTTTAGATCATTATAGACGACGTTTACTTGTGCCCCTTTCTCCAATTGATAAAAACAGGTCGTGGTAAAATCTAGGAGATTGGTGGTAACCGAACGTCCAGGCATGAAACCATGTTGGTCGCCAGAGATGTAGCATTTGGTGCGCTTGAGAATGCAACCACTCCCTATTATCTCGAACAATTTAGATGGAGCTGACAGATTAGTGATTCCCCGGTAGTTTGTAACGTCACGTTTGTCTTCTTTCTTGTGCACCGGAACCATCAAAGACTCCTTCCAGACTGCGGGAAATTTCGATTCGGCAAAAGATGTATTGAAATTACTGTAGAGCGGCTCGGCAAGAGCTCTATTGGTGCGACAAAACATTGAAGACGGAATACCATCTGGTCCTGGCGAGAATGTACATTTTATTTTCTTGATGGCTAGCTGGCATAGTAGTATTTTTCTTCTTTGAATTTACATAGCTCCAAAAACTCTTAAGTAAGTTGTACCCTTAAAACGTAAGATTTGTTCAGTGACGAGTTAAGTTTACGGTACTGATTACATGCCAAGTGAAAACTACGCTTATTTGCCAGGGAACGGTATCGCCGGAGTTTACGCTGCGAAGCATTTCGTGTTCGTTTTAGTTTTCGTAGTAAAGCAGAGCTTCATGGAGGAGAATCAGTGGGACAACGATATGGAACATTCGTGTAAATCCAATCATTCAGTACAGTGCACAGCCATTTCATCAGCACTCAGTCCATCAAAAAGAACATCCCAATCAATGGCAGAAAGAAAATCCCAAAGAGCATCGAAGTCAATTTTGTTATTGTCTAACGCCAGCACAACATTCTCATTCACACCATGCAATGCAGCTGGCGGTAGAAACCACCTTGGAGGGTGCACTGGCGAGCAGTTGTTGCTCAGAGAGGCGTTGCTGCAGTTTGTTCTTGCTGCAGCTCTCGTCAACCTCGCTGGGAGAAACATGGCTGCTGAAGCGTACGAGATGGCGGGAAATGACGCCCGTTACAACAAAGAGACAAGATCATCCACACCACCCGCAACGATGAGGAGCTGAATCAAGACCGAAAAGAGAGCCCATGTTGAACCATGTTTCTCCCCCGTCAACTAATCCGTCCTTTTCAGTACGACCAAATCAGCTTGCTTAATAAAGTGTTTTTTAAGTTGAATTTTTCTATTGTGTTGTTTTAAATTTTAATTACCGCGCCCCGGCTGAACATGGCATTGCTTTGACGCCATTTCCTGTAGTAAATGATAAAGTGCCTTGAACAAACTAACGAATAAAATTATATAACGGATAATTCGAACCGAAGTGCAACACGGTTCTCTTAAGAAAATATTTTTGCTGATTCTTGGGGAACTGATTTGGATGAAGTAAAAACTATAACTAAAAAATTCAAAATATGAAAGCACCAGGTGATGATGGAATTTTCTATATCCTCACAAAATACTCCCTGAGAGCACTTTGTCTTTCTTGATAAAACTATTTAACAGATGTTTTCATCTGGCATACTTTCTAGATAAATGGAAAAATGCAAAAGTCATTCCAATTTTGTAGCCAGACAAAAATCCGGCTGAAGCTTCTAGCTACCGACCGATCAGTTTGCTTTCTTCAATAAGTAACCTTTTGAAAAAATAATTTTGAATAGAATGATGCTTCACATCAATTCAAACTCAATTTTTGCTGATGAACAGTTTGGATTTGGGCGTTCAACTACGCATCAACTTTTGAGAGTTACAAATTGAATTCGTTCAAACAAAACTGAAGGCTGCTCCACTGAAGTTGCTCTTCTAGACATAGAAAATGCAATCGACATAGTTTGGCATGAAGGTTTGATTGCGAAACTGAAAAAGTTCAATTTTCCGCTTTAGATCATGAAATTAGTTCAAAACTACTTAACTGATAGAACTTTGCAAGTAAATTATCAGAATTCTAAAGCTGGTGTTCCTCAAGGTAGCATTCTTGTTCGATTAGTGGCATGGGTCCTCCCTGCTCGTAAGCACATAGCTACAAAGCAATACCTTTCTGTTAGTTACTTGCTTTCAATCCACGGTCGGGTCTAGAACTAAGATCTCTGACTGTGTTTTGAATTCAAAGTGGTTTCAGATCGATCAACTGACAATCATAATTTGGCAGACAGAACGAATCCTTCCCAGGCTACATTCGCAAAGCGAAACATGGAATTCTGCGTTGAACTGATTCGACTCCTTCGGCGCTATTTACGTAGGTTTAATTCCAGATGGTAGAATAATAATCCAAAATCGACCGCAACAGGGAGCAATAAATTTCGGAAAAGTCTTTGCTCATCTGGAATATGACCTTTGGACCTTTGGACCTTTAGAAGCCTTGTCTACGATGTACAATATGTGTAGCATGTACGTCAACCAGGAATTCCAAAAGTTCTATTTGGATTCCTGGTTGACGTACATGCTACAAATTTCTATTCCAAATAGTTCTTACTATCCATTTTAATGACAAGAAGATAAGAAATTGTAATTTTATGTAAACCCATTTTACGAAGTCATTGAAATTCAACATCATTGACGACCATCACTTTTCGTATAAAACTCCTGAACCATTTTTTTTGTTCCGTATCAAACAAGGAGTCAGACTTCCTGGTCAATGGATCAGATCTTCTCATTCTTTGATCGAGCCTTTGAAAATCATCAGTTGATCAAAATTGGTAGGAAACTGGTATGTCTAATATAGAGGATCAGTACGCTCGATGAATGATAGACTAACCAGGTATTTTGGATCTCGAAACCAACGACTTTTTGTACGAACGCATGTGAAAAAAAGTTCTTCGTTTCGAGATCCAAAATACGGTCCCAGTTTTGTGCTTCGCTAATACCTTGCTAAGACTCTTGACGCAAATCAAAGATGTTGCATACTATTGTTTGCACAATGTATTGACAATCGCCTCCCACCTCATTCGATCTGGTATCAAATCCAGTCGGCACCTTTGAAATTTTCTCAGAAAAACCATCTCGAATCACGTCTTCTCTCAGGAGAGAAGTAGAGTTCGTCTCCTAATTAATCCTCCCCATTCTGTTTCCTCCGCAGACCATCGCAAAAGTCGCAATTGATCGAGAACGTCATCAACAGCAGCTCGCCCGGGTCGCAGGCTTTCATGTCCCAGCAGAAGGTCGAAGACTACATCAACTCACTGCAGGTTGACCCCTCGATCAAGGATATGATGTACCAGACGATGCTGAAACGCGGCTACGGTTCCGTTTATGGCGAGAAGCATCGCTCCGACACATTCAGCAACGGTACCGGCAATGGTTCACGCCCGGTCATGCTGGTGCCGGCCTGTGCTGGTAACGGGGTATGTGACCCAGCTACCCCCATCCTCCTCATCGAACCCTCCATTCACAACTTTTTCATTTCAGCTTCAACAGATGATACAGATGTACCCATCGTCTCCGCCTCCGCCCGGTAGCGGTGACCCCCGAATGATGTTTCCTCCGAGTCTGATGCCGCCAGGCGTTACCCAATATCCTCCGATGTACCCGGACACGGCCATGCTTGAGGCGCACATAGCTCGCGTAAACCGGAAACGATCGATGCGTTCCAGCTCGGAGCAGGAACAGTCCCAGGAGGAGTTGGACGATAGACACCGTCACCGTCACCATCGGAGTGACGTTCAGCAAAATCAGGAAAAGACATTCACCTACACCGGTCTGGATAGAGATATTGCAGACAGCTACCTGGCGAAGGAGGAGGAGAAACTCAACAGTAGTAGTATTGTGAGTACTACTGGCGGTGCCGGTGCTGTCGTTGGTACTCTGAATCGTCCCGGTAAGGAAGGTGCTGATCGAACCAACTCTCCACCTCTGACTTACCATCACGATCTGATGCTAATCGATCATCGACATCACTTTGAACGCTACCAAGATGTGCAAATGTAATTGGCCACACACTGGAGATTGAAGAAGAAACAGGAAGAAAAGGATTCGAGTCTTTGCTAGCACGTAAGTCATTCATAGAACGGTAAGAAATATCTGCTCAAGTTGATTTTAACGCGATCCATTACGGAACTACTTGTGTATAGATCTGTGTACATTTTATTGTGTTTTAAATACAAAACTATTAAATTATTAGAAAGAAAGCGAGGCTGATGATGATTCAGAAGTCCTCGTCGCTCTGGTCTTGCTTAGCGCTTCGCGCTAGGTTGGAGTTTTCTCTCGTCAGCTTGGTCAGACTCTCGTCGTCTTCATCGTCGTCGTCGTCATCATCCGAGCGGAGTTCGTCGATAACTACAATAAAACCAAAACACAAAATATCAACGACTGAGCATACTCAATCCATATCACATCTCCTTACGTCCGTTTCCTCCCATCTCGAGATCACTTTCCGATTCTGCCGAACTTCCCAGCGAGCTATCCAGTGGCCCGAGATCATCATTCATGCCACCAATCATCCGAACACGATCAATACCACTCATTGAGGAAGGCCCTCCTTCTGCGTTCCGACTGCGGAACCGCGTTGACCCTCGATCTCTATTCAGCAGCTCGCTCCGTAGTACCCTCTTATCGGATTTCAATTTCACGTCTTCCCTCTCGTCAAAATCGTCTATCTCGTCCTCATTCTCATCATCCGAGTCCATCAAGCCCTCCGGAAGGATTGTCATACTGCTGTCCACCATCTTGGCAATCGGCGAAGTTGGTGTAGGAGTGCGATTTTTGCTAATCAACTGAGATTTCAGCGCATCTACGCATCGAATCCGTATAATGTACTGCTCGTACAAATTCTTCAGTTCGATCTCCAACTTTTCAAACTCCTCCAGATAAGCAGGACGAACCTTTTGCAAGGCTTGCAATCGTTGTTTGGATCGTTCCAGTTCCGATGACTTCCGCTGGATTTTGGACGTAAGATTACCATTCCCAGCCTTCAAAGTCTCTAGCGTTGCCCTCGACGCACCCAGTTTGGAGTCTAACGAAGTGATCGCAGATTTGATCACCTTTTCCACGGTTGCCAATTCCAGCGGACGAGTAGATTGGAGCGTACGAGTTTCCCTGTTAACCAGTTCCTTCTTCAGCAAATCATACAGTGCCGCACCGCGGTTCGTCAGTTCCGATGAAAGCCCCCGAACTTTCTTCAAATCGTCCATCTTGTCGGACAAATCGATCTCCAGGTGTGACTTGATCGACTCCTCGTCACTTCCCGTCACCTTGGGCGATGCTATGAGCAAGGAAGTGACCTTGAGCAGTTCCTTCGCTGCGGCAGCTGAACTGGCGTAAAGTTTCCGAGGGTTGATCTTGATGCTCGATTTGGTGACCAGGAATTCGGTGGCCGAGCGCACGAATAGGATACGGTCCTGCTCGTTGCGGGTGCCTCCGGTGAGGGCCATGTTTGGCTCTAGTCGACCGATCAACCATGTCAGAATGTCGTAGTAGGCTTTGAAGCTTTCCGGGCCTCCGTAGGGAGTGTTCAGCACCGACAGGGGAATGTTGTTCGGGTAGCCCAGGAGCTTCAGGTGCTCGGAGAGGTCTAAGGGGGAATAGAGGAATAGAGATTTATTTTGGATACAAATGGGGCATCAGGATTCAAGGCAAACGATGTAAAGGAAAGTCCATTAATTATGTCACGCAGTAAGGGAGGAAGGGGGGTTTGGGAAAACGTGACAATCAAAAAAAAAAGTTGATGGTCCATACAAAACACGTAACAAGGGGGGGGTTATAAAAAGTCACTTTTTGCGTGACATAATTTATGGACGTTCCCTAAAGAAACTACACACTTAGATTTTTTTACAGAAATCTGTAAAGTTTTACCGAATTCTCAACAGCTGATCGTTCGGTAATCCGAATAATTTAACGGATTTCGGTGAAATTTTACAGATATCAGTAAAAAAAATTACCGGATTTCGGTAGATTTCTACCGAAATCCGTAAAATTGAATTACCGAACGTTCGACTGTTGTGAAGTCGGTAAAACTTTACAGATTTCTGTAAAATAATCTGAGTGTGTAGAAAATTAAGATGAAATTTTAAAAACTTCTAGAAGATGTTTGAAAAACTCCCAGAAGAGGTTTTGAAAACTTTCAGAAAAAGTTTTAAAAGCTTAAAGAAAATATTTAGAATACTTCCAAAATTTTGCACAAGAAGTGTGGAAAATATTCGAAAGAAGTTTGAAAAACTACAAAAAGTTGTTTGAAAAACCTCTAGAACAAATTAGGAAATATTCCAGAATAAGGCAAAATATATAGCAGAAGTTTATAAAAAGGTTGAAAAACTTTCAGCCGAGGTTTGAAAACTTCTAGCAATTATAATCAATAAAATATTCAGAAGTTTGTAAAACTTCCAGAAGATTGGACTTCAGACGAACTTTGGAAAACTTCCAGCAGAAGTTTGGAAAACTTCTGGAATAAGTTTGAACAACTTTCAGGAGAATTTTGGAAAACTTTTAGATGAAGTTTGTAAAGCTTTCAGAAGTTTTGAAAAACTTCCAGAATAAGATTGGAAAACTTCTAAAAGAAATTTAGAAAATCTTCAGAAGTAGTTAGCAAAACTTCTGGAAGAAGTTTGAGTATTTTTCAAAAGAATTTTGAAAAACTTCCAGAAGAAGTTAAGAAAACTAACAAAAGAAGCTTCAAAAACTTCCAGAAGAACTTTCGAAAACTTCCAGAAAAGTTTAGAAAACTTCAAGAAGAAGTTTGGAAAACTTTCGGAAGAAGTCTGGAAAACTTTCAGATGAAGTTTAGACAGCTTCCAGAAGAAGTTTGACAAATTTCCAAAGGAAGTAAGGAAATTCTCTGGAAGAAGTTTGACAAACTTCCAGCAAAAGTTTGAAAAGCTTCCTAAAGATGTTTGGAAAACTTCCAAAAGTTTAGACAACATCCAGAAGAAGTTTGAAAAACTTCCAGAACTAGTTTGGGAAACCTTCCAGAAAAAGTTTGGAATACTTCCAGAAGACGTTTGGAAATTTTCCAGAAGAAATTTGGAAAACTTTCCGAAGAAGTTTGGAAAACTTCCAGTAGAAGATGTTTGGATATTTTCCAGCAAAAGTTTTAGAAGCTTCCAGAAGATGTTTGGATAACTTCAAGAAGAAGTTAAGAAAACTTCCAGAAGTGATTTGGAAAACTTCCAGAAGATGTTGGGAAAACTTTCAGAAAAAGTTTGGCAAACTTTCAAAGGTTGGAAATTTTCCAGCAAAAAATTTAAAAGTTCCAGAAGATGTTTGACAAACTTCTAGAAGAAGATTTGAGAACTTGCAGAAGAAAATTGGCAAACTTCCAGAAGTAGTTTGGCAAACTTCCAAAAGAAGTTTGGAAAACTTCCAAAAGAAATTTGGAAGTTTTCCAGAAAAAGTAAGAAAAAGTTCCAGAAGATGTTTGACAAACTTTTAGCAGATGGTTGGAGAACTTCCCGAAGACATTAGAAAGTGTAACAGAAGAAGTTCAGATATTGTCCAGAAGAAATTTGGAAAACTTCCAGAAGATAATTGACTAACTTTTAGAAGTTTGGAAAACATCAAGCAAAATTGTGGAAAACTTCCAGTTGAAGTTTGGAAAACTTCCAGAAGAAGTTTGAAAAACTTCCAGAAGAAGTTTGGCAAACATCCAAAAGATGTTTGGCAAACTTTAAGAAGAAGTTTGGATAGTGTCCAGAAGAAATAAATAGATATTTGACAAACTTCTAGAAGAACTTTGGAAAGTTTCCAGCAGAAAATTTGGAAAACTTCCAGAACATGGTTGACAAACTTTTAAGAGAAACCTTGAAAACTTCCAGAAGACATTTGACATACTTCTACAAGTAGTTTAAAAACTTCCAGCAGAATTGTGTAAAACTTCCTGCAGAATTGTGGAAAACTTTCAGAAGAAATTTGGCCAACTTGCAAAGGAAGTTTGGAAATTCTCCAGAAGAAGTTTGGAAAACTTCCAGCAAAAGTTTGATAAACTTCCAGAAGGTTTTTGGAAGACTTTCAAAAGAAGTTTGGAAAACTTCCAAGAAGAAGTTTTGAAAACTTCCAAGAAGAAGTTTGGCAAACTTTCCAAAGACATTTGAAAATTTTGCAGAGAAAGTTTGAAAAAGTTCCAGAAGATGTTTGACAAGCTTCTAGAAGAAGTTTGTAGAGCTTCCAGAAGAAGCTTGGAAAACTTCCAGAAGAAATTTGGAAAACTTTCAGAAAAAGTTTGGCAAACTTCCATATGAAGTTTGGAAATTTTCCAGAATAAGTTTGGAAACTTTTCAGCAAAAGTTTTGTAAGCTTCCAGAAGATGTTTGGATGTTTGGCAAACTTCCAATCGAAGCTTGGTAAACTTCCAGAAGGAGTTTGGAAAACTTTCAGAATTTTGGAAAATTTCCAGAAGAAGTTTGTGAAACTTCCAGAAGAACTTTGAAAATTTTACAGCAAAAGTTTCATGAGCTGGAAACTTTTCAGCAAAAGTTTAACAAGTCTCCATAAAATGTTTGGGAAACTTCCAAAAGATGTTTGACAAACTTCTAGAAGAAGTAGTGGATATTGTCCAGAAGAAATTTGGAAAACTCTAAGAAGAAGTTCGGCAATTTTCCAAAGGAAGTTTGGGAATTCTCCAGCAGAAGTTTGGAAAACTCCCAGAAGAAGTCTGGTCAAGAGAAGTTTGGAATACTTCCAGAAGAAGTTTGGAAAACTTCCAGAAGAAGTTTGGAGAACTTCCAGAAGAAGTTTGGAAAACTTCCATAAAAAGTTTGGGGAGCTTCCAGAAGAAGTTTGGAAAACTTCCATAAAAAGTTTGGAGACACTTCCAGAAGAAGTTTGGAAAACTTCCATAAGAAATTTGGAAAACTTCCAGAAAATGTTTAGAAAACTTCCAGAAGAAGTTTGGCAAAATTCCAGAAGAAGTTTGCCAAACTTCCAAAAGAAGATAGAAATCTTCCAGAAAAAGATGAAAAAAATTTGAAAACTTCCAGAAGGAGCTTGAAAAACTTTCAGAAAAATTCTCGAAGAAAACTTCCAAAAGGAGATGAAATCTACCAGAAAGTGTTAAGAAAACTTTCGGATGAAGTTTGCAACAAATTCCACCAAAAGTTTGGAAAGCTTCTAGAAGAAGATTCGAGTATAATTTTGTAAAAATTCCGGATGTACTTTATAAAACATTCCACAAACTTTGAAAAAACTTCAGAAATGTTCAGAAGTTGTTCGGAATATTTCCATAAAAAAGTAGGAAGACACACAAAACAAGTATGCAAAACTTCCAGAAGTAGTTGGAGAAACTTCCACAATATGTTTGGAAATCTACCAAAAGAAATCGGGAAGTGTTCCATTCCTGAAGTTTGAAAAATTGCAAAAGACGTAAAGAAAACTTGCAGAAGTTTTAAAAACTTTTAAAAGAAATTTGGAAAACTTCCAAATGTTTGAAAAAGTTCCAAATGTTTGGAAAGACTTCCGGAGTTCTTAAATTTAGGAAAAACTTCCAGAAGAAATTTGGAATGTTCCAAAGGTATTTTGAAAGATCTCTCACGAAATTTGGAAGACTTGAAGTTTACACCTGTCGAGATATCTGTAGAGCTTTCTGAGAGTTTTTGGAGAACTATAAGAAGATGTTTAGAGATATGTTTCTTTAAAACTTTACGACAAATCTAGACAAAATCGTCAAAAGATCGCAAGTAACAATTTTAAATAGTGACTCAAAACGTAAATTTCCTGAAAATGCCAGGTTGCTAACATCTTTATTCACTTCCGACAGGAAGGTAATAACTCCCTGTATCTATTCCTGGTGCTATTTTGTTTGTAGAAGCAAGCAGATCCCTGAAAAATACGCTAGAAGTCATTGTTTACAAATGTTACTTTCGACTTTCTGACTATTTTGTCTAGAAATGTGGGGAACCTTTAATGTAATTTCTTGGAAAACTTCCAGCAAATATATGAGCTTCTTTGATAAGCTTGAACATGTTGGAGAACCTCCAGTAAAAGTTTATGTAAAGGTTAGGTCAAATATCTGTTTTATAAAACTTCCTTAGCACATAATGGTCTGAAAGGAACAGCTTAGTGAATTCACAAACAAAGTCTTATTAGGAAAATGCTTTGATGGCTTTGAGATAGTATTTATGAAATTAGGGAACTTTTATGACAAATTTGAAACATTTTCATGAGAAAACTGAAGATCGTACGAAACGTACGACTTCTGACAAGAAATTTACGGCCTTCTACGATGCAGAACTCTTTTAGAAAGACTGATAGTAGTAGTTCAAAAAGTTTCTGCCAGAAAATGAATAACTCAAAAGGATTTTGAGATTTTTCGGAGAAGTTTAGAGAATTTTCCGAAAGGTTTAGTGGAAATTTCAGGAAACGTTTAACGAATTTCCAGCTGAAGTACCGGTGGTGATACTTCATGAGAATTTTGGAGGATTTTCATTCAAGGAAACTTGTGAATTTTTATATCTAGTACTGACAGAAATGAGAAATTTACTTCGGTGACACAGTAACTTGATCACAGTAATTTATTTCCTTCAGCTCAGTTTTAAAAAAAATACTGGAATAAATTCCCGATCAACCTTGAAATGCTTCCGATTGAAATATTTTTCGACAACCCTTGGGTACCGAGTGGAAAAAAATCATTTGTCACACAATTAAGCACTGACAAAAAGCTCTCAATTAATCATTGGTGTAGTGCATCCAGGCCACTTTAGCTCCTTTAAGGACGCTTTTATCGCTTCTACTAACCTCTAACGTCCTTAAACGACATCCTTGATATCCGAAAAAATCCCGAATTTTCCAACGCGAACCGGAACGTGACTCAACAACAACCCAGCACCTACTTCGTAGAATTCCCTGTTTAGGTCCCATACCGTTACCTTGACAACACCTGTCGCTCGTGTCGAAGAAGAAGTTCCATTTTTAATCGGGTTCACCTGCTTGGCACTCCGACAACCCGTGTCCCGTGAGCGATGTCAACAAACGTTGCAAGTGTGCGTGTGCGGTGGCAAGCGAGAGAGAAGTGAACACGTGAGAGCGATGCTCGCTCCCACAATCAGTGCAATCCACTCGATACTCACCCAAAATCAAGCCTAATTCAAACGATGTTTAATGGATGTCAGGCAGCAGTTTGTTTACGGACACGGTGGAAGTCACGGGGTTCGCTCGAGAGAGTCGGAGAGACGGAGCCAGAGCGCGACGGCGACTAAACCATCGGGGAACACAAAACGTCAAATCAAAACATTAAAAATTTTCACACGGGACGGACGGACGGAACGAAAACGAACGACGGGAGTGTACCTGGTGGTGTCTTCTCTGTGGCTGATTGTGTAGAACATAGTAAAAAAAACAGTGCTACGGAATGATTGAAAAATTCTGTCGTAAATGATCGATTTGGAGACGGATTTTGCGTTCGAACGGTTCACGGGTCAGTACGTAGTCGAATTCCGAATAGGAAGTGGTGTTTTGGTTGCGGGTCTTGTCCCAGATCGTCGCCCTCTTGGAGGTGGTTCTGTGCCAGTGTGTTTTGATGCGATGGGATGGTGTAAGAGTGTAGTAAAAGGGGTGAAATAATAGTGGAAAAATTGTAGTCATTTGTTGCTTCGTCGACGGGGGGGTTGTGGTTCCTTCTAAGTTCAAAGGGAGGGGGTGGAGGAAGGAAGCAGTGTGTGATTGGAAATCAGTGCACGAGAGATTTCTCGAACGTACGGGTGTGGGAAGTGCTAAGGGAACGTGAACGCGAACGAGATCTTGAAGGATCCGTCAAGGACTCTCGGTCTTGATTGGCTGGCTTGATTGCTCTTCTTGTGGCTGTCCTTGCCAGACAGCGGCATCGAATCAAGTGCATCGCTGCAAGCGATCATCGTCATCATCATCATCGTTATTGTCGTCGGTAGCAGGTAGAGGAGTAAAACAGCATCCGTCGTTTGGTCGTCGTTGCCAATCGGTTCGGATAAAACAAGACGACGATCGCACAGGGCGTGAGGGGAGACACAGATAGACAATCGACCGGACAATCGAGGCGGACGGTGTTCATTTCTTGCAAATTGGCACCTTCCTCCCGGTCTCGATGCTGTAGGCGCTGGCGGCGGACGGAGCGGGTGGCTTTCAATGCTCGGTGAAGGTAATATTCATTTGCAGATTTGCCTGATTGAATCGGTCATTGAATGGGTGGATATTAGCAGCTGTATGAGAATCTCACCTATTTGGGCATGATACTATTTTTGAAAGGCGTTTTTCTACGTCTCAGGAGCAAGTAATCTCAGGAACGTGACCAATTCCAAGTAATCCAAAGGAAACCATCAACGCCAAATCTATAGCGATTTAGATTGTACTTGATTAGATTTTTCAATTTCTCATCCCACGGCCAGGGGAAAAGCCCTCTATCGGTTATGTTTCCTCGATAGCAAAGTGACTCTTACTTATCGCCACCTTTCGTCGTGCACAGATTAAATCCCGCAATTTGTCACGGTAGATTTACAGGTACCGACGATGGTGGTTGCTTGTAACCGGCCTATAATTAGACTTACAGCAATAATCAGCTCGGAAGGAGAACGGGGCGAGGAGGAGGAGATTCGAGCGTGTTTAAATTTTGCCATTTCAACTCTTCACGAGAAGCAGCAGTAGCCGCTTCGGCCACAGTATCGTTTGCCTGAGTGCGTGCCCCTTTCCATGAGCAGCGTGATGTGCTCCGTTACCGTGGGATGGGGAGAGTTTGTTATAGGCGACTGCATAGGAGGGTATTTTAATTTTTGAGGTACTTCATTCGGGAGATTCTCGATTGAATAGAAAATAAGAAGCCATTGAGCAAGCAATTGAGGAATCCAACTTGAAAAAAGAAGAAGACACCGAGAGGTGATAAATCTGACAACTCCCATGTTAAAGTATAGGACGAAACTTAAAATGCTTCTAGAAAACTCAAATGAAATTCTAATTAAAAGCGGTTTGTTATATGATGTAAGAAAAATCCACGAACACGAACACGAACGGACGCTTCGGTATGTACCCACCAGTTCTAAGTGTTTCGGTAGCTCATGAAAGCTAAAACTTCAGAAGGGCCTATAGGCGGCCAGCCGGAAGTCCAAGTTTGCTGATTTTTCGAAGAAATCTTTGGAAAAATCTTTGGAGAAGCAGCAAAGCGGTACATATTGTGCCCATCAACAATTTCGCGTTACTTTAAGAAGTGAATGGGAGACAAACAGTATTGACTTGCCAAGATGAGCAGATGCTGGTTGAGGGTTTGTTACTCGCACGGGAGTAGGGATTGCCTTTCCAAAGAAACGACCTTAAATTGATCGTCAAAGAATATCTGGATGACCAAGAAAAGAAGGAAAAGCGATTAAAAAACAACTACTATCCAGGAAATGACTGGTAACATCATTTTTCGAACGCAACACAGTGCTCTCCAATCGACTATCGGAAAATATTAAAAGGACTCGTGCAGCTGGATCAGAAAAACACGATTTCCAACTATTTTGAAAACTTAAAACTGTCAATCAAGGATGTGAAATAAGAATTCCCCATAACTACGATGAAAATAATCTTACAGACTATTCAGGACGCATTGATGTCATTATTCGACGAGGCACGAACAAGTAATTTCGTATTGTTTGCTGGAACGGCATAAGGTAGGCCTCTTCCATTTGTCGTATACAAAAGTATTTTTTTATATGACACCTGGACTACAGGTGGATCTCATAATACTGCACATTAATGCTCGAAATGCGGTTGGTTTGATAACAAGGCTTTTTGAAGAACGGTTTTATAACTCCCACATATCAAGAAATACAACGACAAAAAATGCCAGAGTCCAAAAAAAACTAGGTAGAGATAATTTGGCAAGTCTGTCCATGCAAGTACTGCAAACCTGCAAGAAATACAATATAAGGTTTGTATTTCCTCCACCAAATAGCACGCACCTTTGCCAACCGCTTGACTTGGCATTTTTCTGCCCGTTGAAAATCAAATGGAGAAACGTCCGTTTGGAGTACAAAGCGATGTTCCGAAACACTTGTTTCCGGGGTTTCTTAAGAAGACTGTTAAAACACGACAAAGCTGCTGAGAGTATGCGTGCTAGATTGCGTACAACCGGTATATTTACGCTTAATCCACAAAAAGTGATTAGCAAACTGCTAGTTGCACAAATAATACAGGAGCTGAAAGTTCATGGTCCAAGGTTCTTAAGGAAGCGCGATTCCGGTCAGAAAAAACGAATACTCGCTGAACCTGGGCAGACCGTGACTTCCCAAGACGTTTTGGAGAAGACTGCTTTCGTCATCAACAACAGAGAAGCGCATGAAGAGAGCCAAAGTTGATCAAAACAACAAGAAGCAGACTAAAGCCGCCACACCTGATCCATCAGAAACACCTCAGAAAAAATCCTTACAGCAAGATTACGATGATTAAACTGTTCTAATTTTCTTTTGACTCAAATCGAAAAAGTGTTGCCAGTCGTCCCGCAGAAGGAGGGACTTGTAACACGTAGCGTTTCGTCATTTGCTAGATGAGTGCAAAACGTAATACTTTTTTGTGTACTCGTATATAACAGTCGAACACTCATTAAAACTTTTATGGAATACTAGAAGAAAAAAACTTTTTTTTGGTAACCTGAGGAGAGATAAAACATAAAAGTGTCACAATTCCCCGTTTGACGGTAGTTGTATTCAGATGCAAGTTGTTTATTTGTGTATGTCTTCATCTGACTGTTGTCTACATGAAATTAAAAAAAGTTATACAATAGTTAAGTTGTTAACTCAAGAAATAAACCAATGGGATGGTTCACCAAATTCGTGGAGATTCTCGACATCTGAAAAAGTTCGTATCTAAAATGGTAACGGTTCATAATGGCCCAAAGCAGATCAGTGGAAGCGTGGCTGAAACAAGGAACCACCGCGAAGCGTTCTTGGAGCTACTCGAATATTGAGTACCGCTGGAGCAGTCCACTTCCCGTTCAAAGGTCTGGCAATAAAAGCAGCTTCTAGAATTTTCCGTCTACGATCAAGCCTAACAACAGCTTACTGTGGTTCCAATATGGTGGAAGGTTTAGTGGCAGATTCCGCAATGCTATTCTTGCACACTTTCAAACCGTAGACTCCACGTTGATGGATAAGGTAGCGCTTTCCAGGATTGGGCGAATAAGTGAACAGTATAGTGCTCATAAGTAGAGAAATCTCTGGGGATTTTTGAAATAAACTCCAGTTGACAATTAGCTTTAGGAATCACCGCCGGTCGATGGAAAATTGAAATTGTTAAATCTACCGGTTCTTATTAGCAACAATCAATATGCAACTAGCGATTTGAAATTGGTTCACAGTTGTAGAACCCCTTGGTCCGAATTACACCTTGAAGCCAGCACCTTGTTATACATATTTGCGCCTTTGTTTTGATTTGCTGTGTTATTTTGACAGAATATTTGAGAGTGTGTTCATTTGAGTTCATTATAAGGGGCGCATTATTAAGCTTGGGACCGATGTGCTAGTACTGACTGAGCCAAGAAAAAAATTGTTTTTGTATGGGACCTACTGGTCTTAAAGTTAGTCTATGTTATTAGCCCGTCTCCGTTGATGTGGTAGTTGTGCATAGTCGGTCGAGTGATGCGGAAGTAAGACATTACCGCTCATTTGGGAACACTCACAGTCAGCTTGTTCAGACGACACCAGTCGACAAATTTGTCCAGCAATGTTTGTGTACAACGACTTACAATTTCAAATCATCAGCATATGCAAGTCAGATCCGAGAGGAAATACAACGTCGTAGAAGAAAAAGTTGCGGGCCGAGGTTACTTTCTTGATGTTCTACCGATCAATTCTACCAGCCAAATATAAGCGAAACCATGTTGGTAACCGGTTTGACACAGCTTGGTTAATTTTGCCAGCAGAATATCACGGTTAAGCGAGTCAAAGACTGGTTTTAGGTCAATGCAGATAACGTCGACATGCGCTACATTTTCCTGTTGCTCAAAGCAGGTAGGAACAAAATCAAACACATTAGTATCTTCAGAACGTCCGGGATTGAAGTCATGCTGATCTGTAGAGATGTAGCGCTTGGATTGTTGCTGAACAACACTGTTCATGATCATCACAAACAACTTTGACGCGGCCAAAAAACTAGTGATGTCTCTGTAATTCTTAACATCACGTTTATCACCCTATTTTTGAATTGAAATCAGAGGAAAACCCGAATCAGAAAAGATTGAAAATTCGACAGAGTGGAACAACCAACGCTTCAATGCGACGACAGAACACAGCGGAAGGGATCCGTCCAGGGCAGGTGAGAATTTGTTTTCTAGTCGCATGACAGGTGTTCCGTAAAACGTAGCTCTGGTTAAAAGGTAGCTGCTTGATGCCGGCTTTTTCATACCTTCTATCCTGTCCTGCAAAGTTTCTCCATTACTTCGAAGTTACGTGGTTAAAGTTCGTTCTAGGTTATCCTATCTCAACCTTGGAAACAGAGCGATTTGCAGTTCCATGTTCCGAGTTTCCAACCGTAGTCCTTATTTCGTCGCCTAGGTATTTGCTGAGTGTTTCGGTCCGTTTTTACTTCTGTATAATTGATGATGTAGAAGGAAATATTCTCTCATGACCATGAGGCCCGAAGGGCATGTGAAATAGTACTCGAACCAAGCACTCAAAATTGAGTCAATATTAGACGTTGTATTCGAAAAATTACCCCAATCGGGAGATAGTTCTCTCTCCCATGTTGGCGACAAGGCAGAGTGTGTACAAACAATCGCTAGATCCATCACAAGTCATTGTCGTACATGAGCACGATCAGTCGCGCATTCTTTTCCCAGTCAAAAGGATATTCTCCTCTCGCCTGCCCAGCACGTGAATGGTATGGCAATAGAATGTGTGCTTGGTTCGAGTACTATTTCACATGCCCTTCGCTAAATTTCAAATACGTCTATTCAATTCTTCACAGTCTGTCGTACATTAACGGAACTATCAACACTTTCTCTTCATACCTTTCACTGTAGCCAAACTACCGTCCACTTTCGGGGCCTCATGGTGATGAGAGAATATTTCCTTCTACATCATCATAATGGTTACTCCACGTATGGAGTATACAAAGAAAAACAATTATAGTTCTGTATAATTTGTAACTTTTGGTTTTTAAGGGTGGCTTGTTTGGCCTTCCCCTGTCTCGCCAGAAGACCATCGTGCACAGCACTGTTAAGAGTCCCACGCAGGCACGAAAACGGTGATCAGCCGCTCCTAACATGAAGAACAGACGCCATTCTGAGCCACCCCTGACATGGAGAACAGACGCTCGGATAGACTGCACTCTTCGGAAGAAGGTAGCGTCCCTTCTTATGGCCTGGAAAAACTGAACAACTATTAAAAAGACGACACATTCTGCTGCACTGGCTAATGAAATTACGGCGACGTAAGTTGATGTCCAACACGCCGGACAATCTAGAACAATTAATGTTCCATTGCAGGAGATCGCTCAATAAAACACGCTTTTGCCACGCTACGCCACTTCCTTCGAGAGAGGGAATGTTAATGAGCTGTCAACGAGTGCTATAGTAGGGTAGATTAAAAGGGTCTCTCAACCTGAGATGACGTACGGCAAATCAAATGAATTCCATCTGGATGGCCTCAACACGCCGGATTTTAATCGGGTAATAGGGGGATCTGACAACAGAACAATATTCCAGGGTAGGGCGGACGATTGCACGGTAAAGCGACATCAGGCTGTACACATCCATAAATTTTTTGGCAAAACGGAACAGGAAGCCTAACTGCGATGATACCTTAGACACGACGTATGCTACGTGGTCTTTGAAGGTCACTCTAGAGTTGATGAGAATCCCCAAGTCCTTAACAGCCGTCTTGCGCTGCAGCTTAAATCCTGCCAGAGCATAACCGAATTTGTAGGGTCTCATGTTTGCGGCCAAATGAAATCACCGAGCACTTGGACGCGTTCAATGTCATCCAACTGATACGGCATCATTCAGTGAACGCTTCCAGCTGTTGTAGACAGCGTCTAGTGGATGCTTTATCGCGTAGAGTAGCTTCAAATCATCGGCATATGAGAGCTTTAGGAATTTGAGGATAAGATTGACATCGTTCATGTAAAGCAGGGGCAAAAACGGCCCAAGGTGGCTGCCTTGAGACATGCCGGACAATGCTGGAAATTGTGAGGAAACGTGATCACCGATTCTGACGGACATACTACGATCGGTTAGGCAGGATCGCAGCCAGATAAGCAAGCTGTTGCTCATGCCTAATTTGTCAAACCTGCCTATTGATATCTGGTGGTTTCTTTTTATCGAACGTAGCGGAGAGATTCGAGTAAATAGTGTCTGTTTGTGCAAACGTCCATTATATATGTCCTACCCTAACAGTCAAGCAGCTACTGTTTCTGCAGTGTATTTATATTGTTAACAATAAACCAGTAGTTCCTATGCCTCCGCCATGGCAGGACGGCCAACAAATCGTGGTCTTTATTTATATTGAAAAACACAACGTAGGGAACATTCTATCCGTGCGCGATCAGTGTCAACTTGATGACCATTTTCTTTTTGCTGGACCAAGAAAGAGATGAAGCGTCAAAACAAAAAGCAAGCGTACCATATCAAAGTAGTCTATTTTTATATTCTCGGTACAGTTAAAAGTAATTCAAATATTGAAATAAATACTCTAATTCTTATGTTTTGTATTCTCCGAGATCCGGTTATGATGTAGACGGAGATGATCGCTCATCACCATGAGGCACCAGGAGTGGACAGTAATGTTTGCTAGAATGAAACATATGAAGAGAAAGTGTTGAAAGTTCCGACAGTGTACGGTAGGTTGGAAATTGAATAGAAGTATTGAATATTGAACGAAAGGGCATGGGTGAAGTAGTACTCGAACTAACGACGTTGCCTCCTTGGTTCGAGTTTCAATACTTCTATTTTCCAACTTACGGTACACTGACGGAACCTTCAACACTTTCACTTCATATCTTTCATTCTAGCAAACCTTACTGTCCACACGGACAGCCGTTTTAACTCAGTTTAGAGTCGTTTTTGACTCATTTTCGTCAAAAGTGGAGTCACTGGCCGTACACTCTTGGTGCCTCATGGTGATGAGTGAACATATCCTTCTACATTGATATAAATATTTCAAGCGGCTTGCCTCCGAGCAAAGGTACAATCGCGGCGTTTCCTCAACCACGGTTGTTCGTTTCAAACAACCGCGGTGCATTTTGTGATCACTACGACAGTCGCGCGGTGTATTGTATCCAATGAATCTGAAATAATTGAATGTTATTGATTGGTCATAGAATGCATGATAGATGCATAATAACGAGCATTGGAGGAATTGCTATGAAAGGTGTATCGCTTCGTGAATCCAACGCAATACCTTCGACTTAAGGTTTCTCATATAATTCTCGAGACAAATCGATTTTCGGAAGTAGGTTTTCCTGATTTTGACTGGTACGAGTACATCTTGTTTATAAATACCTTCTTCGAAAAATAATGAATCGTGGGCTCTACAGAAACCGTTGACATGCCATAACATTGAATATCTATGAATGCCTAAAAATATTTTTAAAAAAATATCTGCTTTACACAAAGAACTCTAAATTACTGGTTTGGCAAACATTCTAATACGTTATTTCGCTAAAGACATATTAAAACGGCTAACAAACAAATATTCAAATATAATGCATTTCTTATTTGAACGATCCCTTGAAACTCTTGCGCAATTGATGGATGACTCTTCCCCTTTGAAACACGTACCGATTGTCACATTTATTACCTCTCCCTCCCTTCAATGCGTGATGTACTTTTTGAAACACTTTTATGTTTCCACTGGAAGTAGGCTATGCCTTCGGACAAGTTTGACACACGTTTTCGCTTGTTCCAGGAAAAAAAAAAAACATAATTTAATGGAAATCAACCCTAAATCCAAGTATGTTCAGTAAAGGCTGGGCTACAGTGAGAGGTGCAACGGCGCGGTGCGGCAGTTTTGACATAACATATATGGATTAACTGTCAAAAGCTGCCTGCAACGCGCCGTTGCGCTCCTCGTTGTAGCTGGCCTAAGGCTTGTTCGCGAAAAATCTGGACAACTCCAAATAAATATATCTCTGAAAACATTTCATCAACGCGTGAAATATTTCGCAGACTGATGAACGTATGTCTGTCCCAAGGGGTAAGTCGCTAGAAACAGTGTGTCAGGCAACATTTTACACCATAACGGAACATGTTGGCACTCTGCGGCACACTTTTGACATTTGTATCTTTTGAAGATATAATCTAGCAGTCCTGGAAAATTGACCTTGTATGTTTTTGTGGTGTTGTTTTGATTTGTTTGTTTTGCACCACAACACAGAAGTTTAAGAAATAATCTTTTATAATTGAATTTTAGTTTCCTGTTTGTAGAGGCAAAACCGTGAGTGGAACAATGGATGAGGTAAGTGATTAAATTAATAAGTCGTCGAAATAAATTCAAAAAGGAAAACCTCTCACAGCTAACCACCGTGACGATCCGAGAGATTGAAGAGGTCATCTGGATCATGGCTGAGAGAAGTGATATTGCTTCCTGGATCCTGCCAATGTCGTATTGCGCAAAAAATGGATTAGGTATGGTCTCAATCTTACAACGTCACATCCGCCACTGCCTGCCTGCCTTGTTGAAGATACACCGTGAACCTAGAGATGGGTGAACGCTCACGAGCCGCTTATTTGAGCCGGCTTGTCTGTTATTCGGTCTTTTTTATTGGTATTAGTGTTCGTTCGTAGGCAATTTTTTCTCTTGCTTATGCGCTATACCACCGAACCAAGAGCCGAGAAAGAAAACATTCACCAGTTCCATTCCCATTCAACTTAACAGATTTCCCTATGCCTGTTTCTCGCCTGTTCCCTCTTCTGTCTGGTCCGTGAGTGGAAAAGAGCTAGACTCAAAAAAGCAACACCCAGCCCAGATGAATGAGTGCTGCTGATTCAACGAAATTGCGTTTCTATGTTTTGCCGGAGTCGTGAAATCGTTTTTTCGCTTCGATACTCGATCAAGTGAGGTGTACTGCGGATATTTGGAACCCTTTTGTAGTGAACTAGAGCGTGCGTTGGAGGATTACATTGACATTATTGAAAACATTCTTTATCAGGCTGAAATTGGAAGTGTAAGTGAAATCATTTTTTTAAATGATCATCACAATTTTTCATAAAATTCGTCTTCTTTAGGGCTGCTGTCATGTCGGTCAGTACAAGTGCAATTTGGTATCACTTCGATCGGAAGGATAATGGTAACGGGAAAGTCTCGGGGACATGCCACTACTGCAAAAAGAGTTTGGCATTGTCTGGAGGATCGACGGGAAATCTGAGGCGGCATTTATCCATAGTTCATCCGACAATATCCATTGATCGGGTAGAACAACCAGTGCCTGGTGGAAGGTCCGTGCAACCTGATGCGACTGTAGGAAGGCCCACGGCCACACAAGGATCATCCGGGTCACAAGATAATGAATCAACCGTAAGTGCTTTCTCGTCTATACATCCTGTACGCCCCCAACGAACTCCTCAGTCGTTGATGACGAATTTTGTTGAGATCATCAAGCCCATGCCAATCCAAAAAGCAGGTCATTTGACATTCAACTACTCAAGATGATCTGCAAGGAATTTCACCCCTTGTCTCTTGTTGAGGACGTGGAATTCATTAAATTTGTAGGAATGCTGTGTCCGTCCTACAAACTTCCAAGCCGGAAAACACTCACAAATAGCTTGTTACCGGTTGTTTATAACGACCTTCTAGCTGCAGTTCAAAAGCAGTTACTTGACTCTCCAGCAGTTTGTATAACATGTGATGGTTGGACCAGCATGAATAACACAAGCTTTTACGCGTTGACTGCTCATTTTTTTTGACTCAAATACGAAACTTAAATCTATCTTGCTAGAATGCTCGGAATTTCCCGGTAGACATACGGCGGAAAATATTTCTGTGTGGATTACAGCAGTTTTGACACGGTTTTCCATCTGTTTCAAAATAACAGCCCTCGTTACTGATAATGCGGCAAACATGAAACTTACTGCCACACTGCTCAATATTCGTCATTTGGGGTGTTTTGCACATTCGCTCAACCTCATTGTCCAGGCAGCCATTTCCTCATCTATGAAAGTCGTCGTGGATAAAAGCAAAGCAATCGTTCAATACTTCAGCTAAAGTAGCCATGCTCTTAGCAAGCTGCATGAAATGCAGGAGAAGTTGAACAAACCGAAACTGAAATTGAAGCAAGACGTTCCAACTCGTTGGAACGCCACTTATGATATGTTACAGCGATTGCTACTCAATAAGGAGGCTGTCGTAACTGTCAAACTTGTCCTTGGAATCTCATGACTGGATTACCATTGAACATTCCGTGAAAATTCTTAAAGTATTCTACGATGTAACGATTGAAATATCAGGAGAAAAAACAGTATCGCTTTCTAAGACTGCTGTGCTTTCCCGATTAATGATTCTTCGTGTTCGACAGTATATGGAGCGGGAAAAATCACTTCCTGAGGTCATTGGACAACTTTCTGAACAACTGATTGCGGGGCTGGTGGAGCGGTTTTCTGGTCTGGAGACAAACGAACTAGTAGCCCATTCGATATTGCTCGATCCTCGCTTCAAAAAGCAAGGGTTTGGAGATGACAGCAGATACAAAAACGCATATCAGTCGTTGACGAGGAAGCTTAGAATGACAGCCGTAGAACCGACGTCTGTGGAGCAACCAGATAAAGCCACCGGTGATGAAGCACGGTCGTCGTTGTGGGAGGATTTTGACGATCTGGTCGGGAAATTACAAGCCTCGCATGATCCATCGGTTGCTTCAATCGTAGAGGTTGATAAGTATCTAGCTGAACCACATTTGTCGAGGATGAGCGACCCATTGCTATGGTGGGAAGAAAGGAAATCCATCTATCCCAGACTCTACCAAATGGTTTTGAAAAGGCTGTGTATTCCAGCAACATCGGTTCCCTGTGAGAGGATTTTTTCTAAGGCGGGCCAAATCTGCAATGACCGACGCAGCAGACTATCGTCGGGAAACATGGAGAAAATTATGTTTCTGAATCAAAATGTGCAATAAAAATGGTTGTGATGGACATATATAAGAGAAATTATTTCAATCAAAGGTCGTGTTTGTTGTTTTCTTTTCAATGAATATTAAAAACTGATTCAAACCCTATCTTTATTGCGTTTTTCATGTTATTTACACATCCGAAATCACCATATCTTGAAAAGAGCCATTGAGCCGCTCAAATAAACCGGTTCATTGAAATAAACGCATGGCTCAGAGCCACTCACTGAATTGAGCCGGTTTGCCCATCTCAGTTGTTCAGAACAACTACCGTAGCAGCCACACAACACCCTATTCCAACATTACCGAATCGATGCACACTGATCGAGATCATCGATCGTGCAACGATCACCTCTTCGTTTGTATACTC
Organism: Aedes japonicus; assembly: GCA_034211315.2. Taxonomy (NCBI): domain Eukaryota; kingdom Metazoa; phylum Arthropoda; class Insecta; order Diptera; family Culicidae; genus Aedes; species Aedes japonicus. The sequence goes on along the minus strand of JASCZW010000988.1, from coordinate 5,558 downwards.
CATATTATATTCCTATGTACATAGCCTTATTGGAAACAAGAAGTTCCGAATTATAATTCAAACGAAACGGTCAATCTCAGTCTCGCCTTTGTGTTGCTTTCCGTGTGTGAAATATCACAATTCCACTGGTTATTAGGGACTTTGTTGCTCTCGGTGGTGCAGTGGTGTTGGAGTTTTAGTTAGTGGCTATTTGGCTTCAAGTGCGTCGTTTGAACCCTAGTTAAAGGGCTGAAGAGCTGGGACAGCCTAACTTTGAAGAATTAAGTGCTTGTTTCCTGGACACAAAGGGTTTGTGGCAACCCAAGCCCCTGGTCAGTACTCCCGCGCGCGTTTTGTAGCGGACTACGTGCTATTCAGTGGCTGCTAAGGCCTTGTTGCTCCTGATCCACAGAAGGGCCCATTTGCGTATTCCCTGGGATTATTACAGGTGCCATACCAGCAACTTCCGTCTCCACCGTTCTCGTGTGCTCCTTTCTGTCGCCAGTATTATTGTCGCGCTGGTCGCCTTTCTTCACCCGACGTAGTTTGGCAGTGTGATACAAGTAGTTGATCCTGAATCCCCACCTTATCACCTTCTGCATGGACTCATCGTTCATCGTGAGAACCAGTTCGACGTTGTTCCCATTGGGGATAGTCCTCTGGAGAACTCTCCAAGAGTCCGTACTCAGGTCGTTCTGGGTCTCTATGAATGCCATTATCTCCTCATCAGATTTCGTGGCGCTTTTTGGCAGGTTGGCTACCATGATTTCCGATCTAGGAATATCCTTTTCATCAACCGCTAAGAGCTCTCCCTCGCACACTTGTATGCTGGGAGTTATGTTCCTTAACCAGTCCGCTGGCAGTTGATTACCAGACAGGCTGTTTTATTGTGCAGCCTCTGAAGATCGGTTTTACTGCTGTACTCCGCTTCTCAACTACTTTATTGATTATGGTGTATTGGACCAAAATCAGTAGTTGTGTTTTTAGAGTTGTCGTTGGGTAGTCCTTTGGAATTATTCCTATCCGTACTTGGCTCATAACTTCCGTGTAAAGCGACTTTTGAGTAGTGAAGTGCGATTCCTCTTCCTTTTTGCCCTGGACTTTCGGTTTCTTGGGTTGAGTACGCTCACCTCCACTTCCCGGGGGGCCTTTGTCCCCCTTTCTTTGTGGATCGCATCAGGGTGTCCAGCCTTCTTGAGTTTATCCAGGACATTTTTATTCCCGGACCCTTGGTTGTCTTTTTGTAGCCGGCTGTTCACCGAAGTAACGTTGGAAGGCTTGCTGCCGGCCTTGTGTGGCCTGCCCGTCGGCGTGAATGTCTCCTTCGTTTTTTTGGGTGTGGTTTACCTTCCTCCCTAGATAGATCAGCTCTGGGCCTTTTCGCTGATTCTGTCTGCGAAGTCTCACTTGGTTTTTGAGCAAGGCGATAGGCCTCCTCCTTGCCGTAGCCTTGATCCAACAGCTTTCTAAGACGCATTTTTCCACTTAACCCGGTCCGGGTTCTGAGGTTCGCATGTTTTAGCCGCAGCTGATTTGATAGTGACGTTTACTCCATCACCCTCGCCACTATCTTCCATCTCGGAGTTTTTTGGTGTGATTGATGGACAGGTGGACACTGGAAAGTGATTTGTTGTCTAACTGGGCTCCGATTTGCTCCAGAGAGTCTCCCTGGTATGTGTCCATCTTTTCCGGCTGAGAGAGGCAGTCGGTTCCTTTTGTTATTTAAGTATTGTTGTTGCTCATATGATATCCCATGAGTAGCACGGGAAGTAAAGGTCGACTGCGCCAGAGCCCTGCATTAGCGCAGCAAGGGATCCGATACTGTGGGGTTTGCCCTGGTTCCCCTCAGGTTCCGTTCACGACTGAGTAATTGTTTCACCACCCCAGCCATGCATCCATAGGCACGGGTCGCATTAAACCGTAGATTCGGGGTTAGACCGTATTAGGCATTCGTGTGGCTACGGTCATCACCACATATATCCTCCTCCTTTACCCGGGCTTGGAACCGGCACCGATGAATCACATTGATCTTGGACATACACGTTGTGTATCTCTATTATCCGAGAATTATCGCTGAATTAGCATCTTGAGCTCCATTAGTTATCTACCATCACTGAAAGTTGTTATCAAAAGTTTGGCAAAGCAAAACAAATCAATCACCGGGTTACCATGCGTAACAAAAACATAACGATGGAACTGTCAAATTACCGTGGCACACATGGGCACATATTTGCACCACGATCGAAACATCAGGACTCATCGTAATGCTTAGAGACACACTAAAAAAAATGGGCACACGAGATATTGTGCTGAGCGACATAGCCCTTGGTCTGTCCATGGTCTAAAATCAATTTTCGGTGATACTACAAGCTTTTAGATCGAAGATGGCGTCGAAAGAAGAGCAAATGCGAAAAGCGGTCAGCAGCGAAAAACTTGCAAAAAAAGCTTGGTTAAACTGCAACCACTGTCCAAGGATATATACTGTGAAGAATGCCTAAAGAAGCGATTGTTGTTACCATTCCTGCGCAGCCATGATGCTCCCTCGCTATTCTGGCCTAATTTGACATCTTGTTATTACGCCAAAGATGTTTTGGAATGGTATAAAGCGAATGGAGTCCATGTTGTACCGAAAGAGGCCAATCCACCTAACTGCCCGGAGTTGCGACCTATCGAACGGTATTGGGCACTCGTGAAGAGAGAATTCTCCCAATATTAACAACAAGCTAGACAAATTTTGGAAATCTTGTACAAAAGCAGCTAAATTGGATGTAGAGAAGTCTGCACAGACCCTAATGGCTGGAGTTAACTTAAAAGTTCGTAGTTTCTTCATGCAGCCTAATTAAGTAACTGTAATTAGTTTTAAGATCACTAATAATGCACAATAAAATGAATAAACACGCATCTTGGATTGAACTAACTGGAAATTTGTTTTATTTCAAATTGAATCTGTCCAGATTTAGTCGCGAACAAGCTTTATTGTATGTATCTGAAAGCAAAAGTAAAGTACATGGCTGGTAGCAGGTCACTTTTTAGTGACTTGGTCACTATTTCGAGTCTAGTCACTAAAAAGTCACTATTTGCATCCAAAAGTCACCAAAGTCACTATTTTCGCACCGCCGATTGTAAAAAGTATTAAAAAACCTCTTGTACCTATTATACAATAGTCAATCGAGTTAAGCGATCTGATTGTAGATGACTAGTAATTCTGAACCTAGATTTGATTGTTCGTATCCCGACAGTCAAGCGAACTCAAATCGATCATAGGTGAAATCGGGATACAGTGCAATTCGACCAATTTATGAAAGCGTTATGATTTCAAAGTTGCACTAAAACTCGGACGTTTTATATTTTGCAAGCAAATTTCTGAGACAAATATTCTTAGTTTATGATACACTAGATTGAAAAAAAACATAATACATCAATTTTTAAAAGTTTTTTCTTACATTGCTTGATTGCTGTTAAACCGAATAATATTTTGATAAAGTTTATGAGCTATAGTATGCTTATACTGATTTTTGTAATGCTTTCTTCGAAGGCTTCTTCTAGAGAGAAAAACCATTCATACAACTAATGTACGTTGATCTGGAAAGGTTGGTGAAAACCATTGTCGGTCGAGTTCGTAAGCCCAATGTGTGGCCCGCGAATACTTCACTTCCAGTGAACATTTTGGATAATATTGGGAACTTGCTACCTGCGGAAAAAGTTTAAATTGGGGGTTAAGCCATGGTAGAGCTGATTAAAATAAGATGGTACAATGCAATGTTCTTTGAATAAACCCTTTCAGGCCTAATTTATACAACCAATGGGTAAATTCTGATTGATTTGGTGCTGAATAACATAGAAATTATTGATTTTTTTTAGATGAGCTGGTTCGTCCAAACTGCCCAGGAGTTCAGAACTTAGGATCTACAGTTGTAACATAAGCTTTATCCACTATACAATGTTATGATGTGTATTCAAACATGTTCAATGAATGTCCTGGAAGACTAACTGACATTATTGTTACAATTGTAGACCTTATGTTTTGAAGGACAGTTCGAATGACCTGAAACTAACTAGGTTATGCTATGGTGTCTGTGGAGGTTTCCGAATATTCATTGAGTATGTTTGAATATTTGTCGTAGCTCTGTATAGCCCAAAAGGCTACGGTTACTACTGTATATCTCTGAACTCAAGGTCAGTTTTTTATGAACCTGAACATCCCGAGATAATCTGATAATGACTGGTGAGCTTACAGAAGCTTCACTGAATGTGTTTGTATGCATATCGTCACCTTTCATAAATTATAAAGCTCACTTTACGACTGTAGATCCTAAATTCTGAACTCAAGAGCAGTTTTGATGACCTAGAACATCCCAAGATCTCATTATATCGGTTGACCTTCCAAAAGACTCACTTAATTTGGTCAACTACATATGTTTCTTTGTTTAGTCCAAAAGCTGTAGATATTAAGCTACAATTCAAAATTTAAAATCTACAGATGTAGATTATAAGTTTTGAATTCAGGAGCGTTTGAATAACCTAGAACATCCCAAAGTTATCTCATAATGTCTGTTGTACTTCCAAAAAGAACTGTTACAACTGTAGATCTTATGCTTTGAACTCAAGACCAGTTTGGAGTACCTAGAATATCCCAAGATTGTCGCATTATGTATATTGGCCTTCCACACTTTTCAGTCAATATTGTTAAAAACATATTCTCCCTTTTACCCTCCAAACTGTTACAACTGTAGATCTTATGTTCTGAACTCAAGAACAGTTTTGATGACCTAGAACATCATAAAGTTTTCAAATAATGACTGTTGACTTTGAAAAGGTTCATTCAATATGTTTGAATACATTTCATAACCTTATATAGCCTTGAAGCTCAAGTACACTTTGTACATTATTTTTTTCTTCCTGAACTTCTTCATATTTGGGATGTTCTAGGTTGTCAATTAGGCCTCTCATATGTTTTTTATGAAAAATATTTTCCAACATTAGCCATTATTTTTTGGGGTCATATAGGTCATATAGGTCATATACCCCTTAGGTCTGAAGGAGTTAATTTACTTTTTAACAAGGCTTATGAATTTTTCAATAGTATGTGGCCAGAAATCAACAATGTTCTCTATTGAAATTGATGCGTAGATATACTTTTTGTGACGTCGCTATGCGATTTTTTAAATTGTACCGCAGTATAGAAACAAAGACGTAATTCTACGGTTTGCAGAGCTCGTTTATAAAATATTGCCAATGCCTCAACCCACCAGCCGTTGCATCCAGTGAAAGCTCCAACTATGTTGTAAAAATCGCCAAGTTACTTCCGATTCAGGCCAACTATGATTTAATTGAGAAGTGGAACTAGTTAAAATGCTAGGTGCTGGTATTGAGTTCAGAATACAAAATTGAGTGTTGGAACCAGCTGTTTACTAAGAAAACGGCTGTAGGTGAGCCTAAGTATCCTCAGGTGATTAAGGTAGTGAAACAGCTTCACATGGTAACGGTTTAAAAAAGGAATTGAGAAGCAAGATATGTCAGAAGTAAATCTAGCACTGACCATGCCTGGAAGGCGTTTTAATCGTGGGTATAGACCCGTC
>JASCZW010000987.1:0-69431 GCA_034211315.2 Aedes japonicus | reverse complement strand
TAAACGTTAAGAAATGTAACTTTATGAGAGTGTTTTTGTGTTTTATTATAAAACAGAAAACACCCTAAATAACTGTTTCGTTAAGAACTGAATATGTAAAAAAAAGTGTGGGAGAGTATGAGATTTAAGCTCTAATTTAGATTCTGATCTTAGTTTTATCGATCATTTTAACACACTTATCCATAAAGCAACCAATATCCAGAATTTTATTAAACGTTTGGGTCAAAACAATCATTGTTTTAGAGCTTTAGTCATTTGGACCACCTTGGGTCGGAATAACAAACAATTTTTTTTTTTTTCGTTTGGCTACTATTACTTTTGTGATCCTTACACTGGCTTTAAAGCCCAGTCGGTTGCCATAAGAACAGTAAAAGTTATGAGCTATTGAAATCAATCTTAGAGCTCTGATTTTTGTTCCAAAGTACTACTAAATCCATCATTTCAGTATATTTGCTCTTGGGATTTGAAAATTTACCCTCTAGTTAAGTAGTTAATGAAATTAATCCTAGATTCCTAGAAGTATAGGAAGAAATGACCCAGAATCTAGGGCACATCCTGGAAAATTCAGAAGTAGACTTTGCAGAGCTTTGGGGAGATAATTTCTAGAAGTTCAGGAAGAGACATCCTCGAAAAAAAAATTCCGATGGTCAGGCAGAAACTTCATGGAAGAATTGGAAGCAAGTACTTCAAGCAAGAAGAACCCCCAAAAACTCAGGACCAAACATTCCCGAAGTTCAGTTTAGGGAAGAGGACTTCCTTGAAGTTGGGAACTTTCAAGAGGTTTTGAAGTTCTTCCCAGAAATTCAACATAGAACTTCCCAGAAGTTAAGGAAAAAAAACTTCCCCCAATTTCAGACGGGAACTAACCAGGGAGGACACTACCTTTAGTTTTTCAAAAAATCAGGAACAAACTCCCTCAGGACGATAAGTCATAGAAGATCAGGAGAGCTCCTCTGATGTGCAGGAAAGGACCCCGAAAAGTTCCGCAAGAAACTTCTCAAAAGGTTCTCAAAGGCTCAAAGGCTAGACAGCTTTTCTAAGGCTCTGAAGAGAACATTTCAGAATTTCAGAATGAGGATTCCTCAAAATGCAGGAAGAAACCGCTCTAAAGGAAAAAAGAGCATTGGTGGTACTTCCTTCTAATTTGAGAAGTTTTCAATAGTTCAGGAGCAAACTTCTCCAAAGTTCTGGAGAAAACTTCCATTAAGTTCACAAGAGGACTTCTCAGAAGTTCAGGAGGAAAGTTCAAGAACAAATTTAAGAGAATTTGCCTAGTAATTCTGGAGAGCAATTCCCCTCAGTTTCAATTAAATTTTCCTCGCAGTTCGGGCAGGGACCAATCACCAGAGAGTATACTACGTATCGGGTCAAGAAGTAATTTTTCAAAAATGTTCAGTTCACAAAAGGACTACTCAGAAGTTCCGAAGGAGACTTCCTAAAAGTTAAGTTGGAACTTTCCGAAAGTGTAGTTGGAACTACCCAGAACTGTTAGAGAACTTCCCTGAGGTTCCGAATCGAACAATCCAGAATTTCAGAATGGAACCTTCTCGACCTTCTTCAGGAAATCCCTGAAGTCCAGATAGATACTTTTAATAAAATCAGGAAGAAACTTTCCAGCAGTATAAGGGAAACTCTCTAGTAGTTCAAGCAGGAATTTCTCAGCAATTCAGGAACGAACTTCCCTGAAGTTCAAGAGAATACTCCCCTGAAGTTCAGAAGAGAAAATCTCAGAAGTTCAGAAAATATGTCGTTTGTAAGAACCATAAGTGCTGTGTCCAATCTTGCGTCGCGTTTTAATAAGTGTCAGAAAATAACTAACAACTTTATGAAGAGTCTCCCAGAAATTCTGGAGAGTTTTGGAGAAATTTCCCTCGTAGTTCAGGATGGGACTTATCAGAAGTTTAGAAAGTCGCTATGTTCAGGTACAAAATTAACAAATGTTTCTGGAAGGTTACGTTGGGTTCTTAGATGTGAATTTCGACGAAAATAAAGAGTGACTGTCAAGAAGTTCGTGAGGAATTTTGTCTAATGTTCAGCAAGAAACTTTCGAGAATTTTAGCAAAGAGCCTTGCAGAAGATCAGGAGAGAGCTTCCCTGTTATTCAAGAAATAAGCACTGACTAACCGAAGAAGCAGTTTCTACCAAAATCATTCATATGATCATAATGATATTCATTACTCTTAACACCATATTAAAATATGGTGCACACCATCTTCCCAACCGTTTGCACCGTACTATGAGGCCACACACTCATGCAAGAATTACATCCTTACTTTCCATCTTTCTATCAGAAAATTTCTGAAAAATACTTAAAAACCAAGTGCATCAATTTATCGACGATGTTTTCGAGAAGTTCAGAGAATCCTTCATAAATAAAAAATATTCTGACAAAATAACCACTGAGGGTACTACGAACTTAGGAAAAAGTTTAAATCTTTACATGGTGAGAGAACTAAAATCGTTGAAGTGCATTTCGATGTCAATTGCTTCAGTATCGTCGGGCATAAATTAGTTGATGATAACTAGATAATAACCCCTCTCCTGAATTAGCTTTGAAATATATATTGACACTCGTCCACACACTAGTTAATAACTTCCTCGAAAAGTTCTTTGGAACAGCGTCCAAACGAGGTTTTTTAAATAGCAATAATATTAGTGTAATTCACAAAGCAAGAACGAAAAATGTTCATATTAATTCTGTCAAAAATGACAGCTAAATTGATAAAAATCCTCAATTCTTGCATGATGTAATATTTCAATGACATTTTGAAAAATTTCAACACTATAGTCAACACAGTCGAGACAGCCGAGGCCAACTCGATCAGATTCAGTCGGCTTCTGTAATGCGCAATTTCGCTCTCCTTGACACTTTCAAGTGTCGAGTCGAGTTACTTGACTCGGCTTCTATAATTGACCTCATAATATGTAGTGTACAATCGGTTAATGAAAGATATAAATGAATTAGTAAATCTTCTATCTATATATAAAAATGAAATGCTGTCCGTTCGTGACAGCATAACTCACGAACGACACGATGGATTTACTTGATTTTTTGTTTTGTTTGGTTTGTCTTGGTTTCCAACAGGTGTATTTAATGAAAAAATTAGGAAATTTTACTGGAAAATGGAAAAAAAATCATAAACATCAAATTGTGACTTTGTATGGGAATATCATAATATGATAGACAGCAAGACCATCTCTCGATTTGTAAGGAGGAACCGTTGGAAACTATTATAATGGCTTCATAATTACCAAAAACAAAGAACGAGAGAGGAGAGAATCACTGATTGTTACTTAGCACCTCTTGAAAAGATATTAAAAAAAATGAAAATACACTAGAGTCGCTAATTTCGTAATTTTTTACGGGGTTGTCGGAGTTTGACGCGGTTTTCGTTATTCACGCGAGTAGATATCGTTCGTTTAAATTTGATCAAAAATGCGTCTCAAACCTTTCTTTTCTCGGTTTTTACGAAATTTTTGTAAATTACGGGTTTTTACTTGGATTTAGGAATTTACTCGGTTTTTAGTAGTTTTTTTTTCCATCGCACTCACTCCTGTGTAAAAAGGAACTTCAGTGTAAACGATTTATAGCGTTTAGATGCAAGTATAAACTGGAACGTTTGTATTGGTGACACCTTGCAGCGAGATGTAAATTCTCGATCAACAATAGAGTAGGGCCTATCAATATTTGTAAACAAACATTTCTGAGCCCTTTTTCCCTTAAGCCATAGACCACCCACGCAATTCAATACCATAATCATGTAGGGAAAAATTTCTCTACACGATGATGCTACAGATTTGCGTGTATAGCCTATGGCTTGCGAGAAAAAGGCTCAGAAGTGTATGTTTACAAACGTTGCTAGGCCCTATTCTATTGTTGGTCCAGAATTCTAATGAAGGTCAATGGAAAGTGAAGGTATTAGCTCTGGATCAACAATAGAAAAGAACCTATCAACATTTGTAAACAAACTCTTCTGAGCTCTTTTTCTCGCAAGCCGTTGGCTACCCACGCAAACTTACAGAATCGTTGTGTAGGGGAAACTTTCCCCTACATGATGATACTATTAGTTTGCGTGAGTGGCCTATGCTTTACGAGGAAATAGGCTCAGAAGTGTTTGTCTACAAATGTTGATAGACCCAATAGTTAATCCAGAGTTTATGTCTCCTGTGTTGAGCTGACAGATTGTAATAACGTTTTTGGTTACATTAGTATCGTTCACCGTTTGATCAATAGTGCATCAGGAAGGTGAAAACGACAATATTACTAGAAAATTAGAAGACACTAATTAAGTTGTCATTTCAGTTATTTTCAATTGTTATTGTTGTACAATGCCTCTAACTAGACAGAATACAAGCTGAACAATGCATTAGGTCCTAAGTATCATTGGCAGACTCTCTTCATCGACAGCTCTTTGCGATCCTTCGGCTATGTAAAAACATATTCAAGTATTTTCCTGTATATTGAAAATACTTGAATATGTTTAGAATAAAGTGAAAGCGGTAGAATAATGTGCAATTAGGGATCCAATACGTCAAAAACATCAGAAAATCGTCGAAAACATCAGCTTTCTCGAAAGAGAAAGTCGACGAAGAGAATCTCTCAATGTTACTTAGGACCTAATGAATTGTTTGGCTGCTAGCTCAGCAAACTCTCGAATGAGACAACGCGACGATCAGCGTGGATCTCAAACTGAATTAGATTGACAACGGATTTCACGGGCTCGAATGATGTTGAGTAAAGAAGAAACAGCAGCAAATACAGGCGATAGATCTAGAAAGAAGCGTAATCGGCAAGTATCAGAAACATCTGGTAGCAATCGTGCCCAACATAACCTTATAAAACGATTACGAAGGCAAGCCTACATTCCACAAAATCTTCAACATGCTGTCTTTGGTTGATGACAATGCGAATATATCAGTCGCCATTGGATAAATGAGTGTAGTTTGTTATCATTGTAATGCATTGAAGTTCCCAAATGAAACACCAGAGCCTTTGCGCTCATTGGTGTCGAGATCAGGAAGTGGTTCTAAACATTTTCTGCAGAACATCCAGAGTTAAAATGGTTGTTTTCAAATGACTTCGTTTGGCGCAATGCACATAATAATATTTAAAAGTTTTCTTGGACCTGACAGAGTTTAAAAATTAGTAAATTATGAAATTGTGAAACCGTCTACGTTACAGGTCCAATTTACAAAACGCGAATTCAATGTTGCCACCGACGGACGCAGACCATAAATTTCTACAGATTCATCTCAAGGGAGATTCACTCAGCAACATTATTCCACCATGAAGCGGGACATTGTACAACAATTGCAAGCGATGCTTCATGAGCCGAATGGATTGATTCAAATGTTCAAGACTATCTAGAGAATGCCATCTAACAACCATAAGCTTGCGATTCGAGCTAATACCTTCTTCAATTTTCCAATAAGTAGTTTAATTGTAAGCAGGACAACGTCTGCCGGGTCAGCTAGTAAATAAATAAATGAATAAATAAATTAATTAATAAAAAAATAAATATAGAAATAAATGACATATTTGTAACATGCTTGAAGCTATTTTAGTTGCAAATGTTACAAATATGAGATACATGGCAGACTAGAAACCAGACAAACTGTAAACAATCTCTTGAAGAGAGAGTAGCTAATAGTCGAAAAAATGTTCATTATAAAAACGTATAAAGCATAGAAAATATGTGATTAATGAACAATGAATCGGATTCAAGCCACACATGTTTTGTGAACCATGAATATTTAGATCAAATAATAATATTCTCTTGCAATGTAATGAGCCAGAAACCTTTGTACCTATACCAACAAGCCATCTGTTTATGCCATCAGCGTCAGGTTTATCGATTTGTTCATTACATCGACTGATGAATGATGAAGGATGAATGATATCGATGAGATAACGATTAAACTTAGACGCAATTACTTGTTCTGACTGTTCTAATGAAGCATCAAGAGTTATGAACCTCGGCTCTCAAAAGCTAAGTTTTTCTAAAACAAAATCAATGTATGTTTGAACCTATTGATATTACTTGCATGTTAAAGGTGGGAGACTAGGGAAAAATTTGAACAATTTTTCACTTCTTCACATTTAAGAGAGGAAAAACCTCGAGCAAATTATTGTTTTTAAATGTTTTTTTTTTTTGTTAGTGAAATTATCTCGCATGCTTGTCAATACAACTTACAGGACTTTCAAGTCATTTATCATTAGACAAATATTAACCTTTTTTTTCATTCCACCGTCGATCTTCCACTTAGTACACCGCACTCACCATTACAAATTATTCACAACTTTGTAATTTAATACACGCTGACTGGTGACTGGTATTTCCACACGGCGGCGGAGATGAGAAGGGGTATATCCACAGAAGCACCAATGGTCCAGTGCTAAATTGTGCCGCTTTTAAACATCGCAAGCGTCTCCCGCCATGCCCCGCTGCAGGGACCGTGAATCCAAAACAGGTTAAATTGAAATGTTTCAATAATAAAACTGCAATTATAATCAAGTCTGGTTTGCACTGTTTTCCATACTTTTACTTGCGTTCACCAGCCTCGAACACGTTATCTTCGTCTTCGAACCGGCAATACGATTGGGCAAACGTGGAAGAAGTGATTTTGGAAACAATTTCAATTTGACCAAGATCGATGTCAATAAAAATTTTATTAGCAAAAAAAAAGTCTGCAATGAGATGAGAGCTGCATATTGAGTCCCGACTTTTGATCCGTTCTTCCTTGCCGTCACCGTTCTTCGTGGATTCGTTGAAGAACGAAGTGATGGGAAGAAATATGCATTCTTGTGGTTTTTGGACCGCGGCCTGGCCGGTCGTGTTCCCGCGCATAATGATTGTGGGTAATTTGTTGCGGTACATTAGTGTGGCAAATGAATTGATTTAAATATTCAACAGTTGTTGTTCACGGTGATGATTGAGCATAATGCGGTTGGCTATTTTTCAAAGGGAAATATTTTGAAGGCGGTGATTTGTCAGACGGTGTCGTTTCTTTATCCATCAGAGCTTTGAGATTCACCGCCGTGGATTGTTGCTCAGAGTCAGAATTACCAAACAGAAATAACGCGAAACAGTAACAATGTAGAATGCAATGAAAATAAATAAAAGCATACATTAACAATTAGCTGTGCGTTAACTCTCTAACACACAACTCGATAGCTGATCGTCGTCTTGGATGACCTGCCTCTAGTGTGATCGGCATGATTGAACAGAAACCTGATTTCACCGTGGAACAACTTAATTGAACCAATCGAGGGTAGCACATCGTAATCACAACACTGCTAACCACATGCAACCACAAGGTATTCTGTTTCCAAGCGCCTCTAAAGTTTCACTGTAAACTGGATTCTGTTCGTTATCAACGTGTCGTAGTCAGTCCTATCTTCAACATTGTCCAGCAAGCTCTCCGCTGAAACAACTATTTCGCTCCCTGCATCCCTCGCGCCTCATTCCTTAATTTGTGAATCGGAATAAAATTTATACTTTATTTCTTATTTTCATCCATAAATAATCAGCCGCGTGGTCCTCGGCGATGGCGGGAACAAGCTGATTCGGTAACACATTCATAAACCGTCGTCACTCGGCTTGCCACCGTGTCGTTTGCTGTTTACTGCCACCGCCGCCATTATGGAGGGACCGCGGTCAGCATTAAAGCCTTTTGCGTGCGCAGCGCTCGGGCCCGTTGCCGGTTTATGTTCGCCATCTCACTCGTTCTTTTGATTCTGCCCATGTTCGCACCAGCTAAGCCCGTGACTTTATAGCCCGTTGCTTCTCGTTCTGGTCTCGTCTCGGAACGAAATTATCTACGCGGTTAGTTATTCTCTAGATACGAGGTTCGTCGCTTGTTGTAGCAAAATGATGGATATGACGATTCGTTAATCGCAAAATGACAGTTGAACCAGTCACGGAATCATCCACATCTTAGTACAATTTTAGATCGTCGGTGCATCATACTTACGACCATAGGTGGGGAAAATAAATCGAGAATGAATACACACAGAGAGAAAAGAGTACGGCAGCGAAAATAATTGCTAGCAGAGCTCCTGCTGGGAAGCGGAATAAATTTCCCATGAAAATAAAATATTTAAATTCATTTCCAATGAGGAAAAAAAACCAAGCGGCACTTGATACTCGTGTCGTTCAAACGTCTTTTGATGGGTTAATTTGGAGAGAAATATCATTTGTTTGGACGAGAATGGGTGCATTTATATGAGGAATGAATGGTCCGTGAGCTTCGAACGTACTGAAGTTGATTACTGTAGTTTAAGCACCGAATTGATAAATGAAAACAGAGCACATTTCTGCTTGTTAATCATCCAATCGTATATCAAATCGTACTAAGGAATTGGCACGAACATAATATGAGTCAGTGTGCCTTCTTATGTTGTTAAGTATCCGATACACAGGAAATTTCGTCTAATATTTTAGATTCTAAGCCAAGGATACAGCACCTATACTCGATTGTTTTGGATGGTTTTGGGATCTAAATCTTGTCCTAACTAACCTTATTTTGGCCTATTATTTAAGAGCATGAGCATGAGCATGATTGACTGCCCAAGTTTGCTACTCCGTTATTGTCAGATCTGCAGTTATTACACTGTAATTACTGTAAGAAATATTAACCTAATTTTATTAATCTACTACAATTTTCAATTTACTTAAACGTAAATAAAAGTCACATTACTTAAGCCATTCATTGTTATTTAATTTTGTTGCTGCAGCTCACGTTTAATTCACACTTTATGTAATTTTAAGCTACAAATTGATTTTTCAATTACAGATGCTTTAAGTTTACATGTGTTTAGCGGAAAACAACATCACTGCGCAGTGATTGTCATTTTCTAAAAAGTATCGAGGCAGCCATTGTTTTAGGTGAGTGTTAGTCGAAGTAAATTATAAAAAAAACAATGCGAGAATGTGTAATTTGTCCGTGGAAAGTATTGTGAGCTTTTTGAGACTCGTTCGTGCTCATCGAAATTTAAATGTGTTGAAGTGCTCGATTGAATTGAAAGCAGTGTTCAAACCCATCATAGAATTGGAAAGTTACATGTTTTATTCGAACTGTGTAGCATACATCTTTAATGTGTAAGAACTGGTGATCTCAAACTAAGGTAATACAGGCGCCGGCCTCGCCCAAATGCAAGTCAAGTTGGAAATAGGTAGGAATATGTTGACGTGATACTCGCTTCATTGTAATCCGAGAACACCTCTGCACTTCCACGAGAAATCACTGAAATGTTGGATAAAATGGTTGAGTTTGCAGCGGGATCCGTTTCGGTAAACGGTGTGCTAAACGGTGTGCTAAACGGTGTGCTAAATTCAACTGACGTCAGCAGCGAATAAGATATTTAACTATGTTTCCGATTTAGTCTCTGTACAGAGACGCACATTAAAGCTATTCAAATTTTGGCACCGATTTAAACCAACAATAAGGATGCTGTTGGCGCCACTCACTTGTGTAGGTGGTTTATTTCAACGGAATACAAGAATACGTTCAAAACATAGAGTTTGAGGACTGATTTCAACCAACAGTAGGGATGCTGTTGGGCCCACGTGTGAATGGTTTATTTCAGCAGAATACAGATAAACGATTAAACCTCGAGTTTGAGGACCAATTTAAGAATTTAAAAATTTCGTTCGCCGTTGAATCGTAATTAATTGCATGCACTCGCGATAGAATAAGCGCAAAAACATTACAAAACTCTGTACACCACGTGGTGAATGAATGTGAAAATTTGTGCCAGCCTTTCACCCGCGTATACCCGTTGTCTTCGTTTGCTGTTTCGGACCAGTAAATGGCCATTTTCTACATTGCACTAGCCTTCTTTTTTCCACTCCACACTCTGCCAATAATCCAAATCCTCACTTTGATGCGACTGCTAATAATCATCGATTCACTCGCGACAAAGCGGAAAAACACTCTAACTAAAGCAAACTAAGCTGATGTAACTCTTTCTCCAGGTGCGACGACGAAGCACAAAAAAAACGGGGAAATACTACCGACATTCACATATTTCGAGAAGGAATCGTAAATACAACACTACATTTACACAATGCACGCGGATGAATACACTGAAAATTTGTGTTCGGAAATAAGCTTTCACTCGCTTCGTAAACATGGATTTTGTACACAGAACAAATGTCGCGTAATTTGTATGAAACATTCGTCATCTAACAAATTGCTATCATTACTACTTTTTTGTACAATGCACAACAGGAATTTCGTGAAGACCAGCCAATCGCTGCTTCTCTTCGATCGCATTCATGAATGTTGGTGTTCTTGCTGGGATAGCAGGAATCAATAATTTATCCCAAAATAGAAATGCAAGCGCTGTCGATTGTTATTGATTTGTAAGTCCTACGTTCAATTTCGTCATATAAACGAAAATTAATTTTCAGTGCATAAACTGATGTAAATGCTCGCGTGCGTTGCGTGGCGGTAGTTTTCTTACTCAGTCACTCCAACGGAACTTCTCGTAACAAAGTGTAAATCTTTGCTTTAAAAAGCCACATCTTCGAAAGAACTTTCATCGCAAGAAGCATTGCCAAAACCATCCAGCTTTATTAAGTTGTGTTAAAGTTTTATGGGAGCCTCTAAAAGTCAATTTGATTTATTATGGCAGTAAGAGGTGCCAATAGGTCTCAAACTTTAGTCAGGTTTATGAGAACCTATACAGCTTCTTTACAACGATCTTGAAACCTTGCCTTATTAAATTCCTTTTACTCCTATCAAAGGTTTTATTTTGATTTTAAGAACTCGTTAAATGCTGTTTCGAAATGCCGTTTAAGAACTCATTAAAATTATCCTATTATGGTCAGTTGAAAAAGCATTTTAAACCCATTTTGCCTCCAGTAAATGCATTAAACGGAAAATTGGCATTGAGGAAAGTCACCAAATGACTAAATGGCCATTACGTAGATAAATTGGCATTTTTGTCAAAACTGTGATTTCTTCCATTCGCCAGATTGAAATATGCGAAATCATTTAAATGTGTATATACACCAAATTTTCAGTTTTTTGCAAATGAACTGTAGATCAGAGACAAATTCTGGCATTCTTTAAGAGAACCCTATTGAATTCCATAAATTTTCATGAAATTCATGATTGATTTATCGATTATATTTGTTTCAATTTTGGTTTTTTTTATGCAAACTTGCATAATCTACGAGGCGCATTTATTTTCGGGTCTTATCGTGCCAATATTTACCATAAAATTAAATGCGCATATGATTTGGAGCATGATACGCTATAAAAATAAACTCTATTGGTTTACACTTTTGATTGTTATTTTTTTTATTTTCCCCAGCGCGGAAGTAACGATCTTTGATGAAGTTTGCAGAAGCTGATAATTTTGCATCTCCATGCGAAGCGCTGGGAGTGGACAGTAATTTTATTACTAGAATTAATAGACATGAAGAGAAAGTGTATTGATAGTTCCGTATAGGGCAACGGCAGGTTTTGAAATTGAAAGATACAAGATTGAGAACGAGCGGAGGGCATTTGAACGGTAGTATCCGATCAGGCACATAAACCTTTGTCATACTACCCCATGCAAGATAGGCAAGGGGGAAATCCCCTTGACTGACAAAAGGTTATGCAACCGATCGGGCTCTTATACTACCTATTGCTTGTTTCTAGTTCTAGCGATTTGTCCGTCTCCCAATACTGCCTAACACGGGTGAGAATAAACCCAACAGCGGGAGAAAAACGAAATGTTGGAATTCAAAAGTATTATAATACTCGTGTTCGCGAGAGAACTGTTCAAACCTCGGCGATAGAGCTCTGAACAACCTTCAACAACCTTCATCCGGGATGTCAGAACTGAATCGCGAAGTTTTACTTACACTGGGAATTGAACTGGAATGGAACCTGACCCGGCTGCAGTGACTGTTGATGCGAGTGGATAACAAGCAGTCCACCAGAGATGTGGACGAACTAACCAATAAAAATCCATTGAAATATTGGGCAAACTATGGATACTTAATGAACAAAGTTTTGACTGACGATTGGGGTACCAGCGATTCCGGCTTGGGTGATATTGAGCCACAGATGAGCTGTTAAATCGAAGAGTCAATTGGCTAACTTGAATGTTGCGAAAAATAAGTAGATTTATTAAAAGATATGTCAAGGTTGTTAGATAGATATGCCAAGAATGTTAGTATTGAAGCTTATACATCAGACTACCATGTAGACTTAAGTCAACATATCTTTCATACCACGCTTTCGCATTTTCTCCTCGAGTTCTGCTCTCCTACGATGAACATTGTTTATTTTGATTATTGAAAGTCTCTGAACAATAGTTGCTACTAAATATAAAGATCCTCGTGTGTGTGATGAATCGTTTTGTATTCCTAAAAAATAAATAAAAGGTAACACCAAACGCATATTACATCCAAAATAAACTTATCCTCATGTGATGCGACTGAACTTTTTGGGGCAAATGTTACACCACAACTTGCCTCATGTGCAGTCTGGGCATGACTTTATTGCGCTGTGGTCGGCCACATCCTCGCAAAGAACCACTTCATGCTCGTTGGTGTGAATGCGACGCATATGCGCCTTGAACAGTACTATCCAGTTTGTAGAACTCATGTGCAGCTAGTGTTTAATCAACCATTTCTTAGCGATTTTCTTATTGCAACACTTCAAAAGTCCCTGCTGATTGTGAATGCGTTTGAAGTGCCTCATCAGTTCAGTAAAACGGCAAATAAAACTAGCTAATGGTTCCGAACACAAATCACAGCTAAATTTATAATGCTGCAGTAGTTGCTGATCCGACTTTGGAATATAACTTTTCCACAGAAACTGTGCTTGTACTTGTAGAACCCATCACCGTTTCCTGACATGTTCCACAGATCAATGTTGGACCATCGGGATCGATGGTATTTGACATTTAGCATGATATCAACAACCTAGCATTTGCATTGAATGATAGATACTTACCTTGAAATAGAAAACTTTAACGATTAGACGACTCATATTGCCATTCTCTACTGACGAGGGTGGACGATACAACGAGCAGTAAGAGCTCACACTTGAAGCAAACGGATTACTATTTTCTTACGCAAAACTTAAGCTAAGGTATTAACCGATAAAGAGACGTATATTTTGAATGCGAAACAGTATATAAACAATGTTTCGAAGTGTTGCCAGAAAAAGTTTTGAATTTCGTGGTGAAAATAATGTCATCACTTTGCAGAGATGCCAAAACGCCTCATATTTGTTCCACATGGTTTAAGTCACCATAAAAGGTGAAACAAATTGGAGCTGCCAAAATTTTTTAACAAAATAAGGTGTGCATAGAAATAAATAATATCGCTAACGTTATATACAATCTTATATGCATGGGTGGGAATAATTTATCTCTCCCAAAATAATAATCAAAGCACTATCGAGAGTTAAAGTTTTATACTCATTAATCAAGGATGTTCTCATGATTCACCATAGCCTAGTGAGATCAACCACGGATTCAGTAACCGCTCTTCCCAAAAATATAGAATCGAATTTCAAGTCAGAAACATATAGAAAAAAAACTCTTGACAAATCCAGAAGGTTGCATTTTTTATCAATTACAGTTCGGGTTGATATAGTATAGTCCTTCAGTCATTCATGCAACAAGAAAAAAACGTTTCTTTTTAATTTGTGACTAAATGTTCGTAGTTCTTTGCATTGTTTTCGTACAATGCACGAATGTCATTTCTATGTGAACACATGCTTTGTATGTGCCGGCGTCGGTGGTGTAGTGGTAAGCGTGACTGCTATTGGCACCCCAGTGGGTCTGGGTTCAATCCCAGTCGACGTCGGTGGTTTTTCTGAGGCGAAAAAATCTTGGTCACGTCTTCCTTCGGAAGGGAAGTAAAACCATTGGTCCCGGTTCATAGTCATGAGTCGTTAGGTAGGGTCCAGGTCGTGGAGTCGTCTCCCTGGCGTCGGTGATTTTCACCATGTGAGGAAATAGGCCGACGGAAAATAAATAAGTAAAAAAAAACATGCTTTGTGCTTTTGACAGTTGTGCGTGTGCCATTAATAACGAAGGTATCATCATACAAACAACAAATCAGTTTCGTTGTAGAAAACAACGTTAGTTCTACTTTCGATTTCGTAGTTTAAACAAAAAATAATTTTCAGTGTACACAGAGAAGCATCCTAGGGACTGAGGGAAAGGGTAGGAATGTGTTGACGTGATACTGGCTTCATTGAAAGCAACACAGATAAACAGAAACATTGAATTTTTTGCGATATCTAATGCACATAAAAGGAATGCCAGATTTGGGCGAAAATAATGGAATATTTTATGTAAATTTAAGCAAGATAACGCCTGAAACTAGCTTGTTGTATAAAAGATTGAAAACATTGTTGTATGGCGCATGTAGTCTTTACAACCAATTGCGTTGTTTACGCCTCCTTTGGCTTGAAATTAAACGAGGGGAAATTTTACGCGCTTGTTAAAATTCATTATTTTTTACTTACATACTGATCTGGGCTCGTTGCTTGCAATGGAAGAACTGTTCAACAGTAAGGATATTCTACGATAATTATCTACATCCTTCCTATCGGTAGGAACTGAACTAAGAACATGAAAGCATATTCCCATCTTAGAGGCAACTCCCGTTAGAATTCTAGTGGTTGAAAGTCTTTCTTACCATAATTAAGGATGCCAGTGGGGTCACTAACAAAGTGTGATATTGTTTTAATATCATAGAGAAACCTAACCATGTTTAAACCTCTCTAAACTGTTGGTTTGAACCGATTTAAATCCGCAGTAAGTATGCTGTTGGGGCCACTTCGGAAATGTAATGTCGATTTACTACACCGAATCTGGAGAGTTTGTTTTGTACTGATTCAACCCAACAGTAAATAATGTTTCCCAAACGAAATAAACTACCATCATAATTTGTGAGCGGCCTTAACTGTACACAGAAAAAAAATACTTAATTTTAACAAGGGTGTAAAATGTCCTCTCGTTTAAATCCAAGCTAAAGGAGACGTTAACAACGAAATTGTTTGCAACTTTTCATGTTCCATACAACAATATTGGCAATTTTTCATACAACAGGCTGGATTCAAGCGTTATCTGGCTTAAATTTACATGAAATATCCCATCATTTTCTGGCAAATATAGCATTCCCTTTATGTGCATTAGATAACGCAGAAAATTCAATGTTTCTTTTTATCTGTGTATGTATACTGTATAACTATATAAAAAAGAAACAACGCTTTGTAGTATACATAGTATGTGTAAAGCAAATGATAAAATGATTTGCAAGATTTAAGAGTGTTGCCTTACCCTTAGATTTGGGTATAATCATTCAATATGAGTATGTTGATTTTAGCGTGAAATGAAATAAAAAATTGTAGTATGCTATGTACAAATGTTCTGATTTTGCAAGAATAAACAAAACCAAGGTAACGCATAGTTTTACATACGAGCTACCTGAGTTTGTTCAGCTCATTCTTGTAACGAACTTTGCCAGCGACGGAGGTAGCAGTAACTTCAAGCTTCGCGTTCAAACAACGCATTCGAGGAACGGTGACCGATAGGCGATTGGATTCCAAAGACGATCGCCGTGGAAAACAGGTGTCCTGCAACAGCAGCAACAACAGTAACGACGGAATCAAACCAGTCACCCCAAGCGAACGATTTTGAGAGTTGGCGTTCGACTTGGCGGGCGGTGGTTCAACAGGAGTGGCTTACAATGGACCATCTGGAAGCAAATCGGTTCGTTAGAGCACGAAATTCACGACACGCTTAAAAACCTATTTGAACCATTATAAACCAACAATAAGGATACTATCGGTGCAACTCACGAAGTGTGATTCTGGTTTACATTACATTGATACATTGATTCTGGTTTACACTACATTGTAACAACCAACTTTTTTTTTTAATTTCACTCCTAAATTTATTCGACTGCTTTAAGTTAGCAGTAAGGATGCCGTTGGAGCCACTCACATAATGTGATGATGATTTACTTGGTTGGGAAAACAGACATGGTTTTTATACTCCGCTTATTGGCCGCTTTGAACTGATTTAAACAAACAGTAATTGGGTTCACTCACAATATGTGATGCTGGTTTACTTCATTAAGGAACCCAGAAGAAATAAATAACCTCTGAGAGTCGATTCGAATCGATTTAATTCTACAGTAAGGTTGCTATTGAGACCACTAACAAAGTGTGATAGTGGTTAACATCAATGGCATTTTTTTAAACTTTGAAAGTCGAATTGAACCGATTGAACCTTCTTGAGTGTTAACATTTTGTGGCGAATAA
Source organism: Aedes japonicus (assembly GCA_034211315.2). Classification (NCBI taxonomy): domain Eukaryota; kingdom Metazoa; phylum Arthropoda; class Insecta; order Diptera; family Culicidae; genus Aedes; species Aedes japonicus. The sequence continues at coordinate 53,141 of JASCZW010000987.1, read as the reverse complement.
GGTGTGTTTCAAATTCACATTGTGGCAAATTTATATAACCAAATTTAAAAGCCTTTGCAGCCAAAATGCTGATAAGAGTTTCAATTTTTAGTTTCTGGTAGGTACTTCCTTTTAACCCCATGTGCCCCAAGAAATTTGTGCAGAAAAAGGGCATGTTTTGCCACGATACGTGAGGCGGCGATAGGTACAAATTTTCATCGGAACATGCTTTTCGACGGCTCAAACTTCATGATGTTTCATGAACAGTCTAATTTAGCCTTTAAAATGGACCAATTTCTATCCTTAAAATGGACATTGGCCAGATCGGGACAGTTCGAATGCTACGGGGAACCCTTAAAAAATTCTGAAATTTCCAACGTCTAAGGGCATGTTTCGGTGAAAATTTGTTTTTGGTCTCTTCTAAAGGGTTCTTCCATGGTATCCAGGATGTCTCAGAATTTACAATATGGTTATAGGTCTATTTCACGGCTAGAAGTTGACTACTCAACAAAAGTCATGAAGTTTGAATCGTCGAAAAGCTTGTTCCGATGCAAATTTATTCCTTTCGCCGTCTCACGGATCGTGCGAACACGTGCCATCTTTTGGCACAGATTCCTCGGGACAATTCCTCGACCACCAAAAACTAAAAATTGAGACTCTAATAAGCATTTTGGATGCAAAGGCTTTAAAATTTGGTCTTAAATAGTTTCCACAATGTGAGTTTGAAATCCAAGTTAACATGACCCGAAACACCTTATTCGTTACTTTTTTTCAAAGCCCTTCAAAAATGTCCGTTGGGTTCGATGCAGAAACGTAATTTTCTATGATTTAGAAAAAGTCATGAAAATTCAAACGTCTAGATGCTTCACTTTGATTGTTGTTTTTTGTATTCTCCCATGCTCGGAGTAACAATCTTTGATGAAATTTGTCAGAAGCAGATAATGCATCTTGGTAGATACTTATTTTAGAAAATTATAGCATTTCCAAAATCCATTCCGGGTCATATTGACCCTGACACCTAGAGAAGTTTAAACTCGCAGTAAGGATGCTAGTATGCTACAAAGAGAGCACGGTTGCTAAGTATGATAAAGAATATTCACAAAGTATCAAAGTTGATTCTGAGATGGACATTCTACGTCCAAAGACGAGTTTTCGCATCAATCCCCGTGATTCCAAAACTCACTTTTAGACATCATCGTCAGGAACGGTTGGTGATTTAAACAGCAACGCAACTTCAAGAGTCCCACGCAACCAGCGCGGCTTTGCTAACGCTACTCATCCTTGAGTGGCAACCATGTTTCAACGTTCCCACATTATTTCCCGTTCTTCGTTTTAATTCCTGTCAATATTGATGATGCTTGGTTGAGTTTTATCCGTTGCCCGCCAATCGACGCTTTGAAGGCTTCCGACTGCTGCTGAATCAGCTTTGCATCGAAACGGCAAGATTGTGGCACCAAAGACGATAATCCTTCCTGTAAAATCCGCAAACGGATAGGAACCATAGGACAATTCCATTTCACTAGATAATGACCGACGGTTGAACTTTTAATTTCAACCATTTTATTGCCATTTATATCAGCCGGCGCAGAACTCGTGGCATCTTGTACACCGATCCCTCCGGCCACTAGCAACACGTCGTAAAGCGGTCGACCGGCTGGATCTGTGATGGCCAATAAAGCAACAAAATTGCGCACGGATTTTATTATTCACGCCGAAGCATTGTAAAAGCCAGCAAGCAGTTCTCGAGTGGTATTTTTTGATTGCGATGTCTTAATTTGTTTTTATGATTTACACATTTATGCGCGTATGATACTGCCACCGCCACTACTGTTCTGAGGGTGCGCGGAACAAGATTTCTGCATTCAGTGCCGTACGTTCTGGTTCATTCATTGATTGGGGGGGGGGTTGGTTATAAAATCTGGGATGTTAAATTTTATTTTATTTATTTGTGATTGATAAAATGGAACTCGATCTCAGTGTGGAGACCGCTGAGGTAACAGATCAGCAAATTGATAGCAATTTGTTTGATAGAAAAAGGGTTCTTTTATGACAGATGTTCGTGAAACAAGAGTAAGACAATTATAATCTTTTCTATTTAAAAAAATTAAGTTCAGAGCTGACGTTTCTTCATCGGATCATTGTTTTTAAAATCATTTTATTGTGGATCGAATAGGTATGACATCAGTTCCATATTATTTTGGGTTGTCTGGTTGAACTTTATTAATGTTGAAGACTTTTGACTTTAGACTTTTGAAAAGCATGCGGATTGCTTTCAGATCGAAAAATGTTTTCTTAAGCTCCTTAATCTGTACATAAAGTAACAATATTGTATGGGTGCGCTCCATTATTTTACCGATCCGCTCTCGAACACAAACAACTAAAACATGTCGATTGCTACGATCACAAACTCGTCTACTAGCAGAATATGAGACAGACGGACACGGAAAAAGTTTTAGTTTGTCATTGATCTTTAGATTGGCAATGTGTATTTCTTATTTCATTTACTCTCACAAACAAATGCAAGAGACAGCAAGCTTCACGTTACAATACTGGTGCGCTAAAGGGTGTCCACGATGAAATTGCCACACTATGAAATTGCTCTCACTTTTTAACCAATGGGTAGAATTTAATGAAAATTTGGGTGGATTTAGTTCATAGTGCATTATTTACATCCTGCAAGTTTTAAAGTCCTGTGATCAAAACTCGCGGAAATGGAGTCGAAAGAACAGCTCGTGCGTGATAAAATCTTGCGCATTCATCACGAGAACAAGGATCTCTCGCATCGTTCCATCGCTAAAACGTTGGGAATCGCGAATTCCACGGTGTCGCGTGTGATTAAGCGGTTCGAGGAACGGTTGACCACCGATCGGAAGTCCAGAAGTGAAGGAAAAAGTATTCCGTACAACACCAAAAATCACAACCGCGTAGTTGGGGCCTTCAACCGAAATCCGAACGCCTCCGTTCGGGATGTGGCTAAGAAGCTGCACCTAAGCCGAAGTTTTGTCCAGAAGGCCAAAACTAAGGCTGGGCCTCGAACGTTCAAGGTACAAAAGGCCCCTAATCGCGACGAGAAGCAGAACAAGTCCGCCAAAACCCGTGCCAGGAAGTTGTACCTCAACATGCTGACGAAAGTTGAATGCTGCATCATGGACGACGAAACATATGTGAAGGCCGACTTCAAACAGATCCCCGGCAACCTGTTTTTCACGGCCAAGGATAAGTTCAGCGTTCCGGAGCATGTCCGCACTCAGAAGATGTCCAAATTTGCGAAGAAATTCTGGTTTGGCAAGCTCATCTGCACGTGCGGGAAGCGGAGTGCACCTATCGTGACCCAGGACACGATGAACGGACAGGTGTACATAAAGAGTGCCTCCAGAAGCAGCTGCTTCCTCTCCTGAAGGCCCACAACGTCCCAACAATCTTCTGGCCGGATTTGGCCTCATGCCACTACTCCAAGGACGTGCTGAAATGGTATGCGGACAATAAGGTCAATTTCGTGCCGAAAATGTTCAACCCTCCCAACACTCCAGAGCTCCGCCCCATCGAGAAGTGCTGGGCGATTATGAAGCAGCACCTTCTTAAACGACCTAAGGTAGTGAAGACAGTCGAGGAACTGAAGAAAGTATGGGTTTACATGCAAAAAACGGTTGATTCACAGGTTGTGCAGAATCTTATGGCCGGGGTTAAGGCCAAGGTGCGGGCATTTGCGTATGGACTGTTAATAAAATACGAGTAAAATGGTAAAATGAAGTTTAATAGTTATTTCTCAATCCCTGAAAATTTGATGGCAATCGGATAAAACTCGAATTTTGCATAATCAATTTTGTGTGTGGCAATTTCATCTTGGACACCCTTTATATCCATGGTTAACAAAGAAGAGAGGAAACATGGGCTCTCTCAAAAGCAACAGTGATGTCAAAGCTGTCGCTCAACAGCGAAGCATTATTTATCATTGAGTACTATTGCACAGCACCGAAACATATTTTTGTATTGCATATGAAAGTGCCAGATGATGAACAATATAATCATAAGCATAGATCAATCTCCAATAACTGGAAGAAACATGAAATAAATAGTGATTTCAGATTATCCAAATATGCAATAAATTTAACTCAATGTTCAACATCACATTTTGGCAACAAACCAAGCTGTGAGAGAGAGAGCTGATGAAGACATGCTCTTCCGGTACACGTGATTAAATGCAAAATACACAAAGGCAAATTTTGAGCGAACTTCTTGAGCAGGTAACAAACAGATGGTTTTCTAGATGATGTACTTTAAATCTTCAAAATGACATTAATAAATTGGTAATCATTCATGATTTATACATCGAATCATAAGCCCGATAGATAGAACTAATGTTCGTATCAAAAGTGAAATAATTGGGAAAATGTAGGAGTTTTAGACTTATTTCTTAACAACTGATAAAAATAGTGACCCCTGATTAAGCCGTTCCCTACCCTATATATGTCTCAAAGCTAATCGTGAAAAAATCTATATATGTAAAAATGAATTTCTGTCTGTCTGTCTGTCTGTCTGTCTGTCTGTCTTTCTGAACCTTATAGACTCGGAAATCACTGAACCGATCGCTGTAAAAATTTGTTTGCAGGAGATTTTGGGACCGGGAAAGTTTTTTATGATAGTTTGAGACTCCTCCAATCTTTGTGAAGGGGGTTCTCGCATACAAATGAAACACAAATCTCTGCATAACTCGAGAACCAATCAAGGCAATGAAACTCAATTTTGCATGTGCAAGTTTTTGAAGGCAATAAATGTTTCAATTGTAGGTCGAGACCCCTCTCTATTCAGAAAGCGAGGGCTCTCATACAAATGAAACACAAATTTCTGTATAACTCGAGAACTAATCAAGCAAATGGAATCAAATTTAGCAATTGGAGGCTTATAAACGTACAAAATATTTCAAAAAGGACTTACGGCTCCTCCTTTTTCTAAAAAAAAGGGGGCTCCCATACAGATGAAACACATATTTCTGCATAACTCGAGAACAAATCAAGCAAATGGAACCAAGTTTCGCCCGTTTCAAGAAAAAGGGGGGCTTCCATACAAAGGAACTAAAAATTTCTGCATAACTCGAGAACTTATCAAGCAAATGGGGTCAAATTTAGCCTGTGGAGGTTTTTGAAGGAGAGAAATATTTTTATGGTGATTTGAGACTCCTTCGCTTTAGGGAAAGGGAGAGGGGGGGTCCCCCATAGAAATGAAACACAAATTTCTGCATAAGTCGTGAGCAAATAAAGCAAATGGAACTAAATTTGGTATGTGGAAATGTTTGAAGGCAAACAATGTTTTCATGGTGGATTGAGACCCCTCCCTCCTCTACAAAGGGAGGTTCTCAAGCAAATAAAAAACAAATTTCAGCATAACTCGAAAACGAATCAAGCAAATGAAACCCAATTTATCATGGGCGAGTTTTAGAAGGCAAGAAATGTTTTTATGATTATTCGAGACCCCTCCTCTCTCTGGTAAAGGGGGGGGGGCTCCTAAACAAAAACATAAATTTCAACCAAACATGAGATTTATCCCTACTGCTATGTAAATCTGTTAGTAAGGGTTTTTGGGTCCGGGAAAAGGTCTTAAGAAAGTTCGAGATCCCTCCATCCTATGAGAAGGATCAATCAAATTGAACCAAATTTGGCATGTGGGGGTTTCAAGAGGTACAAAATGTTTCTATGATGTTTTCAAACTCCTCCCCTATCAGGAAAGGATCCATATCATACAAATGAGACAGATTTTTTATAAGAACAAATCAAACAAATGGAACAATAATTCAGAATAATTCGAGAATTAATCAATCAACTGGAACCAAATTTGGCATGGGCAAGTTTTTGAAGGCAAGAAATGTTGTTATGGTTATTCGAAACCTCTCTTCTCTCTGGTAAAGCGGGGCTCTCATACAAATGAAACACAAATTTAAACCAAACATGAAAATTATCCCTTCTGTTATGAAAATGTGTATACAGGGGTTTTTGGCGCCGGAAAAGATTTTCGTGATGGAATGAGACTCCTCCCCCGTCTAAAAGGGGGGTTCCCTTACAAATAAATCACAAATTTTTGGTAATTCGAGAACTAATCAAGAAAATTGATGGCATGTGAGGATTTTTGGAATTGTTTTCTCATGTGGTTCGATACCCCTCTACTTTGAAGGGAAGGGGGGGCTCTTTCAAACAAAAATAAACAGCAATTTGAACCAAACATGAGAATTATCGATACCACATAAACACAAAATATGTATTTCTCGGGTAGGCAGCATGTTCTGATAAAGTTCTGTCCAGTTAGAATCCGGAATCACTTATCGTGTTGCAGCGGCACGGAAAATTACCGCTGCAAGAATTCTTTTACAGCTGTTTGTAACCTTGTCGCCCACTTTCTGTGGTATAAATTTTACGATGGAGTGAGTCAAAAGTTATTCCAGATGGAAGTCGAGAGGATAGACACAATTCTGCACACCCACGTTGATAATCCAATGAAGTCCGCAATAAAAATCGCAAAAACGTTGAAAATCGCCAAATCAACCCTGTATGATGTGCTCAAACGTTTCAGGGTGCTAAAGAGCGTAGATCGAGGGCCTCAAGGTAAGCGTCGTAGTGGAACATATAACCGTAAACTGAACCAGAAGGTGTTGAGAACCGTCAGAGCAAACCCTGGTCTACAGGGTGCGGTAGAAAATAATGCGAAAATTTGTTCTATTTATTTCAAATCCCATTTTCAACTAATTAAAGCAATAATAACAACATTTTCAAGTGCAGTTAATTTTAAAAAGTCCTTTAAAACAAGTTCATTCAATAAGTCCTCCATTTTTATTAAGAACATACTCGACCCGACGCCGGAAGCCAGAGCATGCCTTTTGGACGTAGTCCTCCGAAAATGACCGCCATGTGCGTGTTATGGTTGACTCAGGGTTTTCAGACTAGGTGTGATGTTTTGGCAGGTCGAAGTCTCAACATATGCCCAAATCGAATAATCCAACGGATTATGATCTGGACTGCTAGGGGACCACAAATCCTTCGGCCAAAACTTCATGTTGTCGTTCAACCATTGTTGGGTTTGATTGGACGTGTGACACGGCGCTCCAACCTGCTGTAGGGCAACGTTTTGGTCTTCGGAGAAGTTGGCCTTCACCCTTCACCACCAAGCCAAACATCATGACACCAGCCGGGTGTTTGGTTTGAAATTTGAATTTCACTTTTTCCGGAACGTTCTCCATTTTCTGCGGTGAAATGAATCGGTCCGTGCGGCAGTTGGCCACAGCATCGACGCTGAAAAGCTTTCCGTCGGAGAACAGGATTATCATTTTTTCCTTCTTCAACAAGGAAAGCAATCTGTTGGAACGAGTCACTCGTAGTTCCTTGACCTTCCTTGAATGAAGTGGCATTTCACTCTGGCTCTGGAAGATGCATGCAGGTCTTCTTTGATGATTCTCCGCATGGATTTCTCCGAAATATTGGCTTCCTTTGCAAGTTTTCTTATGGAACGCACCGGGTTGCGAGCAATTTTTGCACGGACCGATTTGATCACGTTCGGCATGCGTGCAAAGCGCGGACGTCCGCTTCCCGGCTTCCACTGCTTAGGACCATCCTGCAGGAACTTTTTATGCGATAAACTGTTGCCAAATGGCACCCTATCACCTTTGGCAATCTCTTTCGGTTTCTTCTGGGCGAGCAACAAACTGGTGATCTCTCCTTTGGCGAACATTTTGACGAATTTGCAATAAAACAAATAGAACATTTGGGTGCAGCACTTGAAAGTAAACATAAACAAAAACACTTCCGACAGAAATTAGTCCCTAGCTACACGAATTAACCCAATACTCAAGTTTGAACATTGTCGCATTATTTTATGCCGCACCCTGTATAAGATAATGAAATCGCACAAAAATACGCTGCCGCTCGCAGTACTGTTCGAGGAATTCGTTTGCGATCAGGATAGCGTGCTTATCAAGCCAGCAAGCAACCAAACAGAACGTTGAAGCAAAGTTTCGTCACCCAAAGCCTGAGCTCGGGGGTTGTACCAGCGGGTTTTGACGAAGTACCAAGTGATGCCTCGCTCATCGACGATGAAACCTGCGGCAAAATGGATTTCGGACAGCATCCTGGCCAAGAATTCAACATGTTCATGCGAAGTTTAAGTTTGCTTTTATGGACGAATTTGCCAAAAAAAACTGATGATTTGGCAAGGGATATGCAGCTGCGGAGCAAAGACCAAAGTGTTGACGAATAAGACGATGGATTGGAGAGCGTGCCTGAGGAAGAATGCTCTAAAAAACCGCGTACTACCTTTCTGACTAATGTACCCATGAAGGTCCCGGAAGTTTTGACTAGATTTGGCGAGTAGCCACTTACAGCCGAGGTCATATGTTAGTTCCGCGATAATAACGTGGAATTTCATCGATAAAAACATAACCGCCCAGCAGTTCCGGCCCGGTGAGCGATTTTGACCTAAATGTGGAAAAAAATGTGCTGGCGAAGTTCTGACTGCGGAGATGTGCAGCGTCTGATGGGAGGAATAAAGAAGAAAGTGCAAATTTTCATTAAAAACTAGGAGAAATGATTTGTATTGATATTTTTTCGTTAAAGTGCAGAAAATTGGCTTTGTTTTGATGTACTAAACCTATTTGTACGTCAATCCGTTACCGATATATAAATGATAACCATTAATTATGTTACGCAGTAAGGGGGGAGAGGGGGTTTGGGAAAACGTGACGATCCATACAAAAAAAATTGAAGGTCCATACAAAAAACGTGACAAGGGGGGTCGAGGTGTTATAAAAAGTCATATTTTTGCGTGACGTAATTAATGGACGTTCTCAAATCTCTCCATTCGAACGGTGGCTCGTAAAAAAGGGATGTCGCCTGGTTTTGTCCAAAAATCAAAACATCGTTTAGGACTTAAGTCGTTTAAAGTAAAAACAGTTCCAAATCGGAACGACAAACAGAACTTGGCCGCAAAATCACGGGCTCGGCGTTTGTACAGCGAATATATGACGAAGTTTTCATGCGCTGTAATGGACGATGAAACTTATGTCCTGGAGGATTTCAAGCAGCTTTCAGGGCTGGCTTTATATTTTGCTATGGCCAGAAATGCAACAGCTGAGCATGTCAGAACGAAGAAGGCATCGAAATTTCCCAAACAATACCTTGAGTGGCAAGCAATTTCAAGTGTGCACGAAAGAGTAAATCTTTCTTCACTACAGGCACAATCAACAAGGAGATCTATCAGAAAGAGTGTCTGCAGAATCGATTGCTACCCTTCATCAAAAGTCACAAAGAAAAATCTTTGTTCTGGCCCGATTTGGCATCATGCCACTATACTAAAACTGTGATGGAGTGGTACCAAGCAAATCAAGTGAACATTCTAGCAAATACCTCAAACCCACCAAATTGCCCAGAGCTACGACCAATCGAGAGATATTGGGCTCTGATGAAGCGGAAGCTTTCTGGAAAGAAGCAAGGAATCAAAGACATCAAACACTTCCAGCAAATTTGGACAAAGACGGCTTTAACGATTTCTGAAGAATCTGTACAAACCCTAATGGACTGAGTTAAGCGCAAAGTTCGGAAATTTTGTGCAAATACCGAATAACTATGTTTTGTCTTCACGAGCTATTAAAACACATCCCATGAATCTGAAATAAACAACTATGACGAAAATATAATGCGAAATATATGTTTTATTCATGTTTTGAGGTGTCCGGATTATTGCGGCTAGAGACCTTAAACAATAAAAACAATTCAACAGATTAGTGGCTGTACACCTTCAAAAACCTCACACATCATTGGGCGACCAGCAAAAACTACTCTGCATATTTTGACCTGTTAAAAAACCACCATAACCCCTAGGAGAACGCTTTGCCATATCTCATTCCTGACGTTTTCCAAATTATGACCACTCCTTCCTCAACTGCAACGTCATTTATTGGACAAAATCATGCCCTTCTGAACTTCTTGACGGAACACTTTACCAAAAATTTTGAATTTATTCCAACGACCGACCTCACACACAATCGGAAACCTAGAACACCGGCGACGTCGGGGCTGGGGTGATGTTTTAATTTACGAGAGACAAAATGATGTGTTGATTAGTAGGTACTTTGTTCGAGAGCATAGGTTCGTATCCTTGCCCAACAGGCTGCCTTGGGACGCAGGATACCGTCTCCTCATCTTCAGCAGCATCGTTATTAAGTGTATCTAATTGGTTATCCCTTTGTGTGGTCCTTCCGCCGCCCGTCCATGCGTCTCCGATGCCGAAAACTTCTTCATTTGTTTCGCATACAATGTATCCGAACTCACGTAAGACAACCAACGACGGACGACGCCAGCTACATTATCTTTCGAGAGCAGAAGAGCAGGAAAACGACCATCCGAAACAGCCGCCGGGCATCGCCGAAACTTGGGCACGTGAGTAACAGGTTGGATGTTCCGAGGAACGCAATCGGCTTTCCCGTTTGGTGATATGGGAGCAGGTGTTGGCCTAATTGAGTTGTTCAGTTGGCTGCAGCTTTAACGTCGACCGCGAAGAACCCGTTGGCGATGAAACAGAAGCTCGTGTTTTCTGAGCCCGAGCTAATTGAAATCGGAAAACAAGCACACGTGTGATTTCAATGCCAGAAGCGACAAACCACTTACGAACGGGACGGTGTATGTTTATTAATTTATTTGTTTATTAAACAAGGTGAGCAATTGTTGTGAAGAAGAACCGGAAAGCGGTTATTATCCAGGCGCCTTTTTATAATATTCATAATTGGGTAACTATAATGTAAAACTTCGGGCAGTTGATCGGTTCTGCTATCGGGATAATAAATAATGGAGCTAATTGCCGGCATGAATACAACTGATGGGTACACTGAAAATGTTTCAACACCCGTGTCCTGGATACATAGTAGCATTTATTTGCAGAAGAACATATCGGTTTCAATTGGCCGTTGGAAAACTAAAGTTTGTATAACAACTTCAAAATTGGCTCTCATTAATAACGCGTTTGAGTTAAATGGAGCCATCAGCACACCGCCCGAAAGACAGCGCTGACTAATCGTTTTTAAAATGATATTGAGCCATCGGAATCGATCGCATCTTCAACATCTTAGAATGCACGCAACACCGAATGGCTGCCGATCGGAGAGGGAAGATAAAATCACCATCGCAAATGGAACATCACGATTCATGGTTGTCAATTCAACGCCAGCCAGTGGAATCGGGCGGTCAATTTATAGATCTTCTTTGCTTGCCGTCAAAGCTTGTAGCTCGTGCTCATCACAAGCATTTCAATCAGTCAATCGGTTATACACGCTTCTAACAGGCTTTCGGTGGAATCCATCGGCCAGTGTAGAGCTGAATTTTCATCACGATAAACATTATGGGTCTCGCGTCCGGAGAAGGCGTGCTGTTTCAATTTTCGTCCTAACATGATCCATCTTCAAAGGCCTTTCATGCATTATTCCCTCCACCGAACCCTGGCGAGAGGTGGTTTGTATTTATTTTGATTCATGTCGATCGCTATCGGAGCTGAAAGTGATCACTTTATTCGAACAAAACTAGCCACACTCACTCAGCTTGAAATGTTTTCAATTTCGCTAAAAGCTATTGAAAGTGAAAAACACATTTTGACCGATGGCTGCCCAATTCGTTCCAAATAAAACGCCTCCATGGGCCATGTCATGTCAGCTATCGGTCGGTCACGGTTAGCCGGTTGGTGGAACGACATCGACGGAGGTCGGTAATTGAATATTTCACCAATTTGACTTAATCGGGTCGTCGATATCTTGCGTCCAATATCTCAATTCACGTCACTTCAATTAGAGCCTTTGTTTACTAAAAGCCAATGCCACACTTTCCGCACCGCGAATCCTCCCTGAAGTGTACCTTTTGAACGGAGCCGATCGATTCCAGACCACTCTCGCGGCCGAGATCGCGCAAAGACGGCATAGCTAATTCGCCACGGACAATTCGGGCTACAAATTCTTGCATCCGTATTGACGCTGTAGTATTATCACAATCTGTCGCTGGCTTGCAGCCGGTCGTGATCTCGCCAAAATCCCGAAGAAGAATCACAATATTCGGGAGATCGGCCGAAATGAGGATCGCGCCAAGCCGGCGATGGCAGGCAGCGGAAAAACATGAAAGGCGGCTTATTTGACAAGACACGATATTATAATGAAAATATAAGCCTTCTTTTCTGGCCGTTTGCCTCGCTGCTTGGGTCCCATTTCAAGCTCGATAAATATGTCTTTCCCTCGGCTACCCCAAGGTGGGTTGAGGTTCGGAAAAGTTGATGATAATTTGCTACACCGAGGGTTTATGAAAACGAATACGGACAGTGGGCATCAGACTGATGCATATTTTGAAACTTTACCTATGCATAAACAATTTCAAGTTATAGTAAGGCCTACTTAGTAATGGAGCAACATAATTTGTGTATAAATGCTAGATCGTTGAGAAATGGGGCACTTTGAAATGCGTGTATTTTTTAAACTTTTCTTTAAATCGAAAATCTATCTGAGATTGAAATAAAGGTAATGATATTTTATTTCATAAAAATAATTGAAACAAATCTTTCATCGATTTTCGAAGAAATTCTCGCACTTTTCTGTTGATGTCACTCATCAGCCGGCGCACAATTTCCTTCTTCAGTCATGGTTTTGGCTAGCTGATTCTACCAATTTTTTATCTGGTCAATGTCACTGGTGACTACTCCTTTCATCTTCAGTTTCCGCTTAATTATCGCCCAATACTTATATATTGGGTGGAACTGTAGACAATTGGGTACATTCAGCTTTTTTGGGATGAACTGGACCTCATTATCGTTTTACCATGGTAGCACTTTCTTGTTGTAATGACAAATTGCTTGATCTGAACAAAACGTAACTAGATCATCATGGGACATAACGAAAGGTAAACTCCGATTGTTTTTTTCCCTTTATTATCGAAATTTTCAGTCCCGGGCTGGTTCATCTCCCGTCGTAGTCACCCAAATACCCTTTGGGTATTTTTCGTAACTTGTCCGGGGGTGAGATTCGAACTCGTGACTTTGGCGTAAGAGGTATGGATGTTAACCACTACGCCGGGGTCGTCCCACTCCAATTGTTGATCACAGGAATATATACCTTGTCAAATCATGAATTTATTCGCGAACTTATCCGCGAAAATAAACTTGAATCCGGAACCAGGAAAATTAATTACCCCGAGGAGGAGCCTTGTTAAACTTGAGTCCCGATATTTGTTCAAAATCTGCTTCAGCATATGTTTCATCATCGATCGAGAGACATCTAGTGAGCTACGTCAGAACTTGTGTATACATCGTACAGACCCGAGTTCAGTCCACTGTGTTTGTGGTTCGAGGCTTCAGTTGGGTTATTTATTTGCTCAGTAGCATTTATAACCTTCTAGGAGACGGATTCACCGCACAGTAGAACGGTCGGCATTCATTTATATTGACAAATCATAATCCGAGATGTTCCGAATGACCACCTGCAGTTAAAAATCAACAGTTTAACTCCGACGCTTGATTTGCACTTTCGAGTAGTTGTTTAGGTTTCCTTGTACTTGTTAATCATTCGTACCACAGTACTTTTAGGATAATCCAGCAGTTTTGCCTGCTCCCGAGTTGACGCAGATGGATTTTTCAGGTAACTGTGCACAATAAATTCTCTTTCCTTTTCCTGCTTGATGAATATTGTGAAAACACGTTAGTTTTGAACTGTGAAAAAAATAGACCGAGCAAAACTGCACAATTGCGCAAACATTGTTGTATGCCAAGTGAAAGATTGCAAAAAAAATCGTTATTTACATCTCCTTTGGCTTGGAATTGAACGAGGGGAAATTTTGCACGCTTGTTAAAATTAATTATATTTTTCCTGTGTGTGTATACAAATAACCAAACGCTGAGAAAAACTTACATATCCGACCACTAGTTGCATCACTATTATTATGATGAAATGCCCCATTCTTAAATGATCTAGCCTTTATTTCGGATTTGAAAACGGAGTGTATTAAGTGCATATTATTTCTTACATTTTAAGGGAAAAAATACGAATTGAATTATTTGTCGCGGTTTACACAGATAAAAAGAAATATTGAATTTTCTGCGTTATCTAATGCATATAATGGGAATGTCAGATTTGGAAATAATGAGATAGTTCATGAAAATTCAAGCCAGATAACGCCTCAATCTAGCCTTTTTTATGGATTATTGCAAACAATGTTGTATAGTGCATGAAAGATTTCAAACAATTTTGTTGTTTACGCCTCATTTGGCTTGAAATTAAACGAAAGGAAATATTACGCAAATTTTATCGCACAAATTTTTCATCTCTTGTGCCGTGTTGATGAGTTTCCTTTTTACCTTCAGTTTTTTTCCTTATAATGGCCCAGCAGTTTTCAATGGACTTGCATAGTTTGAAATAAACATTAAATTATATGCGTAATCTAATGCACATAAAAGGAATGCTAGATTTGGCATAAATTAATGGGATCTTATTATTTCTGTGTTTTCTCGGACAATTGGGTGGATTACCATCGATTAACATTGACGTACTTCCCGGTTGAAGTAACAATTTGCGATATGCGGTCAAAAAAGCCGGCCACTGTGACTGGATGACATTCGCACAGAAAAACTCATGAATTTTAACAGTCGTGTAAAATTCCCCCTCGTTTAATTGCAAGCCAAAGCAAACGCAAACAACGTAATTGTATGCAATCTTTCATACAACATACAACATGTTGTGGCCATTAAAATTTGGATTTTGTCTTTTTGGTCCACTGAGAAATTAATTGAGGAAAACTACCTACAGTATGCCAATACTCACCACCAGGTGACGAGCACCATTTGTTCATGAGAAGCTAGAAGTGCACTACCTAGCTAGAAGTGGCTACCAGTGCTCCTCTCATTAAATTATATTATAATATTATAGGTAATATTTTTCTTGAGCAGTAACTTAAAAGTATCAATCAAAATATCACTTTGGAATTATGTGATGTTTGTATCATGTCTTTGATATGCTGCCACAGTTGCTAGATCTCGAGCACTGCTTAAGATGCCCGCTAGTCATACCATTTTTTTTTTTTTTTTGATAAAAATTATTAACTTTGGCTGTGTCTCTGAACAAACAAAATAATCGTGTATAGAGGGCAAGTCTTCGTGAAATACCAGCTGACAAACGAGGGGTTGAATGATACTAAAATGCTTCTGCGGTTATGATTTGGGGTGTCATATCAACAAGAGGCAAATAACAGAAAATAAACAGAGTATTTTATACAATACCTATTCAGAGACCACCTACTTCCCTAAGCTAAGAAACTTCTAGGAGTGAACTTTTTGGAATGTTTTGGTTTCCAACAGAATTCAGCTCCAGCGCATTTTTAGGGATATCTAGGTCATCCAAACTGTTTTTGAGTTCATAACTTAGGATCTAAAGTTGTTACTGTAGCTTTTTTAGATATACAAATTAGCGATATATGATCAATAAAGTAATTTGATTGAAAAGTTAACCGTTACTATGAGATAACCAGGGATATTCGAGATGGTTTAAACTTAAGATCAACAATTGTAAATGAGCTTTTTCAGCTATACTAATTTATGATATATATTCAAACATGTTCATTTAGTCCTTTGGAAAAATAACAGACATTATGAAACTATAAATTAGAAGAAAAATTAGTATCTTCCATTTAATTCCAACTACCTGCTTATCTTCGACAGATGCGCGTATTGTCACAATGTAGACTTTTCAGTGTCTCGTACTAATAAGTCGAGTTATTAGTACGAGACACTGAAGAAGTCTGCACATTGTAGACGAAATACGCGTATCTGTCGAAGATAAGCAAAGGTAGTTGGAATTAAATGGAAGATACTAATTTTTCTTCTAATTTCTAGTTACATGTATTCCACTAAACAGCTCAAACCCTTTAGGATTCAGACATTATGAGATAATCTGGGATGTTCTAGGTCATCCAAACAGTCCTGGAGCTCAAAACTTGGGATGTACAGTTGTAACTATAGTTTTTAGGCTAAACAAGTTTACAATATGTATTTAACCATGATCAATGGATCTTCTGGAAGGTTAACCGATATAATAATGAAATCTGCGATCTTTTGAGTCATACCAGACCGTTCATTAGTTCATAACTTAGGATCTACATTTGAAACTGTAGCCTTTTCTGATGTCCAAGGTGTTCTGATGTATGATATGTATTCAACTATGTTCATTGAATCTTATAGAAGAGCAATCTACTTTATGAGATAATCTGGGCTGTTCTTAGTCATCCAACCTGCTCTGGAGTACTGAACATAGGATCTATAATTGTACCTGTAGCATTTTCGGCTATACATAGTAACGAAATGTTTTCAACCATGTTTATCTGTCTTCTGGAAAGTCAGCAGATATTTTGAAATGTTTTGGGATGTTCTATATCAGTCATATAGTTCTGATGCTCAAAAATTAGGATCTGAAATTTTACTGTAGCTTTTCAGGCTACACAAATTTACGCTATGTATTCAACCATGCTCACTGCTACTCACTTCAGGTAGGTTCCAGTAACCCCTACTTACTACGGGTAGCGTTCTAGGTCATCCAAACTATTATGTAGTTCAGAACTTAGGATCTAAATTGGTCGGGGCTCTGCCAGATTGCACCAAGCGACATATGCGTCATTCCTCGTAACTGATTCGATACAGTCCTCACCGAATATTTTTTTCGGTGCATTATGAAGATGGATCACTTAAATTGGTTATTGGTTACAAACTTTAAGAACCACTGATCTGGTTCATCTTCAAATTTAAAAGTTCTGTTTGAATATGTCAGACAAAACTGATGATTTTCGGTAGGCGCTTGGAGCGATTTGGCAGAGCCCCGACCAATTGTAACTGAAGGCAAGACCAGAATGACCTAGATTATCCCTTAATATGTTTTTACTTTTAGAAGGTTCAATGTACATGGCTGAATAAACAATGCCAACTTTGTACAGTTGAAAACTCTAAAGGTACAATTGTAGATTCTAGGGTTTTAACTCAAGAAAAGTTTGGATGACCTAAAACACCACAGATTATCTCATATTATCGGTTGAACTCCCAAAATATTCGAAAACAATGGTTGATTACATATCGAAACTTTGTGTTATCGAAAAAATACAATTACATCTTTTGATACTGTTTTCACATTCTCCCGGTCATCACTTCTTCACCTTTAGCGCGTTTTATTTACCTCGAGAGGTGATTTGATTTTCAGGAATCTCCTTTTTCAGTTTCAAAACATTGTAACACTCCAGGTGAGAGTTCTTGATGTACCGCAAACAGTTGGTCAACCCAAATGTTTTCGGACTGAATTTGAAATTGTGACCTAGGCTACAACTCAGTCCCCCGTTCCCGGAACGAAGTCCGTTTCGTACTTTTTCGGACACATTTTCTTTGTCCTCTTTAACAAATGATGAATCCATTTGTTCAAAACAACACATCGTAACAAAATGCACAGAGAAAATGCCAAAACTGTTCAGAGAAAATCATATTAAAACTCGCACTTACTGATCGCTTGAGTATTGACCGTACATCACAAGTCCGGATTGTAAAATCTTTGATGAAACGTACCCAATAAGATGAGGAATGTCGCTAGAAATAGACATGGTTGAAGTGATGGACAGCATCTGTTGCAAATAAAATCATATTTTAGGAATAAATTAAGTATTTTATGCTAACAACTTGTATGGTATGCTTAAGTTCATGTTAACAGAACAAAGTGAAATTTATTGCAATCATATGTTTCGCTTTAAAGCTGTAAGTCCATCCATCTTTACCAACTATCCCCTATCCCTCGACAACATTTTCGTAAGGTGGAGAGTAACAAATTCAAACAATGATATAATAACATATTTTATTTCAAAACAACTAGCTCGCCCACACATACAAGCACCACCAACAGATTAAACAATTATCACCTCCTGATGCTGGGGGTATACGTAAACTAAAGGGTGTCCACGATGAAATTGCAACACTATGAAATTGCTCTAACTTTTTAACCGTTGGGTAGAATTTAATGAAAATTTGGGGTAGTTCATAGTGCATTATTTACATCCTGCAAGTTTTAAAGTCCTGTGATCAAAACTCGCGGAAATGGAGTCGAAAGAACAGCTCGTGCGTGATAAAATCTTGCGCATTCATCATGAGAACAAGGATCTCTCGCATCGTTCCATCGCTAAAACGTTGGGAATCGCGAATTCCACGGTGTCGCGACTGATTAAGCGGTTCGAGGAACGGTTGACCACCGATCGGAATCCCAGAAGTTAAGGAAAAAGTATTCCGTACAACACAAAAAATCACAACCGCGTAGTTGGGGCCTTCAACCGAAATCCGAACGCCTCCGTTCGGGATGTGGCTAAGAAGCTGCACCCAAGCCGAAGTTTTGTCCAGAAGGCCAAAACTAAGGCTGAGCTTCGAACGTTCTAGGTACAAAAAGTCCCTAATCGCGACGAGAAGCAGAACAAGTCCACCAAAACCCGTGCCAGGAAATTGTACCTCAACATGCTGACGAAAATTGAATGCTGCATCATGGACGACGAAACATATGTGAAGGCCGACTTCAAACAGATCCCCGGCAACCTGTTTTTCACGGCCGGATAAGTTCAGCGTTCCGGAGCATGTCCGCACTCAGAAGATGTCCAAATTTGCGAAGAAATTCCTGGTTTGGCAAGCCATCTGCACGTGCGGGAAGTGGAGTGCACCTTTCGTGACCCAGGGCACGATGAACGGACAGGTGTACATAAAAGAGTGCCTCCAGAAGCGGCTGCTTCCTCTCCTGAAGGCCCACAACGTCCCAAAAATCTTCTGGCCGGATTTGGCCTCATGCCACTACTCCAAGGACGTGCTGAAGTGGTATCAACCCTCCCAACACTCCGGAGCTCCGCCCCATCGAGAAGTACTGGGCGATTATGAAGCAGCACCTTCTTAAACGACCTAAGGTAGTGAAGACAGTCGAGGAACTGAAGAAAGTATGGGTTTACATGCAAAAAACGGTTGATTCATAGGTTGTGCAGAATCTTATGGCCGGGGTTAAGGCCAAGGTGCCGGCATTTGCGTATGGACTGTAAATAAAATACAAGTAAAATGGTAAAATGAAGTTTAATAGTTATTTCTCAATTCCTGAAAATTTGATGGCAATCGGATGAAAACTCGAAATTTGCGAATCAATTTTGTGTGTGGCAATTTCATCGTGGACACCCTTTAGTTAGCAGTTCTCGAAAAAATATGTTTGAAGTCAGGTTTTGAGGAGAATGATACAGAGATGCAGATTTAGACGGCCACTTAGATCGATTCAAGGTTTAGCCAAATTCGTCTTAGAAGAGCAGTTACTCATAGACTGATGAAAAAGCAGATTTGGGTAAATGTCACTCATACTATGTTGTGAAACATTTTAGTCTTGATTCTCATTATTGTGTTGAATATGCAACAATGATAAAGATACATTATTTTTTGTGCCAACATTGAAAACTTAGGACAATGTCTTTATCATTCATGCATTCGCGAGTTTGGATTCACTGATGCTAATCAAGATTCAAAAACTGAAGGAGCGACGGGAATTTGCAATGGTCTCGTTAATTCTCTCGTACTATTGTCAAAATTAAGCTTCTACACCAAGTCATTTGAGACATGAAACCTGCCCACGTTAAAATTTCGGACACTTTTCTTTTAGTGCAGATTGTGAATTATTTCATGGAACGCTGAATCGTTTCAATTATATGATATCTGAAACTCTTCACTTTATTTCTTGGTACAACATGTTAACATTCTTGTTACATTCAGTAAAATGGCGTCGAATCAAGTGGACGTGCAAAAACGTATTTGGTAGCAGAATCCGAATTTATCGGTGTACCGTGTTTTGTATTGCAAATCATTTGACCATTGCTTGAATGTGAATTGGAAGGTTGGAAGTGGAACAAATCGATAAGTATGCTCCCAAAATATGGACAAGAAGGTGGTAGCCATTACTGAGAAAATTGCCAATCTTTCTGTGCAAAACGTGGCTCGCAAAGTTGGGAAGTCAAAGTTAACGAACAGAGGGCATTTGAACGGTAGTATGCGATTGAGCATATTCTTTTATCAAGCTATCTCTGATGCAAGTAAGGCAAGGGGAGGATACCCCCTTGACTGGCAAAATAATGTGCGACGGATCGTGCTTATATACTACTTTTCTTAATCTGGTTCTAGCGATTTGTTTGTTTTCCTCTCCCAATGTCTAAAATTATCTCCTGTTGTTGGGTTTTCTTTTTGGCATGCACCGACTCTTTCACAAATATTATTCCTCTCGTCTTACTGTTACTTATAGACCTCGGAGAGGAATGACGGTGAGTGGTGCAAATAATCGCCCCCACCAGTATGATGGCCCCATTTTAGGTTCTTTGATTGTTGTTTTTAGTATTCTCCCAATGCGCGGAGTACCGATTTATGATCAAATACGAAACACATAATTTCCCATCAACATTGCCCACTTGCCTACCCTGCATCTGGAGTAGCTTGGTAAAAGAATGTGTGCTCGATCGCATACTACCATTCAAATGGCCTTTCGCTCGTTTTCAACATGCATCTTTCAATTTCACAGCCTGCCGTACTCTAATGAAACTATCAATACTTTCTCTTAATTTCTCTTGGTTCTAACAATACATTACAGTCCACTCCTAGAGCCTCTCATGTTGATAGGAAATTATCTGCTTCTGCCAAATTTCATCGACAAATTATCTTTTTACGAGCTATACAAATAGGCAAATCAATCGAATGATGGCCTCTTACAATAAATACGGTGCTAATAGCTTTAACAATGTCTAAATTTAAACAATACTTTCGGATTTAAGGACCTTCGTGTGTAATTTAACTTCTGGCTCTGTTAAATTAAATTGATATGAATAATCATAATTTACGTACTTATTGTAAAAACAGGTCAACAAAATGATTTTTTGTTTGTTCCTTTATATTGTCTATAAAGGAAAACAAATTCAATATAAAAAAGAGGGTTATAAAGGCAATTTGCCTTAAATGTCAAGATAAAAGAGAGATCTCATTTCTTGTTCAGAAAACATTCAGTAAGCCCCACCGTGTGATGACCGTAAGCAGCACAATATTGTAACTCAATCCTATTCGCGAGATGCCACCTAGAGCAGGCCACGCCACTGATTGCCGCCACTACCACATATGCCAGCGTCAATCGTCGTCAGTGATCCACTAAAAGCACCCATCTCTTTCATGCCTCCGAATTTTCGGTCAGCCGTATCACCTTCACCGTGCCGCCGTATGCTAATGCTGTTTTGTTTTCAATTTCAATCTATTCCGATTAGATTATGATTTTGATGATGATGTTGATGCCGAAACGATGATGCCGACGTTTTATCTAAATATTTTTATCTGTTTATAAGCTACAGGTTAATATCAAATATTAAATATTATAATCGTTTCACGTCGAGTTCCGAACTCATTTTTCTCGACTGTTTTCTCCTCTTTGTGTCGGACCCGGCTTCATTTGCATGTTTTCAGTGTTGTTTTGAGTGCGCATAGGGCTCGTACGGATGATGCTCGAGGTGGCGGCGGCGGCGGCGACGACGGCGACGGATCGTGTGGATAGGGGATGGGATTTTTTCCCGCCCCGTACCGTTTGATATCTTTATCACATGTTCAACTTTTGGATGAGCTTTCGTGGGTCGCACCGGGAGATTTAACCGGGTTTTGCATTCACCTCAAAAGACCGACTGGATTTAAACTGGAAGCACACATGCTGCGGGAATAATTATGTTAGATCGAATTTATAACATGTTATATAATCTTAACACTTAATTTCGGAGAGCGGGATGTCATTCATTATTTTCTCGTGAGAGTGAAGAGGTCAGGAAATAGGATGCAATAAATTGATGCGGTACGATTGAGTGGAGTTTATACGATATTCGAAGAAGAGGTCATTATCAGAAATGAATATTATCAACCTGATTCATTCTTCGTGTTTCTGACCTTCCCTTTCAATAAATTGTAGTTTGTGTAGAGTACTATTTTTTTTTTTAATTTAATTCCAAGCATTGAAAATAGGATCAGAAATGTCATTTCACTGATGTTTAAAACAAATTATTTTTCTTTTTCAATATGATGTGTGTAAATTTTACAGCATGATTGTCATGTTCTGTAACAAGTTTTTTTTTCATCAGTGATTCAATAAATAAAATTAAATAGCTTGCCTTTTCAGATTATCACAAATCATTTTTACAAGTTCAAAAATTTGCAAAAATAAATCATAAACGATAAAAATTTCAGAAGCGTATCACTTTATAGAAATATTTTATGTGAAGATCAATTGTCAATTTTTAATTGTTAAGGACATACACGATGGAATCCCCTTATGGCAGTTGCGATGGCTTCCTCATCCACATATGCACACTTTGGGTTTGCTCAACAAAATATGCCAAATTAATCCACTTACCTGAATTGAATCATTGCCATACTGCTAATAGGACAACAGAACACAATATTTAATCAGTTCACACTGTTTATTTCACTGAAAACACTCTGAATTGATCAACTAGCGCTCATTTCCACAGAGCACGTAATTTTTAATCGTCTTTGTTTACTTTTTAAAAGCCAGGATCTGCCTATAATTTTCTCACAAAAAAAAACTGTATTTCCACTTCCCGTAGCCACCTGAACAATATTTACTTTCACTGAAAGATTAATTATAATCGCGCTCTTGAAAACAGTGGACGAAAAATCTGTTCAATTAATGAGAATGGAGCAAAAATTCAGCAGCCCGTCTCAAAACTCCGCGTTTTTCTTTTTTCTAATTAACACTTAGCTGTGCGTAGCGTAGCAGAGCGAAGTGTTGTCAGCAACTGTTTGCGCGAGTGTGATGGACTGATAAAAGTGTTGATGAACGAAGTAAAAATTGCCGCGTCTTACTAAAAGAACAAAAGCAGCAGTTTTGCGTTAACGGTCTAAAAAAGTGATAAAAACTGCTGTAGATCCCTTAACTTGGACATTCAAAAATCCCTGGAATAGTGGTTTTAGCTCACCGTCAACTGTTGGCGAATTTCAAAGATAAATAAGTTCCGGAGAAGAATCTGTCGGCAAATCTTCCGACATTACACATAACGTTACCAAACCTCTCCCAATTGATGCTGGTTTTGAGAATCCCGGTCATGCTTCCGAATCCGATGGTAAGTTCAGTTTTTGATTAGCTTTGCATTTGTTAGTTTGCATATTTACTTTCTTGTTTGGAAAGTAAAGGAAAAACAACTTTCATTCACTTACTTTTCCTTGGAAGCTGGAGCAAGTGGTAGCGGAGTTTGGATTGACTTGACCCCCTGATCCCTTGAAAATTTTCCAGTATTTGAAGTTAAAAAAGGCCACCTGAATCCCCCGTTTTTGGAAAAGCATGAAAATATTGGTTTTCATTTTTTTATTTATTTCATTTTTTTCTCTGATAAGAAATGTCCAAACAGAGTTCTATTTTTTCACATTTAATTTTCAATTCAATCAAGTAATCAAGTGTCCCCACACTGAGATTTTAACCTGGTATCAAATTAATCAAAATTCTTCAACCACCGAATTATTAAAATGGTTCCAATTGACTCTAAGTATTCACAGCATTCAGCTCGAGATTTGGACTCATTTCGATCAAATTTGTAAATAGTTATGAGCTAATTCCACCATAATAATACCTTGTATAAAGACGAATCGTTTTGGGAAATCATCTATAAATTATCTGTTCTTGATTTAACAAAACGCGGGGGAACAATTCTTCACAGAAATAGAGTCTACCCAGTTAGGAATAAAGTCTACCCAGTTACAAAGTTAAACTATTGAAGGTATTAACTATAAATTTATAAAGATTTTTTTGGCTTTTTTTGTCTTAGGATAAGGAATTACAGAAGAGCTCCAATTTGCATGCCAAAAAAAATGAGTGGCGAGGAAATTGAGACTCATCAGACATTTTTTCACAGTTTATTTTTAAAGTAATCTTAAGAATTCTAGAAATATCAATGCTCAATATATTTAAGATGTTTTACACACAAAATTCTAATATATGTATGCTTCTTACAAAACCTTTAATGAACTGCGCATGCAAATTTCCGGTGATGAGAAACAGTGTCAATTGTTCGAATATCTATCAGCTTAATTTTGTTACTTTTGCTAAAGTGGATTTCTAGCTTTTGAACACAACGTTTGTTCATTTAAATCCTGACTCATCCGTTAGTTTATGATTCAAATTAGAACGCAACATTAACGTTTACGATTCAACAATATTAATTTTAATATTTAGCTTGCTTATTATGCCCCTGACTCCCCCGACCTTTGAAAAGTTTTCTTATTTTGAGGTTTAATGCTTTCTTAAGAATTTGAAAATTGAGGGGAATAATTATATGGATGTACTATCCAAAAAGAAAAATTAAAATTACTGGCAACCGCGACCGTTTTCTTCATGATGCACCAATACTACCACATACGAGCTAAAAAGGGTTTGCACTACTACATGCATGATGAAGACTGAGGATTCGAGGGAGTTTCACCTTAAACGATTATTTCTCTTTACTTCGAGTTGGACCTGTGCGGCGATCTACTTTAAATCGGCTACGGCGTGTAATTTTGATCGACGGCGGCGGCGGCGTGGATCGGCGCGGGCATAAATTACGTGTGTACAAAAATATGACACTTAACATTATAGAAATTGTTCATGACAAGTCGACGGGAAATTAGGTTTATGGTTTTATTAATAAGCTTACTAAACAACTAAAATTATATATTTAATAAATAATATTTTTATGACGACTTATTACAACAAAAAAGTAGATTATGGAGTTCTGATTAGACATTTTATAAATTTTGAATCCCGATTTCAATGTACCGTAGAATAGAACACTCTTGTAATATAAAAAGCGCAATGAATGGAGCTAACGAACATCTTCCAATTGTAATAAAATTACAGTCATTCAATAAATCTAAATATAAAAAATTGAAAACTAAAAAATGTTATGAATTGAAAAAAAAATCAAAATTTAATATTAAAGAACTACAAATCTAAAAATCAACAAAAAAATGTAAGGTCTAAAAACTTACAAATCTTAAAATCTAAAAATAAAAAAATCTAAAACTTGAAAAATCTAAACATTGAACAATCTAAAAATCTAAAAGTCTAAAAATCTAAAAACCTGAAAACCTAAAAATCTAAAAATCTAGCAATATATAAATCCAAAAATCTTTAACTCTCCGACTTCAAAAATCTAAAAATTAAAAAATCTAAAAATTTAGAAATTTTAAAATTTAAAAATCTAAAAATCCTAAGATTTAATAGTCATAAAATCTGAAACCTTAAATTCTAGAAATCAAATATTCTAAAAATCTTAATATCTTAAACTCAATAAGTTCAAAAATCTAAAAATCTCAAAATATGAATATCTTAATATATAAAAATCTTAAACTCTTAAAATCTTAAAATCTTAAAATCAAAAAGTCGAAAAATCGAAAATCTTAAGAAATCTAAAAATAGAAAAAACTTAAAATCTAAAAATCTAAAAATTTTAAAATCTTTGAATCTAAAAATCTTGAAATCTAAATATCTAAAAATCGGAAACTCTTTAAATCTAAAAATCAAAAAATCTAAAAACTTTAAAGTCTAAAAATTTTATACTCATCATAGACGCCATTTCCTCTATCTCAAAATCTGAAAATAAAAATAAACAATATCCAAAAAAAATTAAAAATTAAATTATGTAAGAATCATAATGTATCAAATTCCTATAAAAAAAATATATAAAAAAAAATACATATTGCTCTCAAATTCATGTTTTAAAGGGCTTAAAGATCAAAAATTAAATCTATATAAATAAAAATGAGTTGGGGCCTCCTTTGTCACGATTGAACTAGCGAGTGGAAGGACCGTTTGGAAAGATTTTTGCTTTGTTGGATTCGTCTTGGACACCGAACATTCATTCTGCATAACTCGAGAACTGATCAAGCAAAGGAACCAAAATTTAGCATGCGGAAGTTTTTGGAGGTAAGCAATGTTTCTAAGGTAGTCAGAGACCCCTCCCCTCTCTAGAAAGGGAGGCTCCCATACAAAAGAAACAGAAGTTTCTGCATATATCAAGAACTAATCAAGCAAATGGAACCAAATTTGGCATGTGGGGTTTTCTGGTGGCGAATAATGTTTCTATGGTAGTTTGAGACCCCTCCCCTCTCCTAGAAGGGGTGCTGTCATACAAATGAAACTGAAATTTCTTCATAACTCTAGACCTAATAAAGCAAATGGAACCAAATTTGGCTTTCGGGGATTTTAAAGGCAATAAATGTTTCTACGATAGTTCGAGACCCCTCCTTCCTCTCTGGTAGGGGAGGGGGGTTCCCATACATATGAAACACATGTTTCTGTATAACTCTAGAACTAATCAAGTAAATGGAACCAAAATTGACAGGTAGAGGTTTTTGAAGGCAATAAATGTTTCTAAGGCAAGACCCCTACGCCCTCCGTAAGATTTGGCATGTGGAGGTTTTTGAAGGAAATAAATGTTTCTTAGGTGGTTTGAGACCCCTCCGCCTTCTAGAAGGGGAGACTCCCATAAAAATGAAACATAATTTGTAACATAACTCGAGAGCCAATGAAGCAAATGAAACCAAATTTGTCATGTTGAGGTTTTTGGAGGCAAGAAATGTTTCTATGGCACTACATCACCCCTCCCCACTTTAAATTGGGGAAAACCATAAACGTGCCAGTTATATTAAATTTTCCTTCATTTAGTTACAAGCGTAGCAGCGCACGCACCGGGTTCAGCTAGTTAATTATAAAAAAGTAAAAATTAAAAGCAGTGAGTTGACCGAATTCAACATTTTTTCATCATTACTACAATCACGTTTAAAAAATAATCCACTGTGAACAGATTTACCGGATAGTTTCAGATGGCTTAACTGAAGTCCAATGACAGTTTTGTATAGGAAAATTTCCAAATGGATATTTGGTAAACATCGATTCTAAGAAGCTTGACGGTTTTGTCGGAATAAGACGTGCTGAGCTTGTTTGTCTCTTCTCTTGCTAAGCTGTGATATCAAAAAGCAGGTCTTAAACTTAAACCGGTGGGTTTATTCAAAGTATGACTTAATTTCAGCCATGGACATAACTTTTCGAAAAACAAAGGTCAACACTAATCGTTGTAAATACGATATTGAATTATATGAACAGATACGTAGTTTTAACGAATATACATTATTTATAAATCTGACTTAAATAGAAAAATATAAAACACATTGAAAATTGTGCATCCACGAGAGCTCATGTACTAGCGAGCGGTTTGTATGACAGCTGCTGCGAAAAAAAGAGAAAAAACAAGAAAACAAGTCTCGCTTGCTGAGCAACGTGAGTTATTCGAGGTAACTCAAAAGCCACTCTGAAATTGCTTGTGTTAAGGCGCTGTCTTGCCCCTTGGTTAGCCAAGTTATTTGATTCGACATTTGTCACGCACAAACAAAAACAATGTTTTCCCAACGATGGAAATTCTTAGAAAAATTCATCTATTTCATTACAAATAAAGTTTATTTGCCGAAATGCAGCGGCGTGCCGGTCAAAAATAGTGGCTGCGACGGCGGCGTGGCACAGCGACGCACAGATCTACTTCGAGTGACTAACAAAAGCTTGGAAGGAGTCATTCCAGCCCATTGAATATATGTAAGTATTAAAATATTTGTTCAACTCCCACCCAACCATGTCCGATTCGTAAATCCATCATACGAAAAAAAAAACTGCAGTGGCACTATCCAATTTAACAATCAACAACAAATTTTGACAACTTGATTGCCATTTGACTGCCATCGGAGGGGTTTCGGTGCAAAAACAAAACAACCCGAACCGCAACGTTTGGCAAATAATCTCTGTGCGCGCAACACACATGACCAGCGGCGAACATTCGTTATTGGCAGCCTAATCCTGCCCAAAAATAAAAGCAACCGCAGCTGAGCCGGAGGTTTGTTGTTAAAAAATATTTACAGTAAACAAGTAGTAGCAGTGCGAGGATCGTAAATTGATTTCCTCATTATCTAACCGTTTTGATGGCGTTAAAATCGCTGATCGTAAAATTTTCGGAGTAGGCGCTGCCTGGCGGAATTCGGGGTACAATAAAACTTCGCATGCTTTGATAAAACTTCAACGCAGCTGCTGATTTTTTCAAAGTTTATGGCTCAATTGGCCGGGAATTTGCGATGTGGAATTTTTCTCTTCCGACCGCTACGCGTCCAGTGATCTGCGGTAACATTGTTGCTCAGTCATTAATTGGTTTTTGTGTTGATCAAACAGTGGTGTGAAAGGATTTCCAAGAGAAAGGAAACCACGGAAGCGTGTCATCCACCGCAAATTTTCCTCAAGAGCATTGATGTTCTTTTCTTTGCTTATACAAGATGGGATGGCGATGGGTTATCCTTTTGTTCCTAGGATGCGGTTTTGCAGGTCTCCATTGTGCGCTTTGTGTTGTTCTTTTGCCCTCGGGTGTGCAATTTTACTAGCATTACCAAAGGTGTATGCTGCATCCTCGAACGAATTTGTAAGGTTTTTTCTTTCGTTGAAGATGTTGCGGGTCAAATCACCCGCAAAAAGTAAATCAACCGCGACCTACTTGGCTCCCAGCCGAATAACCTCTTTTCAATAGGTAGGCGTAATAAGAGCATCTTTCCATGCTGAAGCGCTTGGGTGTTTGGATTTGAAGAATAGAATCAGGATCGGTTTATTATGTTATAGAACGGGCGTGGATGCAAGGATTTGCGTTACAAAAGTCGGCGTAGCCTTTGTGAGCGTCTTCGCCGAGAAAGACAAAGCGTTAAGTGATGAAGAGGAAAGATAGGTTGGCTTTTTTGGATTGTTCTTTGGGAAAACTGAAAATTGAATGAAATCAAAGGATAATAAGGGTAAACATTGTATTGAAAGGGTCTGGCATGGCAAGGATCGATTTTCTTCAAGACGAATGAAAATAAGATTTACTGCATATACTACACATTTTCGTATTTTCAAAATATCTTTTGCCATGAACGTTATAGATTATTCGTTTTCAAATTAGCTGCTGAACAATTATATGTCAAAACGGATAGATTCTCAAATAATCCAGACCAATTATATGAAAGATCATAGATAATCTTTAGGTATTTTTTCTATTCTTCTCATGAAAGTTGCAAATATTAAGGTGTTGTTTTTCTTGGTAGTATTAGGGAACGGCTTAAGTACCCCAAGACCCTATTTCAAGCACGGGGTAAACGTTAACCTACAACGCTCATTTTTTGCAGTATTGTGCTCCATGTAGTGAAGCACCATACTGCAAAAAATGATCGTTGTAGGTTAACGTTTACCCCGTGCATGGAATAGTGTCTTGGGGTGCTCAAGCCGTTCCCTATCCTATATAGTGCCTTGAGAAAAATTGCTTAAAATGCTTACCCACTTCTGGAGATAACACTGTATTTGGAACTCTAGCTTTTTGTATCGATGGCAGCTAATGCAGATCATGGATTTCCAGAACAACTGAAGAGGTTGGTCAAAGCAATGGTATATCGAGTGCTGTATGTCGTCCGAGTCTAAGTGGCACTCTCGAGTCCCTTCGAATCTTGGAATGGTTTACGGCAAGGTGATGGATTGTCAAGTTTGTTATTTAACAGGATATCGGGTGGATTATCAAGTTCATTCGAATCCCGCCGGGGGCTTCGTCAAGGTGTTGGAACGTCATGCCTGCTGTTCGACATTGCTAGTATTCGACAAATGTGTTTATCTAGGCTCACTGGCTACAAGGGTAAACCAAAAAACTAAACACAGTACGGGTAATCCAATTGAACCTTAACCACTGTGAGGTGGCTGGGCAACTGCTGTGTCAGGCCGTTCACGAGTCAGGAACGGATATCGCAATAATATCCTAACATGGCTAACCGGCCGTAGCCCGCTGGTAATAGCGGGTGACTTCAATGCCTGGACGTTGGATTAAGGCAGCCGCCTTACCAACCCAAGGGGGCAGATTCTACTTGAGCCCTTTTCTTTTTAGACGGAAAATCTGCAACTAGACACCGGAAGAACTCAGGGTGTGGGGATGAGGGTGCCAACTCCTCGACCCACTAAAAACCCACCCGTGCCTGAAGCCCTGGACCCTCCCCGGAACCACCTTTCGGTATTACTTCTGGGAGGGGGCTCTTGTGCTTGTTCAGCACCCACTATGTCTAACTACTTAGGACTTTAGTAGTATGATGGTCCCTTTGGTCGTTTCGCCATTTTTGTTGGAGATCGAGGACGATCTGGGAGGCTGCTACTGCCCGGTCCTGGCACATCCTCGGGACCAAATTGTCCGGAGTCGTGTCGTGACCGCTTACGGCAAACATGCCTGATATCGCGCCGTCGAAGCGAGGACATGCGAAGAACACATGTTCCGCAGTTTCTTCAACTCCCGCGCACTCGCTGCGTGCGGAGGACTGTGCATTGTCTAAAACTGGCAGGTTTTGTCTAACCCAACTGGCGCTATTGTATGCGTTTCTCACGTCAAGGGTGACCACTGCACAGTATCGTACTACTCGCCTCTTGCGCTGGGTTGCCACCTCAGCCGTCTTGGTGACGGACAGGATGGCATCCACCGTCGACTTCCCTTTGCGGAAGCCAAACTGATTATTAGACAGACCGCCTATACCCTCCGTGTACGTTGTCAGTCTGTTGAGGATTACCCTCTCGAGCACCTTACCCGCTGTATCCAACAGACATATAGGTCTATATGCCGATGGATCTCCTCCCAATACACCGGCGATCTTCCATTCCTCGGTTTGACTTCCCTCGGCATGGTCGCATCGCACGCTCGTGTAAGTGTCATAACGAGTCGTTCGCCGAGCATATTGGTAAACTGTTCGATCGACCATCATGGCGGTGCGTAGCAGCTGCAGAAGAACACTCCATTTACTTTTACAACCGCAAAGCCTTCGTTTGTGGTAGACACAACCTCCTGAACCGAAAACTTGCCCGTCGTCCATAATGCCGCCAAAATGGCCCTGTCCGCAATCCAGTTCCCGGTGCCAGGTGGGATGCGGTATGGGTCGGAAATAATGGCGATATCCGATGCCGAATCGCTAACTGTTTGACACAGCAGTTGCTGGGCGGCCTCTCAGTGGTCCAGGTTTCATTGCGTTACCTGCATTAGGGTTGGCTCGTTGGTACACCCTTAGCGGCCGGGCACTTGCCCCCCCCTGAACGTGCTTATCGTGTGGTTTCCCGGCGCACATCATGCATTTGGGGGGGGGCAATCCCGCGCCTTGTGGCTAGTACTGCCACACCTTCTGCACATGTTACTGCGATCTGGGCCTTTGCACTCCCAGAACATGTGCCCGCTCTCTAGGCATCTAAAGCATGCCTTCGGCGGCTGGTGTAGGCTTAGTGGGCATATAGACCATCCCACCTTCACCTTCGCCACTTTCAACGCCGCGTCCGCGCGACTGCCGCTACCCTCATGGTTGCAACTTGGGTCCCGAGTGAACCCTTCTTCAGACGTATATCTGCCGCAGCAACCTCGACCTTGCACTGTTCCATGAGTGCAGTGGAGATCTCGTCTGCCTCGGTGATCTTATCAAGGTTCTTACACTGGATCGTCATCTGCGATACGAGGGCGCGCACCTCAACACCATCACCTAAGGCCTGTCTTGCCAAGTCTCTATACGCCGGGCCCTTTAGCTTGAACGGGCTAAAGGCGCTTGAACGGGAACAGAGATTGAGCGTTACCCAGGATACTTGCGTTGATCAACTTGTAGCACTACGCGCATTTGCAACGCAGCCATGCCCAGCAAGATCAAACCTAGATATGGAAGGTCACCGGTTTATTGGTGGACAGAGACGATCGCCAACCTCCGGAGAATGCGCAAAGAGTACGATTTGACTTTGAAAGAACGGAGGGTCGCGTGGTACTAGCCACCGCTAAGGCTGCAAAAAAAGAGATAAAGGCCAGCAGAAAAGCCTGCTTTGACGGACTGTGTTCGAAAGCCAACGCGAACCCATGGGGTGACGCCTATTGGGTGGTAATGGCTAGAACTAAGGGCACGACAGCTCCAACGGAGCAGTCACCAGAGCTACTGCAGGTCATCATCAGGGGACTCTTTCCGAGTCACGACCAGAGTCCCTGCCCCCCCCCATGATGATGGCTGAATTTGCGGATGAAGGGGACGAAGCGACCGTCACGCTCGAGGAAATAACCGCGATAGGCAAATCGCTAAAGCTTAACAAAGCGCCAGGACCCGACGGTATACCGAACCTGGCCATCAAGACGGCTATCTCACTGGCACCCGGAATGTTCAGGGCGGCGATGCAAAGATGTCTGGACGAGGGCGTCTTCCCGGACGCCTGGAAAATCCAGACTCTATTATTGCTACCGAAGACTGGGAAGTTACCAGGGGATCCATCGGCATATAGTCCTATACGTCTGTTGGACACAGCGGGTAAGGTACTCGAGAGGGTAATCCTCAACAGACTGACAAAATACACGGAGGATATAGGCGGTCTGTCTAAAAATCAGTTTGGCTTCCGTAAAGGGAAGTCGACGGTGGATTCCATTCTGTCGGCCGAAATGGCAATCCAACGCAAGAGACGAAGAGTGCGCTGCATTGCATTGGTCACCCTTGACGTAAAAGTGCGTTCAATAGCGTCAGTTGGGTGGCCATAGCCAACTTACTCCAACGCCTCAACGTTCCGGGGTACCTGTGCAATATTCTAGGAATTTATTTCCAGAATTGCGTGCAAGTGTACAATACAAATGTAGGCCAGAAACGTGTTCAGATCACCGTAAGCGTCCCACAAGGTTCGATCCTGGGTCCGGTGCATTGGAACACGACGTACAATGGGATGCTACGGCTTGTGTTCCCGAACGAGGTGAAGATCGTCGGGTTTGCAGACGACATCACCCTAGAGATATGTGCTGAATCCATTGACGAGGTGGAGCTAACGGCCTCGCATTCCATTGGCATTGGGGAGAGATTGATGAGTTCCATGAAACTGGAGCAAGCCCACCATAAGACCGAGGTCAAGCTTGTTAACAACCGAAAATCGGAGCAATACGCGACGATTAGTACAGGTAACTGCAGAATCGAATCAAAGAGGTTTTTGAAGTGTTTGGGGGTCATGATCGACGACAAGTTGTCATTCACCAGTCACGTCAACTACGCCCGCAAGGAAGCCTCCATGGCTATATCCGCGTTATCCTGCATGATGTCGAACAGCTCAGCGGTACAGGAGAGCAAGCGCAGGCTCCTGACAAGCGTCGACTTGTCGATAATGAGGTACGGTGGGCCGGTATTGGTCACCGACCTGAGTACTAAGAGTTACCTCGATAACGTCGCACAGTGTCACGCGACGCGGTATGCGTTTTAGCGGGGATGATGCCCATTAGCATCACAATAAAAGAAGATACGGAGTGATTCGAGCAAAGGGGCACAAGAAGTATCCGCCGGACCACCAGAGCTACATCGATAGCCAGGTGGCAGAGGGAGTGGAATAGTTTCACCAAAGGTCGGTGGGCCCACCGACTAATTCCAGAAATATCTGGATGGGTCGAGCGGTGTCATGGGGAAGTAACCTTCCACTTGACACAGATACTGTCGGGCCACGGCTGCTTCAGACAGTATCTGTTGAAGTACGGGCCCGCCGAAACCTTCGCATGTCCCGTATGCACGAAAGTGGATGAAACAGCAGAACATGTGTTCTTCGTATGCCGTCGATTCAATGACGAGAGGAACGGCATGATGGCCGTGAGTGGTCGAGATACGACCCCGGATAATCTTGTCCTGAGAATGTGTCAAGAACAGGGCACCTGGGAATCGGTACACACGGTGGCCTCCCAGATTTTCCTAGAGCTCCAGGATAAATGGCGAAACGACCAGCGACATGTAAGAGGGACCAACTAACTACTAAAGTCCTAAGTAGTTAGACATAATCGGGTGCTTAACGCACAAGAGCTTCCTTCCCGAAGTAATACCGAAAGGTAGTTCCGGTGGGGGAACCAAGACTAGAGGCACGGCTCGATATTTAGTGGTCGGTTCTGCAGGACAGAAGATATAAGATATATGCAGATTTTCCATCCAGTCTTTAAAAAACAAGGCTCACTGGCTACTGCGGACAATGAAAACAGTCGTGAGATCCAGAGGTGTATTATCAGGAGAAGTAGCGCCTACTGCTCGCTCCACAAGCAAATGATTAGCTCCTGCACGAAGTATATCCTGTATAGAACCCTCATAAGACTGGTTGTTATCTACGGGCATGAGACGTGGACAATGCTTGAGGACGACATTCGAACACACGA
The DNA here is from genome assembly GCA_034211315.2 of Aedes japonicus. NCBI lineage: Eukaryota > Metazoa > Arthropoda > Insecta > Diptera > Culicidae > Aedes > Aedes japonicus. The sequence continues at coordinate 18,861 of JASCZW010000987.1, read as the reverse complement.
AGTTTTTGTGAAGGGTTTCATCATTTTCAAAGTGCTGAAGAACTCCGTCTGGAGGCGTAGAATGAATCACGAGTTCGCGCAACTCGCTGATCAACCCAGTTAGATGGTCAAATCTGAACGAATACGCTGGGCAGGACATGTTGTGAGGATGCTGGACAACTATCCTGCGCAAATGGTGTTTGATGGGAATCCGGTTGGCATAAGACGACGAGAGGTGGCATGCGCAAGATGGTTAGGGATACTGTGTGGGAAAGATATAGCGATCATAGTTTGCGGACTATAGAACTACACGGGCTACAGAGAACTACACCCTAGCAGCACACTTGTTGCAATACAGTTGACGTTACTTCAATGCGACACATTTAAATCAAAATCAAGTCACTGTAACCAATCATGGCGGATTTGTGTTGCTTGGGTAGGACTATAGAAAATAATATCCTAGTGGCTTCACAATAGAGTGGTGTTGATAGTTATATATAGAAGAAAAGATTAGCGCTGAAACACAATATAGTGCAAACACCAATAGTTTCTTTAATACTATCACAGTATATTAAAAAATATATCAGAAATCCGCTGTTGACACGAATATAAAAAGCTTATTGGTCTGTCTATTCTACGCAAAATGATGAGTTCATATCTCAATCCCCAAAAATAAATGTTTCGAATACTCCAAACTCCTTCTTCTCTTTGGTAACACTTCTTATTAGAGTCAATAGAAATATAAAAGAGATTTCACTCAGTTATAACCTATAACATAAAGATACACCCATTCCGGGATGGACCACCAGTAGGAACCTCCCAAGTGCTATTATCTTATTACTCCAGCCGCCTAAGAGCTACTTCCAATGCCACTATCAACTAAAAGCTAAAATTAATTATCCCAATTACAACATGGGACACCTTTGTGAGTCATCAGGTTACACAGCAGCCACCACAACGTGTCCAACTCACATTTCCACCAAACCGATGAAATCAACTAACAGCTAATCTCGACCCACCGAACAAAACATATTTCTATTTTGGTTCCGCAGCCCAGCGCAATCTTAATGGCATTCTTACGATTCCTTACCTACAGCAACTCTCTTGGGAAGTTGTGAGCTGAAGATGAGCTCATCCCCCATCTGTTGGGCTACGTCAATAATCATCCCGGTAGAAACTGTAACACTAAACCCTTACTAGATACATACACACACAAACATGTCGCGGTGGCTGATGATGAAAAGGACTTGAGAAGGGCTTGTTATCGCAGCACCTTCATCTAACTCCTTTCCGGCTACCGAGCGAATCTGTTTCCATTAGCCCGAAAACAACGAACCACCAGTGAGCCCATGGGTGATTGTGTTTCTTTCTTTTGGGTGAATTGAAAATAAATAAACATCCCATGAATGGATTGCATCGTTCGGCTGGATTTCGGTGGCGGTTTTACCTCTTTCCGAATGGTTCGATTAGTTTGCGATATCCTTTCCTTTTTTTTTTTTGGGAAGGTTGATGATGACGTTTCCATCTGTTTTCAATTAGTTGCTTTATGTGGTTGGGAAATGAAATGGAACCTAAGACGCAAAGAACTGATCGGTGATCGATATCGGATACGTTTGGTCTATTTTGTCGGTAGATTTCAAAATGTGTATTCCCGTGCCGGGATGGAATTGTATTACATCGAAGATGTAGAAGTTTTTCTCCGTTTGCTATGTCGTGCAACTGTCTCGTGATGCGGATTTTGTATTTGATGTACATACATAGGATTGGTACAGCTGGTTGCATTCGACACATCACTATCCCGAATGCCATAAAATTATCAACCGTCACTACATGATGAGAGCCAACCACGCGAAACTACCCTTCAGGCCATGCGGGTGAAACCAAAATACAGAAGCTCACAACAATTCTCTCTTTGCTGTTTGCGAACATCGCTTTTATCACGTCGTTTATTACACAGTCATAACTTTTCCCACTCGCCGACCTTGCTCTTGAAAACTCCACCAGCAGCCAGCACAGCAACAAACCTTTTCCATTGATTCATTTCCTTCCGCACCCAAACCAGACTTATGCTCACGGTTGAACAAATTGTTTATTTTCACCGCTCGCGCACGGAATCGCCCTTCGGCCAGAAAACCGAGCTTCCAACCTACGAATTCGAACGCAGAAAACCCGTTCAAACGCAACCCAACAGTCCACTATTAATCGCCGTTCGAGCCGCACCACTATAAATTCCTCATCAGCAGTTGAGGTCTTCATTTAATGTTTCCCGCCGATATGTTAACTACTTTCCACTTTGCAATATTTTATCAAACGTCATCATAATCCGCGAGGATCCACACCGGGAGCCCGTCGTTGTCTTCATCGCCCTAAAGGGCTCGATGGAAAGAATACCTCCGGTGGGTTGTTTTGGGCTTTCAGAAGGCGATGCACGGCAGCAGCCCTGCGTTGGCTTTCTGGCGAGAATATGTTTGCGTGATCGTTGTAAAATATTGATTACAATAAATAAGGAACAGCGCGAAGTGGAAGCCTGTGCGACGATTAGCTTGCTCTCTTTCGGGGTTTGCTTGTGGTATTCGTTTCGTTATTTGTTGTCCATCTTGCCTTACAGTTCAGAGATGCGAATTTAGCTGAAATGTGACTTAAAAAATTTGAAAAGAAACCACAAGGTACAGCCCCATTTAATTATTCAAAATGATGACGTAGGACTACGCACCTTAATGTAAGCCGTTTGGGTTGTACAATGCAATATTCTTTGAATTAACCCGTTCAGGCCTAATTTTTTTCCAGGCATTGTAACACAAGCCCAAGTATTTTTAATGATTTGGAAACGAAATAAAGAAACGAAAAAAAAGGAAACATGTCCTGGAGTTTAGAACGTAAGATTAACAGTTGTAACAGTAGCTTTTTCCGCTATAAAATTCAAACATATCCCATGAATGTCTTGAAAGAACAACGGACACTATGAGATAATCTTGAGATATTCTATGCCAAACAAACTAACTGAACTTTGTATAGCCCATAAAGCATCTGTTGCAATTGTAGACCTTAAGTTTTGAAGGATAGTTTGAATGACCTGCAACGAACAGGATTATCATATGATGTCTGTGGACGTTTCAGTAAATTCATTGAAAATGTTTGAAAATGTATCGTAGCTTTGTATAGCCTACTTCTGTAGATCTTAAGTTCTTAACTCAAGGTCAGTTTTTATGAACCTGAACATTCCACAATACTGTAATAATTACTGGTGACCTTACAGAAGATTCACTGAATGTGTTTGAATAAGGTCTGTATCCGTAATAATCCGGACACTTCAAAACATGAATAAAACATAAATTTCGCATTATATTACCGTCGTAGTTATTTATTTCAGATTTATGGGATGTGTTTTAACAATTCGTGAACACAAAACACAGTTATTCGGTATTTGTATAAAATTTTTGAACTTTGCGTTTAACTCCGTCCATTAGGGTTTGTACAGACTCTTCAGAAATCGTAGAAGCCGTCCTTGTCCAAATTTGCTGGAAGTGATATCAAGTCATGATTCTTTGCTTCTTTCCAGAAAGCTTCCGCTTCACCAGAGCCCAATATCTCTCGGTTGGTCGTAGCTCTGGGAAATTTGACGGGTTTGAGGTTTTTGGTACAATGTTCACTTGATGTACTTGGCAAAACTCCATCACAGTTTTTGCATAGTGGCATGATGCCAAATCGAGCGACGGAACCCGGAAAACCAAACTTGCTTTCTCCTTCTTGTTGGTCTATCGCCAACATCTTAAAAACTTCGTTTATCCACGTTCGGATAACGATGTCAAGGCGAAACGGTGGATCGGAAGTTGGAAGTGCCTGTTCTGGAGAAGCAGCCACAAGAGGCCTGCAAAATTATGCCGTGGGACGGATGACTCGCGAATGGTCCAGTGCGATAGGTGTGATGACTGGTACCATTTCGCCTGCGTCGGGGTAAATCAAGACGTCGAGAATCACGATTGGCTTTGCTCAATCTGCCAGGAGCTACCAAGCCAAGAACAAGAAGACGACGAAACCTGTTCCCTCGGTGCCGCCCGTAAGTACATGTATTACCGTTACATCCAGACAGGTTCACCCTACCTGTGTGGAGTACCGTTGAAATGCCTATTTCCGATCCGGTAGGCAGAAGCGTCGTCTTCCAGCAACGATATTTCCGCCAAATACAAATACATTTTGTCCACCAACCGGACAGAATATGCCAATGCCACCTCATTCTTTTTATGCCACCCCACTCGCTTATGCAACCCCATTCGTATATGTCGCCTTATTGTTGATGCCACCCTATCCAGCAATGCAAGTACATTGTCGATGCCGCCAATATCATCGTATCGACTGTCAAATCCCCACGGATCGCTTTCAGGAGTGAATCATGATCCGTGTTATACAGTGTCATCCAGAGCCGCTCAGCCCTATATTCCGTCGATAAAAGCAACACAGTTCCACTTGATCCATTTCATATTTTCCAATATCCGCTCCAAAAGAAGGACCACGAAAATAATTGCCGGAGCCGCTGAATCCAAACCATCCACCGAACACCATGCAACAAGTTCTGAAAGTAACCTGGTCAGCACTCGGAGCAAGTTCTAGGAGGTCCGCCAAGCAGATGCAGTTGACGTTGGAGTTGCAGATTTTGGACGAGGAGAGGAAAAATCCGGGAAGCGGAAGAAGCAAACCGACGCGGTACCGTAAACGACACGAGTTAATGAAGGAGATGGTTAACGAGAATGCTTCGATGATGAACGTGGCGAAGATCGATCGGACAAAGGATTTCTGATTGGTTACATGAGTCTGCTGATGCAGATTTTCATCATACACGCTGTTCACCGGTGCCTAATACGCCTGCCGTTGGTATAGAGCCAATTCCGTCAGGAATTCAACCGATTAGGATTCGGGATCAATACCTCGGTACTTCAGATCAGCACTTCATCCACGCGTGATGCCAGAAGCATGCAGCCGATGTCAACCAGCAACCAAGCAAACCAGGGCCTTCTTCATTCCGATGCAGCGATCCCTCCAAGGCAGATCCCAGTAGAAGATGACGCTGAGAACAACTTGACACGCAGTCAAGTAGCTGCCCGCCAGGCGGTTTCGAGGGAACTTCCATCATTCAGCGGTACTCGGAAGAATGGCCGTTGTTCTACTCAACTTTTACTACAACGACTAAGCTGTGTGGGTACACATTGGAGGAAAATCTGATCCGGTTGCAGAAATGTCTCAAAGGAAAGGCCTACGAAGCAGTTAAGTGCAGATTGATGCATCCAACGAATGTACCAGGCATTCTATCTACATTGAAGATGCTGTTTGGAAACCCTGAGATCATAGTCCAAATTTGACTATCAAGATCCACTTAACACCGGCTCCGAAAGCTGATCAGTTAGATACTTATCGAATTTTCCCTTGCCGTGCAGAACCTGTGTGCCACAATTGAAGCCTTTCACCAACTGGAAGAGTATTCATACAATGTTGCTCTCTTACGCGAACTGGTAGATAAGCTTCCTTCAGGATTCAAGGTAGAATGGGCAAGACACCGTCGTAATCTACCCCGAGTACATCTCAGCGCGTTTCCAGAATGGTTGTACGAATTAGCAGAAATAGTCTGTCCGATTGCAAGTCTGCAAATCTGTAGTGATACTAAACCGGTGCGTAGCAACAAAAAGAACTCTGCTTTCCTCAATTCGCAGCATGGAGATGTCCAGCAATCCAGCGGACAAGCCCACCCAACAATCAGCGACTGAGCGATCGAGTGCCGAATCCAACACGTGTGTCGTATGCAAGGGAAGTTGTCATAGTTTAGAGAAATGTCAGCGTTTCGAAGAGCTGGGATACAACGCCAGGTGGGCAACAGTAAGGAGTTCTGGTTATGCGGAAGTGCCTCCGTAAAACATAATGGAACTTGTAAATCCGAAGCAAGTTTGTGGAAAAAACGGGTGTACCTTCAAACATCATAACTACAACAACCAACGTGATGAAGCGGCCACGACTGTATCAGGTGTATCGAAAGAGAATACTACTGCAACTGCACAAAGAAACGCTTCCATACGGGAATGCAACGCACATCGCCGATCCACCAACCAAGGGCTGTTCCGGTTGCTCCTGTCATAGTGCATGGACCGAGCAAGTCCATCCAGACATTGCATTCCTCGACGATGGATCGTCGCTCACGCTAGTAGATTCATCGCTAGTCCAGGAGCTGAAGCTACAAAGAGCAGAACCGTTGTCTCAAGTGGACTAGCAATAAGCGGCGGCCGGAAAGCGACTCCGTGAAGTTGGATATTGAGATTTCTGGAACAGGGAGATTCAAAGAAATATCGCCTAGCAGGAGCTCATACTGTTAAAAGTCTGGATCTTTTCCACCAGACGGTGGACATGCAAGAAAGTAATGTAAACAATACACACTCACACCTGCAGGGTATCCCAATCGAGTCTTACAAAAACGCTCAGCCCAGAATCATGATCCGGAATCGACAACGCAAATCTCCTCAAGGGTAAGGGAAGGAAAGATGTTCGAGAGCCAATTGCAGCAAGACGCGACTAGGTTGGATCATTCACGGAGGTGCCGGTATAGGAGGTGCTCTTATCCGGGCATCACAGTCACAGCGATGCAGACATGTCAATGCAGCGAGCAATCAGATGAACTGTTGCAGCAAGCTGTTCGTGAATACTTCTCATTGGATGAGCTTGGTATTCACAAGTCGGAAAAGCTCCTTGTCTCAGCACAGAACAGCGCGCGTTAGATATTTTACATTCGGCAGTCAGACGGAAAGCGGTCGATACGAGGTGAACCTTCTATGGAAATTCGACGAGATTCGTTTACCGAACAGCAAACCAACAGCATTGCGGCGATTCCACTGCTTGGAAGCAGGATGAAAAGCAGCCAGAGTTAGCTGAAGTGTTGCAGGCAGAAAATAAAGACTATCGGAAAAGGGATACATCGAAAACTTTCCGATGAAGAGCTACGGACTTCGCAAGAGCGGATATGGTATCTCCTTTATTTCCCGTGTTCAACCTAACAAACCTGGAAGAGTGAGAATCGTTGGGATGCCGCAGCAAAAACCAACGGTGTATCTCCAACTCGATGCTTTTGACAGGTCCGGACTTGCTCACACCTCTGGACTACGTACTCTACCGGTTCCGAGAATTTCAGGTGGGAGTAAGTGGCGATGTAAAGGAGATGTACCTGCAGATGCTCATGTCTAAGAAAGATCAACGTTGTCTCAGGGTGCTGTGGTGTGACGACTCTTCTGGTGAGCCCAGTATCTACGTTACACAAGTTATGCCGTTGGTACCGCAACATTCACCAAGCTGCGCACAGTACGTGAAAAATCACAATGCACGACAGTTTGAAAAACAATATCCCACAGCAGCCGAAGCGATCATCAAAGCAACACTATGTGGACGACATGCTGGTGAGCGAATCAGGTAAGAGGTTATTCAGGCTATTAAAGGAAGTAAAACTAGTTCATTCTAAAGCTGGATTCGACATGCGCAACTGGATCTCAATTCATCTGTAGTCGTAGAGGCTATGAAGGAGGAGAAGACCGACGAAAAAGAGCTTAAATCTCACAGCGGAACTAGGGACGGAGAAAGTCTTGGGTATGTGGTGGTGCACGTCAGCGACACGTTCACCTACAAACTCTCTCAAAACACGACCGGGAGCTGCTCGATGGCGACCGCAAACCAACAAAGCGGGAGGTCCTTCGAACGCTAATGGCTGTCTTCGATCCATTGGGCCTGATATCGAATGTGCTCATATACCTGAAGGTTCTGTTCCAAGAAATATGGCGAGCCGGCATCGGATGGGACGATGAAATACCGGAAAAATCTCAACGAAAAGTGGGAAAATGGTTGCAGATTCTACCGAAAGTACAGTATGTCAGCATACCTCGTTGTTATCGTACTTTAACCCAACTAAGTTCGTCGATGCAAGCCTGTCAGGCTACGCAGCGGTTGCCTATCTACGCTTCCAACATGGTAGCACTGTAGAATGTGCTATAGTGGGCGCAAAGACTCGGGTGGCTCCTCTCAAATTTTTATCTGTTCCAAGGTTAGGTACAGGCCGCTGTCGTCGGAGTCAGATTGGCTGATAGGATTGCAAAATCGTTGTCATTCAAGGTTCATCAGCGATTCTTCTAAAGCGATTCTCGTGATGTTTTGTGTTGGATCGGTCAGATCATAGGCGGTATTCGCAATTCGTTGCATTCCGCATCAGTGAAATCTTGAAACAACGGATATAGCTGACTGGGGGACCACAAACGGTCAAGAAAACGTCGCGAACGATGCGACCAAGTGGCGAAGTGCCAGACCTCACCGACAATAGTAGGTGGTTCAAGGGACCCAGATTTTTATGGGAACATCACGACATTTGGCCGTCCAATCCTTACCGTGATAGCGATACCGACGAAGAACTGGCGCGACCATCTTCTACCATCAGGCGGAACCGGAACCAGTCATCAAAGTTCAGGGTATTCGTGCTGGGAGCGCTTGCTGCGGGCCACAGCCACGATATTGAAACTGACTCACATCATTCGTAGTATGCCGAACAACGCGGAAAGTATTTTTTTTATTGGTCCACTCTGAGCCGAGGAACTTCAGCAAGCCACTATTTACCTGTATCGATTGGCTCAAGCGGAAGCGTTTCCGGGCGAGATAGGCATTCTGAACGCGGGAACAGCCAACAAGACGCTGTCAAAATCAAGCTCAATATACACACTCAGCCGTTCCTAGATACGCAAAGTTACCTGGATTATGGCAGAATCAGCGCTTGTGAGTATACTTCCATGGACGCTAGAAATCCGATGTTCTCCAGGATCACCACGTTACATGGCTGATTGTGAAGGATCGTCACGAACGTTACCATCATCAAAACCACATCACTGTCGTAAACGGGTGCAGCCGTCTTACGGATCCCAAAGATCAGGCGGCTTTTTCAACGGGTCAGAGCAAGTTGTCAGGAGTGCAAAAACCAGAGGGCTGTTCCTCATCCACCCCAATGGGTGACCTTCAGAGGCAAGGCTGGCGGCATTCACAAGGCCATTTTCGTTCATTGGTGTTGACTATTTTGGTCCTATACTGGTGACTGTAGGGCGCCGAACTGAAAAGCGATGGGGTGCTATAACGTGTCTAACTATACGGGCGGTACATATTGAAATCTCACATTCGCTCAATACAAATTCGTGCGTAATGGCATTGAAATTTCATGGCTCGGCAGAAGTGTACCAAGGAAGATATATAGTGATCGGGGTACAAACTTCACGGCGGCAAGCAAAGAACTAGTGGCGGCGAGAGGATGAATTGGAGGGCGGCGCTCAAGGGGAGATGGATCAGGAGAAAGTCATCAGGAAATCATTAGTCCAGAGACGGAATGGACCTTCCTACCTCCGGCGTCACCTCACATGGGAGGTGTCTGGGAACAACTGATACAATCGGTGAAGAAAAATCTCCTGGCGATGAAACCAGAGGCGAAATCAACCGATGAAACACTTCGTAACATGTTGACCGAAGAGGTAGAAAGTTATCAATTCAGACCGTTGACGTATGTGCCGTTAGAAGATCCAGAGGCTCCAGTGCTGACACCCAACCACTTCCTGCTGGGTTCATCAGAGTGGGCTGAAACCAGCTACGGTCTTCGATGACAGTGCGTTGGTTCTGCAACGTTCATGGTGCTATCTGAAGTCGAAGCGAACATCTTCTGGAGACGATGGGTTCGTGATTACTTGCCAGAGCTTACCAAGCGCACAAAGTGGTTCAGTGAGGTCAAACCGATTGAAGTGAACGACATTGTAGTGGTGGTCGATCCTGGGCTGCCTCAGACTGTTGGCCAAAGGGACGGATCATCTCCATCAACAAAGAGTAAAGACGGACGAGTCAGGTCAGCAGCGGTTCAGACCCAAGCGGGCATCTATGAACGTCCGGCGACGAAAACTTACCCGGTCCTAGAGGTTCGACGCGACGAAGAGGTAAACCAAGGGCTTGGCGTACCCGGGGAAGTGTTACGACCACACGGTCGGCGCGCCTCACCTGTTATACAATACCTTGGTGTTATACCACTTTGCGGCAGGCATGTCGGAGTGCAATCGGCTCTCGGTTCTTTCAAATGTCATTCGATCAAAGAAACAAAGGAAACATTGTAAGCAAAAATTGATTTACGTAACTTTCTGTATTAAAACTAGTTTAGAAACTTAAAACTATCGTAATATAGTGCACTTTTTCTACAGTTAATAGTGGCAATTATGGTAATGATGAATGTCTTACAGATTAGTGAATTATACCTATAACTTAAATTTACTTACGCTAACTATAATCTAGCTTAAAGACTACGTGTTCTTTATCATTATCGAACGATCGACCTTTCCGGCTAGAACTTATCATCAGCTAAAGGTACATAGTAGAGAACTGAAACGAAAAAGATCAAGCATTAATGATAATACTTACAGAATACAGAATACATACGCCTGGGAGAACATAGAAGGAAGAATACAAACAGCAAGAAAACTAAACGTAAGTCTTGATATTCACTATGCTTATAACACCTTTCACACTGTGTCTGCTAATTGCAGGAAGTTTTTAATAGTTGCCAATTAAAACCCGGAAAATAAACTGCTTCTCCTTCTTGTTGGTCTATCGCCAACGAGCCTGAACAAAGGTTTTCTTTGTGACTTTTGATGAGGGTAGCAATCATGTGCAGACACTCTTTCTGATAGATCTCCTTGTTGATTGTGCCTGTAGTGACGAAAGATTTACTCTTTTTGCCACACCTGCAAATTGCTTGCCACACAAGGTGTTTTTTGGGAAATTTCGATGCCTTCTTCATTCTGAAATGCTCAGCTGTAGCATTTCTGACCATAGCAGAATAAAAAGTCAGCCCTGGAAGCTGCTTGAAATCTTCCAGGACATAAGTTTCATCGTCCATAGTAACGCATGAAAACTTCGTCAAATATTCGCAGTACAAACGTCGAGCCCGTGATTTTGCTGCCAAGTTCTGTTTGACGTTGCGATTTGGAACTGTTTTTACTTTATACGACTTAAGTCCCAAACGTTGTTTTGATTTTTGGACAAAACCAGTGACATCCCTATTTTACGAGCCACCGTCAAACGTTCCGAAAATGATTTGAGCACATTGTGAACAGTGGAATTAGGCAAATCCAATGTTTTTGCAAGGTCCCGTATTGACAAGTGAGGATTTGCCGTACGCCCGTACAAAATTCGCTCGCTCACTTGTTTTTCTTTCGTCGCCATCTTGAATACTAAACATGAAATTTAAACATCAATCATAGTCTTTTTATCATAGACTCTCAGCTATACCACAGTGACATTTTTTATTCCTAGGTGCAATATTTCAAAAGTTACAATGATTTGAAGGTGTCCGGATTATTGCGGATACAGACCTTACATAGGTTATAAAGTTAATGTTAAGACTGTAGATCCTCTTCTGAACTCAACGGCAGTTTTGATGACCTGGGACATCTCAAGATATCTCATTATATCTGTTAACCTTCCAAAAGATTAACTTAATTTGGTCAAATACATATTGTTATGTTGTTAAGTCCAGAAAGCTATAGTTCCAGCTGAAGATTTTAAGTTTTGAACTCCAGTATTGTTCGGATTACCTTGAATATCCGAAGATTATCTCACAATGTTCTTGTTGTTCTTTCAAGATATTTGGTGAATATGTTTCAATAAAGCTAGGATAGCTTCACATAGCCAAGAAATAGTTTGCTACAATTGTAGGTCCTTCGTTCGGATCTCAAGGTTAGTTTGGAAGACCGAGCAGATGTCATATTGCCATATAGTGTCTGCTGACCTTTAAGAATGTTAATTGAATATGTTTGAATATTTATTGTAACTTTGAATATTTATTGTAACTACTGTTACAACTTTAAATCTTAAGCTCTGAACGCCAGTACAGTTTGGATGACTAAGACCATCTCAAGATTATCTTCTTGATTATTTTTACGTTCAAAAATATTCACTGAATATGCTTGAATACGTCAAGTTAATTACCGTAAACTACCGTAGATATCAAGTTCTAAACTTCAGGACAGTGTGGATTATCTAGAGGATCACAAAGTTATAAAATAATGATTGTTGACTTTCCAAAAGATTCATTTAATATGATTGAATACATACAGTAACTTTATGTAGCCCAAAAAATCTACTGTTACACCTGCATATCTTATGTTCTAAACTCAAGGACAGTTTGGATAACATAAATCATCCCAGCTTCTCTCATAATATTTTATTAATGTAGGACTACGTTTCTCTTTTCCATACAGGGTGTCATTCCAAAATTTAGATAAATGAGGGCGGTACGCTAAAATGAAAGGTTTTTGAACGCTAATAACTCTCGTACAACTGAACACAATGAGTTCATTAATACACCATTTCATTAGAAAAACTTACATAAATTTTGTATTGGTTTTACAATTAAGTGCTTTCAGTAGAAGTAGTTCAAATTTTTACTTGAACATTACCTGCTTTTGCTAAAATACAAATCTCCGTATGAACTGGTTGAAAATGTGTTTTTCCCTATCCGGGACCTCAAAAACGCGTAACAAATGGTTCAAGTTGTCGTCTTCTTATTATTTCATTGTAGCCGGCCCCAAGTCGGCTAACTCAAACTAGTAACTCAACAAGTGCGGTTTTTTACTATCGTGCTATCTAGAACGCCATTCTATTTCACGTTCGACGCATGCATGCGGACATTTGTTAGCTTACTCACGGTTTGTTTTCTGCCTTACCGACTGCTCCTTACTCTTGTTTCGTCGCCCCTGCGACGCTGGCTTGACGGAAGACAATGGCAGTTCGGACAATTCCGACAATATTGGTTTTCCAATGGGCGGGAAAACTGCTCAATTGGAGCGCGATATTGGCGGCGCGGCTCCCTTCTAACCCTGGCCAAGGTTAGGAACTTCAACACCGACACGTGGGGTCAGGATAGTGGTACTCTGTTAGACAAATAGGCGCGGTGTGCCGAGCGGGAGGTGGCTTCGCTAGTGGGACATAAAGGCCGCCGAACGACTGTTCGAATCTATGAGCGCATGTTCTTAAGTACTGGGATATTCTTAAGATAGTTACCTCCTTTTTTCCTAACGCACAGATTTATTTCCGCACTCGGCTAGCAATTTTCATACGCTACACCTACTATAGAATTAAAGGCACAATTAGTAACACTGACTTTAGGACATAATTCACGTTCTAACTACCTGAAAAAACACACCGCGTGACAGTATAAAAAAAACCTTCACAGTCCTGCCTCTTCCACGGATCAGATTGAAGTGGACGAGAAAGAACTTTCATTTCCTCAGAAAGGCCACTGAATGCATTCTTCGAACTTATCAAAAGGCGATCTCCGATTACCTTCAGAAATGATAGGAGATGCTATCTTCTTTCCTCCCAAACATTGCCCATCTAACTAGCTCATTCCAATCTTTAAGTTGAGGTTTTATCTGGCAACATGTAATCCTTCTGGGAGATAATGCTCAACCCAATGGATTCAGATTAAAGGTTCAAAATGAGAAATATGAAGAACGTGTGAGGATGAACGTTGTAATGAGTGAAGCTCATGAACAACTTTCCCTCTAGTTGTGAGTTCGCCAATTAAGAACGATGCATTTACTACTGCGTGTTATTTCGAATGTTTACTTAATTACTCCGAAGTTCATACATGGTTCATTTTCATACCGCTACATCATTTAGTTTCATTCCATGATGAATACAGAAATAACCACACTCTCAGCTTCAAAATTATTTTGCGTTGTTGCCGATGTCTGATTTTATAACTGAGGCTTGTCTCCTTTTTAGAATTTTGCTTCGTACTGTATTTTCGTACCTCTTTTGATTCAGGGCTATGCTATCAACGCTAGTATATAGCACGCGATATGAACCGAACTGATTTCAGTTTTTGACACGACCTCTCACCTGTTGGTTTCGACAGGGCTTTGTCCGACCGCCACAGTCCACCCGGTTATGGTATGGGAGACAGAGTCATGCAAGACCGGCTAATCGGACAGTTACCGATTTCCATGTCTACCCAATACAATGATAAAATCTCGGGCCACCGAAGGCTGGCCATTTGTCCCTTATGAAATCGTTTCGGTTCGTCTCGCGTGCTTTATACTAGCGTTGAATAGAATGGCCCAGAAATAAGAAGATCACGAAAGTGCAGCAAAATTTACTAGAAAAGACGGGTTGATAGCAAAATTATTGAACTATTGTATAAACATTTTAACCAACTATATGTGTTATGAGATGATAATATTATTACTATAAACCAACTCGGTCCTACGTGAACCTTGCCTCTATTTTGCTTCTTTCGAAAATGTTCACTTATGGCTGCATTCGTAGCGTAACTTTGAATAGCCCAAAAAGCTATAGTTACTACTGTAGATCTTAAGGTCTGAACTCAAACACAGATTGGATGACCTAGAACATCACAAAATTAACAAATAATAACTGTTGACCATCCAAAAGCTTCATTCAATATGTTTCAATACATATCGTAAACTGATAAAGCCCTAAAAGCTATTGTTACAACTGTAGATCTGAAGTTCTGAACTCAAGTGCATTTTGGATAGCCAAGAACATCCTAGAAGGATATGAAATAATTAACGTTTATCAACGAATATTTAATAATACGTATGCATAAAGGGTGTCCACGATGAAATTGCCACACTATGAAATTGCTCTAACTTTTTAACCGTTGGGTAGAATTTAATGAAACTTTAGGAGGATTTAGTTCATAGTGCATTATTCACATCCTGCAAGTTTTAAAGTCCTGTGATCAAAACTCGCGGAAATAGAGTCGAAAGAACAGTTCGTGCGTGATAAAATCACGATCATCACGAGAACAAGGATCTCTCGCATCGTTCCGTCGCTAAAACGTTGGGAATCGCGAATTCCACGGTGTCGCGAGTGATTAAGCGGTTCGAGGAACGGTTGACCACCGATCGGAAGCCCAGAAGGAAAAAGAATTCCGTACAACATCAAAAATCACAACCGCGTAGTTGGGGCCTTCAACCGAAATCCGAACGCCTCCGTTCGGAATGTGGCTAAACGTGGCTTCGAACGTTCAAGGTACAAAAGGCCCCTAATCGCGACGAGAAGCAGAACAAGTCCACCAAAACCCGTGCCAGGAAGGTGTACCTCAACATGCTGACGAAAGTTGAATGCTGCATCATGGACGACGAAACATATGTGAAGGCCGACTTCAAACAGATCCCCGGCAACCTGTTTTTCACGGCCAAGGAAAAGTTCAGCGTTCCGGAGCATGTCCGCACTCAGAAGATGTCCAAATTTGCGAAGAAATTCCTGGTTTGGCAAGCCATCTGCACGTGCGGGAAGCGGAGTGCACCTTTCGTGACCCAGGACACGATGAACGGACAGGTGTACATAAAAGAGTGCCTCCAAAAGCGGCTGCTTCCTCTCCTGAAGGCCCACAACGGCCCAACAATCTTCTGGCCGGATTTAGCCTCATGCCACTACTCCAAGGACGTGCTGAAGTGGTATGCGGACAATAAGGTCAATTTCGTGCCGAAAATGTTCAACCCTCCCAACACTCCGGAGCTCCGCCCCATCAAGAAATACTGGGCGATTATGAAGCAGCACCTTCTTAAACGACCTGAGGTAGTGAAGACAGTCGAGGAACTGAAAAAAGTATGGGTTTACATGCAAAAAACGGTTGATTCACAGGTTGTGCAGAATCTTATGGCCGGGGTTAAGGCCAAGGTGCGGACATTTGCGTATGGACTGTAAATAAAATACGAGTAAAATGGTAAAATGAAGTTTAATAGTTATTTCTCAATCCCTGAAAATTTGATGGCAATCGGATGAAAACTCGAATTTTGCAAATCAATTTTGTGTGTGGCAATTTCATCGTGGACACCCTTTAAGTACCATATTCACAAACAAAGCACTACACTATTAACAACGCTCGTATATACCTCTCAGCTTCAAAATTATTTTGCGTTGTTGCCGATGTCTGATTTTATAACTGAGGCTTGTCGCCTTTTTAGAATTTTAGAAGCACTGTTTATTGTACTGATGCGCTCCTCGTGGTTGGATCAAGAATGTTTTTACAGCAGTTTGTTAAGGAATGTTTCTCACGTAACTTTTCAAAAGGTCCTATGTAACAAATGTAAGCAAATTGAATTAATTAATGCACACTATTGCTATTGCACTTATCAAGGGCTTCAAATGGTGAGTTGACAACTTGGCAGGAGGGTGCGACCGACCTCTGGTCCTCACAAGTTCCTACCTCACGCCTCCACGAGTCATATGATCACAAAAGACTGCCAGCTGAAACATGGAGACGCTGGTTGGCGTAGCCTGGGCAATGTTGTCAATCCGACAATAGCGAAGTGAGGGGGTGCGACCGGTACATCATATCATAATTTTCCATTCTCATATCTTTCAGGTCTTCCAGGTCGTCAGGTATTACAAAATAATTTAAAATTTAAAATTCTTTTTTTTCATGGCGGTCATACATTGCCTAAATTTTCTGGTTCATAATGGATGCGCAAGTTTGTCTACAATTGCAACAAAACAGCAGTCGGCACACATGTAATTTTCAATTCATATTACAATATACCCTCACTATATATTTTATCTTATAGGACATTGTTTATTCATAGCCTAATTCTGTATATTTCATTACATGTATTACGCCAGAAAGGTAAATTTCTCTCAGGTACCATACAGTTTAGAGAGGAGGTCTTGCGGTTATAGGATGATCATCTTCTGGTAGAAGCATCAGTAAGAATGGGGATCATTTTTCAGCTGTATCTAGCACCGTCGGAGTGGCCTTCTCGAAAGTAGCAATGGATGTATATATAGATGTGTAGATACTAGTATGTGTTATTATATGATGCATGTTTTTTACAAGCTCTAGCATATTTTCATTAATAGAAATGTTGACGACTCTCTCGACCGCTCAACCTTTAATTCCTTCATTATATTTTCCATTAAATGGCGTAATATGACCTTAACATTTCAGTACACGATCATCAACTACTATTTGAGCGGTTCAGAGGAACACAGCTGTTCATCATTATTAATTGCATATCATACATATAATATTATGGAAGAAGTAATAAAATAATTAATAAAATTTTAATTGCTTCAGTTTGGTGATCCGGCCGGTATAATTATTTTATTAAATTATATCAAATAATAATCAAAATTAATAAATGCTCTTCATTCCAGAAGGTTATATATCTATATGTCATGATTAAATACGTAATAATATAATATTATGGTTTTATATACAATTGAATGCTTTATTGATATTTATACCTCAATGAATAACAAGATGACCTTCACATTCCAGAGATACAGTCACCCATCAGTGATACAAAGTGGTACGAAGCTGCATATTATTATTACTGCCTTAATATTATTATTTCAGCAGGTTAATTAATTTAGCTTAACATGGTTATCATAGGCTCGTGAACTCCAACTATTACATAATTTAACTAAATATCCTTATATAATTTTTGCTCTACTATATAATCATATATAACATATTATTATTACATTACATCTATATTTATATAAATATAATAAATACTGGGTTGGGAGGGAGCACCAGGGTATCATTCAAGCTGAAACTGGACGATGGTTTGATTGACTGCCTGAGTCTAGGAGGGAACAAACAGTATCATTTCTTATCCTACCGATTCGAGTGTGGCGCTGCGAATTCTACTCCAACAGTTTCAGGGAGAGTGACGCGCCCTTCTTAACAAGCCATCCTGTAGAAAGCTTAATGAGTATTGCGAATTGTGTTATTCGATTTGTTGGATCATATCGTTGGAAGGAGATTCTTAATTTCCCGTGGATTTCGTGTAAGTGTCTCTGCTTACGGGTCCACCCTCCGTTTTTGGCCCTTCATACAGCGATAGTGCGAATTCAGATCGGTGGCCCAATTTGATCTTGCTGTTAAGTGGAGCTGCATCCAAGCCAAGGGCTAGAGGGGATGGTGGCTACCATACATATATACTATTGCTATTGCACTTATCAACATTATGTTAAAACACGCATTTTGATATGTTTTCATAATATTAAGAAAATTGAAAATCAACAAAACGTCCGATGTCTGATTTCGTAATAGCGATGCTCTACTGTTTGATAAGACGATCGGTTTACCTGTCGCGCTAAACGTCTGAAGTGACAGAAACAAACATAACAAAGCAAATCCGTACTTCGGTCGTTCGATTGAGAAAGTACAAAATACCGTTCCAACAATGCTCGGAAGGAATTAATAATTCTGCGTTCGATTTGCTCCTCGGTAAGTTCCTTAAAATAAGGTTATATAAATCAAAATATATCTTGAATATTGGTCGTTTCTTGCAGCCGCAGCCACAACAATATTTTCATTACATCCGGATCAGGAGGAAGTTGCTGTATGTGGTAGCCAGCAAAGTTGCGTTGTCGCCAGTTAAGGTTCAGATCCTTTGCGGGATCCTCTACAAGAAGACAGCATCGCGGAAGTGTATGTAGAAACTATCCCGGTAACGGTAAGCATTGGAAACATAAACGACCCGCTCTGCGATGACGAGGAAATTGTTGAATGTTCGGATACCATCCCAGCACAACGTTCAACAATTGGAAACCTAATAGCAAGCGTGAGGAAGCGTTCTTCGGATACAACCAAAACAGAGTGGAGAGGTATTTTTGATTTCAAATATTTTTAGATGGTATGCTCTAAATATATGTTTTAATATCAACTTTTTTCTGTGAACTTTCACTATCACACATTTCATTATGACCCAGTGCAGTAGTTCTTTACAGTCGAATTTATGGGTAAATGCCAGAAACTTCTTATTTTAACAACCATGTATTTGCGGCTGTGGCATTGCCTACCGAGAC
>JASCZW010000986.1:0-27074 GCA_034211315.2 Aedes japonicus | reverse complement strand
AACTATGGTAAGCACAAGTACATTGACATTCTGTGTAAATATTTTGAGATTTTGTGACCGAGTATTGTTCTAGAAAAATGACATTTCAGTTTCCGGATATCAAGTCAATCCAAAATCTATAGTATATAGTCTATTCTCTACATCAGGTTGATAGAAGTAAGTAAGGAGAATATTTCTCAGCAACACCATTAGAACTTAGTGAAAAGTTTGCCAAGGTATTCCAAGCAGTTATAAATGCGAAAAGAGGGCATACTTAATACTAAATTTTGTTTGAAACTTCCCGCATAACGAAAAACAATTTGCTATATAGTCGCAACTATATTACGTGGAATATATATTATCACAATTTATGTTATTGTTGTCTTCAATGGGTTATTTTCACCATACAACCTCTACATTAACACATATTGTTAACGTTTGCCATATTGTCATTGAAAGGTTTTTTATTGTTCCACTCGGTATGGATTATATACCAACTTTTTGGCATAGAGTACAGCAAAAATTTTGTTCGTGAAAAATTGCATTTTTTATGGTAACCTAACTTAACTGCCTATTCAGCATATTGTTATTTAGCCAAAAAGTATTCTTTGGCCTAGTGAAAGATGTTATGACCACTTGAGAACCTTCATAAACCTATTGGCTGGCATTAATCCAGCATACGCCAACTGTAAACTTCACTGTGATATCACACTCCTAAAAATAATGAATATTACCAGTGATGTAATCCTATTGCACGTAGATTCATTAGGACTATGAGATTAATATGACTCAATTGTAGGTTCTATCGGGCTCTGTTGTCAAACTCTCTATTTTAAAACACAAAATATTAAATCCTAAAGGGCTTGAGCTGTTTAGTGGAATACCTGTAACCAGTAAATTAGAAGAAAAATAGTATTTTCCATTTACCTCCAACTGCCTGTTATCTTCATGGTACTGTCTGGTTAATGACTTTCTTCAGTAAATTACCAATAACTCGACTTAGTTTGTTATTAGTACGAGACACTGAAGAAGTCTACACATTGTAGACGAAATACGCGTATCTGTCGAAGAGCAAAGGTAGTTTGGAATTAAATGGAAAATACTAATTTTTCTTCTAATTTCTAGTTACAAAATATTAAATACTGGACACATTCAAAGTAACTCCCGATTCCAAATTTACAACAACTTCTAGAACATATGGTGGTAATCTTATTTACAATTTATACTTTAAAAACAGGTACCGGCTTGAATACTGCGATTTGAAAGCCTTAAATTTACATGATCCTGTCTTTGGTGTTCAAACTATATTGTTTATCGCAGTCTGTTCCACGCGCCACTATTGTGTTAGAAGTCAAATTCGTTCTTCCCGAAATGGTGGTTTTCGATTTATTTTGATTTTAAATATTCACAAGTATTTAGAGATGAAGCGAATTGAATGAATGATCCCTTCGGGATAAGTTTGAACTAGTTAGTTTACCTCAACCGCCCTGCGACAGTACACAGCCAAAGCCTTGCATCCGCGTGAAATAGTACACAGTAACGCCGTCGAACGTAATACCCTTCTTTGGTCGCTTTTTCTGCGCTAGCACCGGTGGTTTCTCCGAGAACGCCGTTTGAGATTACTTTTTACCACTGCAGGTTCGGTGGATTTCTTTTTCCAACGTCGATAGATTCCGCGATGGTTCTGAACCCAGCCCGGAATCGGACCCATCACTTGCTTCCTCCTCTCTGTTTTCCTGAGTTACCACAACGCCGGAACTACCGTCCGTCACCTCAGTCACTGATTGCGCTACTCTCACCACTCCTCCATTCACATGCTCTCACATCCGGGAACGCTCATCCAGTCCGCAACCCCAGCACCCGGACCATTTATAGAGACATCTCGAGTATCTCCACCGCAAGCTGTCGTAAAGCTTTCTGTCCTCTAAACTTAGTAGACTTTGTCTCGTCATGCCTCGCCGTTTTCCAACGAAATCACACTTTCATCGTGTCCATTAACACTAGTATTTACAGGTTCATATATCTTCAGCACTGCACATTTCACCACTTCTGCCGCTTCACCGTCGGCGGCGGGGCTCTTCAGACTTGTCACATCAACCAGAATGATCTGACCGGTCGAACTGTCCAGCTCACTGTTGACCGTCCCAGTCGTCGCCGCACTGACATTGCTGACATTCAGCACCGTCGTTATCACATTCGTCCAGGAGCGAGCGGATCGTACAGGGGATCCCTCGCAGTCCTGATTCCTCCGAAGTCACCATATCAGGTGCTTGCGCTCCTCGATAGGACCCATTCCGTTGGCCAACCTGTACGAGGGGGTAGATGGAGAATAGGATAAAATGAGTTAGCGATTCGAGGTCAGCATCAATTTTTACGGGATAAGTCTTGGTTACTTGATCTACTTTGCGCCGCCCGAAAATTATGGAAATCGAGAAAACGTGGAAGAACAAAGAAGATGTTAATTTCATGATTTATATATGAATTGAATATTTCGACGATGGAGTTTGTCATATGGTCAATGTCGCAAACGTAAACAATGGTTTCTTTTGTGAATTTCTTGAAAAATGCTAACTCGCTCAGGCTAAACTACCACTTCTATTGTAAAGGAGAACTCCTGTTCTATACAATCATCGTCATAATTCACTATGATTAAGTTAGCATTCTCGAGAAATTTGAGGAAAAAGTCATTGTTTACGTGTGCGACATTGGCCCTTATGAAAACTTTTTGTCGATTTCTTCTATAGTTCCTGTGTTGGAAACAATACCGCTGGGCACACTGGATGCCCCTGTCGAAGAGCGAAATTCGGAGCGAAACGAAACGTCAACTTGAGAGGAGTCGGAAATAAAACTTGACAGGAGTGAAGTGGTAAAAAGAAATACAAGTCTCGAGTTATTTATGATTAGGACCAAAAAGCCATTTGTAAACAATGACTTTAAACGTTGATATCTCACGAATCATTAGAATTCTACTATATCCAGCTACTCCATATGGTAGAACCAACATTCTTCTCCCAAATGCTGGTTTCATTTCACGAGAGTGATTTGAGATTCAAAAGAAATCGGTATTGTTTACAAATGGCTTTTAGGCCCTTAACATGAATTACTCGAGAAGTAGAGTAAACAGTGTACTATTTGCAAGCTTAATTAAAATTTGATTATTAATTAGTGAACTAAAACGTTTGATACGTGAGTAACGCTTGCATTAAAAAAAATTGACTTTTTTTTTCAGATGGTGATGAAATAGGGGATTTTATTTTTAAAAAAAAAACATGTTTTTTTCCATCTGTATCAATGATGGGTGTTCTTCCTACAGGGCTGGTAGCGGGTTTATGGATAAATAATAGTGACTTTAGTGACTAAAATAATAAAAATAGTGACCAAATAGTGACTAAAAAGTGATTTCCAAAATTTAGTATTTTTTTGATCTTTTATACATTTGTTGTATAAGTGCAGTAAAAATTTACTAAGTGATCGCCCCCGTTTGCAAAAATGAATAATACTGCGGCGCAGTGTCACTTTTTGTGTTTTTTTTTTTTTGAAAAGAAGCGACGAATTCAAGCGACTTTTTTTTTCTCCGCGACCTCCTAGACTTGGTCCGCAGCTCGTTTTTGTGAAGACGGGTCTATACGCACAGTTGAAACGCCTTCCAGCATGGTCTGTGCAAGAATTATTTCTGACATATCGTGCTTCCAATTCCTTTTTTGAGCCGTTGCCATGTGAAGCTGTTTTCACTAACTTAAGCACCTCAAGGTATTTTGGCTCACCTGTAGCCGTTTTCTTAGTAAAAACTGGTTCCAATACTCTTCAATTCTGTACTCTGTACTCAAAGTCAGCACCAAGCGTTTTAACAAGTTCCATTCGTTAATAAGAAGATCATAGTTGACCTGAATCGGAAGTAACTTGACGATTTTCACAACATACTTGGAGCTTTCACTGTATGCATCCAGCTAGTGGGTTGAGGCATTGGCAATATTTTATAAACAAGTTCTGCAAACCAGACTTTTGACCTGGGAATACATCTTTATTTTCTATACTGGGGTACAATTAAAAAAAATCGCATCGCGACCGTCACGAAAAGTGGTCAGGTTTTGAGCATTAATATCTCGGTCATTTTACAATTGGTTTTCAAAAATTTTACACCAATCGATCGGAAGTATTTCTACGCATCAATTTCAATAGAAAACATTGTTGATTTCAGGCCACGTACTATTGAAAAATTTATAAATATTGTTTTAAAAAGTAAATTAACTCCTTCAGGTCTAAGGGGTAATATATGACCCCAATGGCTGTATACAATCACAGAGTTTGAATAAAAGTGTACACTGTCTTCGGCAAATTTGTTTTCCATCAATTCTTCTATCTGGAAAATATAGAAAAAATTTATGAGTTGAAGGCCTAATTGACGACCAAGAACATCCTGGATATGAAGAAGTTCAGGAAGAAAAAATAAATGCCTTATTAATAGTGTAAGCCGTTGTTTTAGAATATTGTACATTTGTATACGTATAATCAAATTCTCGTTGATAATCGTTTAATATTTTTGTATCTTTCTGGGATGTTCTAGGTCATCCAAAATGTACATGAGTTCTGAACTTCAGATCTACAGTTGTAACAATAGCTTTAAGAGCTATATAAGGTTACGATATTTATTCAAATATATTGAATGAACCTTTTGGAATAAACAGTCATTATTTGATAACTCGGTGATGTTCTAGGTCATCAAAACTGTCCTTGAGTTTAGAACTTAAGATCGACAGTAGTAACTATATATTTTTGGGCTATACAAAGTAAAGCTACGTATTCAACCATATTCAGTGAATATTTTCTAACATAAAAAAAACACCATGAGATGAACGGGGATAATCTAGGGCATCCAAACTATCCTTGAGTTCCAAGATCAGTTCAGTTGTAGCATCAAGTGTTTGGAGTGTGTAAAGGGACAATATGTATTTAACAATATTGATTGAATAGATTGAAAGGCTTACAGACATAATGTGACAATCTTGGGATATTCTAGGTACTCCAAACTGTCCTTAAGTTCAAGGTATAAGATCTACAGTTGTAACAGAAGTTTTTTAAGCTATATATGGCTACCATCTATATTCAAACATATTCAATGAACCTTTTGGAAAGTCAACAGTAATTACTTTATAACTTTAAGATCCCCTAGATATTCCAAACTGCTCTGGAGTTCCTAACAAGAAATATACGGCAGTAACAGTAGTTTTTTGGGGAATACAAAATTAGGTCACGTATTAAAATATATTTAGTGAATATTTTCGAACGTAAAAATACATAAGAAGATAATCTTGGGATGGTCCAGGTCATCCAAACTGTCTTGGCGTTCTTAAAACTTAAAATTTACAGTTGTAACAATTTAGGCGATACAAAGTTACAACAAATATTCAAACATATTCAATTCATATTCTGTGAAAAAAAAAACATAATAGAGAAATATGACGTTCTAAGTCATCCAAACTATCCTTGAACATAGGCCCAACAGTTGTAACGAAAACGAATATTTTGCAAGAACAACAGACATTATGAGATAATCTTTGGATGTTCTAGGTTATCCAAACTTTCCTGGGATTCAAAACTTTAAGTTTGGAATTATATCTAAAAATCATCAGATTTTTGGACTAAACAAAGTAACAATATGTTTTTGACCAAATAATGTGAATCTTTCGGAAGGTCAACTGATATAATGAGATATCTTGGGATTTTGAGGTTCATAAAAAATTGATCTTGAATTCAGAACTTAAGATATACAGTAGTAAACTAGCATTTTGGGCTATACAAAGCTATGATAAATATTCAAACACATTCAATGAATATGGATAACCTTGCTAGTTTCAGTTCATTCAAACTTTCCTTCAAAATTTAAGGTCTACAATTGTAACAATATCTTTCTGGGCTATAAAAAGTTAAATTAGTTTGTTTGGTATATAATATCCCAAGATTATCTCAGTGTCCGTTGGTCTTCCAGGACATTCATTGAATATATTTGAATACATATCATAACATGTTATAGAGGATAAAGCTACTGTTACAAATGTACATTTTAAGTTCTAATCTCCTGGGTTGTTTGGACGACCCAGCACATCTCTAAACCAGATTTCCTACATTATTCAATCTTTTCTATGTTATGCAGTATCAAATCCAACAGAATTCACTACGCTTGTATAAGTTACGCCTGAAAGGGCAGGTAGAAAGTTCTCAATATTGTTTAAAATGTCCTCTGTAAGTGAAGTATTGGCATGCCACACATTGGGCTTACAAACTCTAACGACGATGGTTCGCACCAACCTTTCTAGATCAGCGTACATTAGATGTATGAGTGGTTCTTCCCTCTAGAAGAAACCTTAGAAAATATTATTGAAATAGATTAGATTGCTTATCAGTAGCTTGTAAACTTATCACAAATTTTTAGATCAAATTCTACTTAAAAAGTTTTACAACTTTGCCAAAAAAGCTCCTTTATTTGATTTACAATTCATTCCCACTTTCTCGACTATTTGATACCAAAAGAGTAGTCCGCTTTGCAAAAACTGAATCTAACAGAATATTTTTGAAACAAAGTGAGTATAAATGAAAATGACTTGATTATGTTTTGTAGTTTCTTAATTGGACAATTTTGTTTGCAGATAGTATGGCCAGATCACTTAATTTTGTTGACTATTGTACAATAGGAACAAGTGATTTTTAAAAATCTTTTTTACAATCGACGGTGCGAAAATAGTGACTTTAGTGACCATTTTTCGAAAAATAGTGACTTTTTAGTGACTAGACTCAAAATAGTGACCAAGTCACTAAAAAGTGACCCGCTACCAGCCCTGTCTTCCTAGCACAAAAATATTTTTTATGAGTCTCGACTATTTTTTCTCGATTTTTAAACAATAAAAAAAAAAAATCTAATAATTTTTATTTTCACAAACCGACATGCAGTTTCACAAAGTGACATTTATTTTCAGTAACTGGGGCTCCTGGCACTTAATCTTCAGTAACGGCGGTTCTCATTATGACATAAATGTCAACTATGTATGTTAGAAATCAATGGTTGGTTCGTTGGTTTAGGTAGTCTGTTTTTTGTAGCGTGTTTCATGGTGAAATAGGATGGTGTTGTTTTGAACACCGCGTCTTCGCCCTTATGGTATTTCTGATGAACGACGCAATGGTAGGGGCTAGGTCAATCAAGGTCCATCACACCTTAATTGTGACAGGATATTTGACTTGCACCAAATCAAATATGGGTCATGCAACAACAATCCCAATGAATGGATGCAGTTACCATTCTACAGAAAAGAAAAAGTTGGTTTTATTATCGTAACCCGAACAAAATCAAAGAGTTACGACAACCTCAAAATGGAAGATTTCATACTGTTGACGGTATGGCATGCGGTGGTCAATGTGATCTTTGTGGCACATTACCGCTGCGCAGATGTTAGCGACGACATCAAGAAGAAGTTTTGAGTTGCCCAAAATTCTCGAACCTGCTGCAACCTGAAACCGAAATCAGCGAAGGGCGGAATGAAAGCGATGCCGGTTTTGGTGAAAAGTTTGTGTCACGATCGAACTGGAAGAGGAGCAGACCGCCACCGAGAAGGAGTTCGATGATGAAAGGGAGATTCGCGAGAAACGGATGCTGATGGAAAAGGTAATTAACGGAGAAAGGGATGAAGCTGGAGCAGAGTCATGGGAGACGGAGTTTAGGCAGGAACAAGAGCCGCGGTGCAGCACTACTGTGCGCGGAAATGCTGGAGCGTCATCTAGTTGCTGGGAAGAAGAGTTCGCGAAAGCAGGTCGCGATACGGAAGAAGTTTTAGATGGCGAAACGGAAGACTACGATGGTGCGATGTGCTCGTATGCGGCAATCGGAGTTTCAGACCCACGAAAAAGTGAATTGGTTAGAAGAGCAGAGATCGGTTAGAGTGCTGATCCCTGTAGTGCATTTCAAGACCGCACCTAGGAGAGACGTTCGATACCGATCAAAAGTTGTCCAAAATGAGAAACCGAGAGCGCTAAATATAAGAAGGTGCTGTAGCGCGAGGAGAAAAAATGAAGAAATACGAGAGATCCGTCCAATTTCCACATAGGCACCCATGCCGAATCAGAGGGCTTCAAAGACAACACGGCCAATAAAATTGACGTAAACCAAATTGCTGCACTGCGGTGATGCTAAGACAACTTCCATCCTCAAAGGGGAGAACCCTTTCTCAGATCAGCAGCTTTGAAAACACGACCAAGCTTGCGGGTTCACCAACCAAGATAACCTCAAAATACAGCAAGACTGTACAAGCAGAAGCCCTCGAGGCCGTCAAAAGGCCGGCAGATTCTGCCAGAGTCAGCGTCGTGTATCTCTAAGTGATCTACGGAATTTTTGGGAAGCCTGAAAACTTCTCGCCTTCTTATGAAGGTAAGAAGGCTCCTCTCCAAAGTCGAAAAGCCAGAGACGTTTCTCCACTTTGGCATAGCAGTGAGGCAACTGTGCGGGATCACTTAGAGGCTGCCGGGTTGATGGATCACCTAAGCATCCGATGTTATCCAGGAACTGGTGGACAAATTACCGCCAAACTATAAGCTGGCCTGGGTCCACTCTACGAATATTCACCGACTTGCTGAGCAATGTCGTGTCAGATGTGTCCGCCATGGCTGAGTTCTCAGCACGTAAAAAGAATGAGTTCGTACCCACATTCCGTCCACGGTCAGAATCGTCACAGGGTGACCAGTGCTGCCAAGCCCTGTTGGAAGGTAAAAGGACGAACCAGGGGATAGGTTTTGTAACGACTTCAAGAAAACGAGCGTCACGGACAATGGAAGGTAGTCGTGAAAAGCACAAGCTTTGTGTGTTATGTTGATAGCCACGGGAAGAGTCCCTGTAATCCGCTGCGCTGCATTGTTGAGATGGCTGGTGAGTATCATCACCCGCTTCTTCATCCTGCTGCTGAGCGGGAACGGCGCCAGCGCAGTTCATCGCGTTTGAATCGATCACCGCCGTTTGAATCGATCGGTCAATTCTTCATGATTCCGGTTACACGTTTGGTGGACGATCAATCAGTGGACACCGTGGCTTTTAGACTGGTCGAGGACATCCTTGCTAACCAACTCCAAGCAAAGCGAACCGTTAATCGCCGTGAACTGCAATATTGGGTTATTACGAGGATGCATCCAGAAGGTTCAAGCAACAAATCTTTGTCATAATCGGTTGCAGCAAATTTATCACTTAATTGACACAATGCAGTTACTTTGACTCATTTGCAAATAAGGTAAAGTATAATAGGTAAATGACACTGTCGGCGAGAGGCTCGAATGAGAAACACCTCCTACTTGGAGCACGCACAGTGTCTGAACTGGTGCTACCGAAACAGGAAGTGCAGTTCCTCGAGATCACGAAGTGATACACTCACCTGCGAGGTCTACTACCGGTAGCGGATTTGGATTTCGAAGAACCGAAGACACGGACCAGTCGGCCCGATGAACCGATCGGCGTGAGAAGCCAGATAGGATGGACGGTTTTTGGACCTCAGAAGCAGAACGGAATAGCATACGACGGAAGGTGGGTCGAGTCAGGAACGTCACGATATCTTCCGTATTCAGTATGATCTCGAAGAATTGGGTCTACCGCCAGCCAGAGTTCCAGAATCAGATAAAGACCAGCGAACTTGAGAGATACTGCGGACGATAATAATGCGAGTGGGAGACCGTTTCGAGACAGGGCTACTGTGGCGAAAAGACGAACGGAATGGCGAAGCGTCGATTGCTGGCGACGCTTAGCGAAGAACCCTCAGCTTCGAGAGAAGGTGCGCCAACAAATCCAGGAGAACCAGTTGAACCAGTATGCCTATTTAGCGCCCGAGGAGGAACTGGCCGATTGCGATCCGGCAACTGTGTGGTATCTTCCACTCAACGTAGTGGAGGATTCACGCAAACCCGGGGAAGTGCCTGTAGAGTGGGACGCGACAGCAGCCATCGGGGGTATATCTTCGAACTCGGAACTTCTGAAATGACCAGATATGCTAGTCTCTCTATTGTCGGTCTACTGTCGCTTTCGGGAACGGCGGTATGGGTTGGGTGGTGACATTAATGAATTGTACTACCAACTGAGAACGCTACGCTTTCTGTTTCGAGACGAACCTGCAGATTCTGTGCCCCAAGTCTACATAATGGATGGTGCGAGAAGAATTCATACTGGAGATGGGAGAGAAAACTGCTAGGCCTGCTGTTCATTTCAAAGACAAGAGTTCCAATGCTGAGAGTAGACCGGTATTTCTCTACGGCCACGAAACATGGACATTGCTAGTGGAGGACCAACGCGCCCTTGGAGTCTTTGAACGGAAGGTGCTGCGTACCATCTCCGGTGGAGTGCAGATGGAAGACGGAACGTGGAGGAGGCGAATGAACCACGAATTGCATCAGTTGCTGGGAGAATCTCCCATCGTACACATCGCAAAAATCGGTCGACTACGATGGAAGAATGTCGGATGACAGCCATGTGAAAATGGTTCTCGAAAACGTGGATCGATCAAGTAGACCCTCCGCAGACAGCGAGGCTGGCGAGTGACATCCATGGACCGAATAGAATTGAGACAACTTCTGTGTACAGCAGAGGCCACGCCGGCCTTAGTCTGATTGGTAAGGTAAAGTAAGTAATGCTGAGAGAGCCTTGGGGATAGCTTGGAATACGACAAGTGATTCTTTCCTGGTCACAGTTCCTCTAACTATTAATGAAGACGTTCATCCCACCGAACGAAGTGTTCTCAGCCTCATAATGTCCATGTACGGTCCGATTGGCTTCTTGTCGCAATTCACAGTGCAAGGCAAAATACTAGTACATAATTTGTGGAGGGCTGGTTGTGATTGGGACGAATCAATCGACGAAGAATCGCTTGACAAGTGGAGGTTCTGGATCAAGGTACTTTTGGATATTGAGACAGCTAGAATTCCGAGGGCGCACTTCAAAAACGCTTCATCGGATGAGGTTGGCGATATTCAATTTCATGTATTCACGGACGCTAGCGAGAAAGCAATTGACCTACCTTCGGGTGGTCATCAGAGGAGATGTCCGATGTGCGTTAGTGATGACTCGAACAAAAGTGGTGCCACTGCAGTAGACGGGAGTTGTTTTAGACCGATTCTCAAACATTCCTGCCGTGGATTCGTTCCGATCAACGTCGGTAAAAACCGTTCGTAGGGTTCTGTATTGGGGAGATTTTGGATCTCACCAGGTTGACGGACTGGCGGTGGGTGCCAACGAAGCATAATGGCTGATAGGTTGAAGAAGTTGACCCGGGACCAGAGTTGCGATGCGGAAAGCGTTTGGTTCAAAGGACCGAGCTTCTTGTACCAGAAGCCACAGCAATCTAAATCGCCAACGAACACTGCCGAGGAGCTTAGAGCGTAATACTTGTTCCACGACGTCACTGTACCGGTACCTATAGTCGACGCGAATCTTAAAGTGGAATGTACTGGTTAGAACGATGGCGTGCGTTCTCCGATTTATTTCGAACTGCAGGAGGAAGGTTACCAATTGACACTCTGAAGACGACCCCAGCGCAAGCAAAGCTTTTGTCGTCGGTACCGATCACAGTTATACGTGTACCCCTGAAGTAAGAAGAATTTTGAAGTTCCGAGTGCTTCCTTATAAAGGCTGTGCAGGCAGAGACGCACGGAGACGAGGTCGTAGGGGTCGTAAAGGTCGTATCGGAGATGTAACTTTCGACTTACGTTTTCCTGTCATCCTTCCGAGAACCCACGAAGCTACGAAAATAATCTAACACTTCTAACATTTCCACGATAATCTAACACTTCCACAAACGATATGGGCACGGTTTTCGTGAGACCATAAATACTGAACTGCGTCAGCGGTACTTTATCCCGAACATCAATGGCGCAGTGCAACTACTTATGGTGTAAAATTCACCGAAATCAACCGAAAACTCCATGAATGGTCTCCCTACCTCCGGAAAGTCTCGCACCGTGCCAGCGTTCATTTGGCTACACCGGGATGAATTACTTTGGGCCCGTGGAGCTGTCCTACGGTCACAGTCATCCGAAGCGTTGGGTAGTTGTATTTACGTGTCTTGTAACGTGTCATGTTTGATGTCGATTCGGAAATTCGTGGGGCGAAGAGGAATGCCACTTGAGTTCTGTTCAGACAATGAAACTAATCTGAAGGCAGCAGGGAAGGAAATGGTGGAGAAGATCCGTGTTATTGAAGAAGAATGCGCCGATAACGTTTGCATTTAAACAAATGGACAAAAATTGCCGATTTTTCATGGATTTAACTTCACCCGTACTAACGAAACTACCCATGCAGCATCAATTATAGTAGCCCATGAGTCAGCAGACAAAATTTTACAGCTCTATCAGTCGAACTCTAACCGTGATGGCAGAAACAGTGAATCAACTCCGTTCAGAAGTGTGCGCGTTCAAAGAACGGCACCTACGCCTGTTCAGAGCATCGAAAGAAAACCCGGTTCCGGACGGCCGACGACCCTAAGCGACAAGACGCTCCAAACGCAGCTGAATAAGATGGTAAACTCGATTTTCCCGGCGAACCGCGACGTGGCGAATCACGACGACGAGACCTATCTCACCCTGGATGGCAACGACTGGCAGGGCACTTCGTATTTTACTTCCCCAACTAAGGAAGTGAGCTCCGAGGTGAAGTTCATTTCAAACACCAAGTTTCCCAGGAAGGTGCTGCTGTGAATTGGATGTCAAAACCGCTCTTCTTTCGCTTCGGACTGGTCGTGAACGGGAAAATTTATAGTACGAAATGCCCGCCGGAAGTTGCGTCGTTCATCAAGAAGTACCACAAGGGCGAAGACGCGGTGTTCTGGCCGGATCTGGCGTCGGCCCACTACTCTAAGCGATCGTTGGAGGAGATGGAGCGGCTGAATATCAATGTGGGTCGGCGAACCCGCCCAACGTTCTCCAGCTGCGTCCCATCGAGAATTTCTGGGCCAACCTGAAGCGTAAGATCTACTCCAACAATTTTGTCGAGAAATTAGGAGGAATTGATAAATAAAACGAAGGAAGAACTCTAAAGCATGCGTACACGCTTGTTCTCGTCCGTCATGGCGAATGTTCCGCTTAACTTCCGGAAGGCCGCTTTGCAAGTAAGCTTAAATAATTACCATACATGAGAAATTTATCAAAAGCAATTATCTGTCTTAGCTTTTTTATCACCATCCGAAAAAAGTACATTTTTTAATGCAAACGTTAGTAGATGACAAAACACTACTTCAATCATTTGAAAAAGGTATGAGTATGGTTTCTTCCATATGACAAAACTTTCTGATTGATTTTGAAACTCCTGACTATTTTCCACACATTTCTAGATCATTTTTCATTCCCGCTTTTCCCGATTTTACCGAGTCCACCCTGAATAACGCTTTGTGGGATCTCTACCCAAGCTTTTTGGATTTGGTCAAACAGTTGATTCTTATGAAGGTTCTCGATCGGGTTGAGATCCAGAGACTGCGGTGACCAATCCGTTACTATTACATTGTTATCCTTAAACAACTGTTTGACGACTTTGGTAGCGTTTTTGGGGTCGTTATCTTATTGAAATATCCATCCTGCATACGGTAGCATAACATCTTTGCGGATGCCACGATCCATAATACCATCGATTCGATGAATCTGACCCTGACCGTTCGCAGAAAACTTCACCAGACTATCACATTTCCTCTGCTATGCTTCACAGTCTTCTGGCAGTATCGTGAATCCAAGCGTTTTCCGGTGGGTGGGCGTACGCGGCCCAATCCGTCGCTTCCAATGATGTTGAACTTCGGCTCATCAGTGAACAGTACCGATCGCCATTTCTGCACACTCCAGGTTATGTGAGGTCGAGCAAACTGGAGCCGTTTTTTTGGGTTTTCACAGATATCAGAGGTTTCTTCCGGCGGTAGGTTCGGTCCGACACAGGTAGTTGTAATTCCTTTTAGATCTTAGAGGACGAGTTGAAGGGATCTATCTTGATGTTTCTTGCAATCATCGAGTTGTTTCATGACTGCGTGAAGTGGCATTCGAACATATCTCACTCCATGGCAATCACATATCGTTGGATTCCTCGTCCCTTTCTGCGGAATTATCAAGAAATACTTAAAAATCGAATATTGCGTAATGATATCAAAATTCCGTCCTAAAAAACAGTCTTAATAAAACAGGTTCTGTCGGTTGGGCGTTCAGGTTGCTGTCATTTCGGTCGTTTCAACGATTAAAAGATCGAAATTGATAGCAAAAAAGTATTTCTGTGCCAACAAATTTAAAACTGATCTTGCAATCAGTGAGAGCAAATCGAAAAGTCGATTTGCTGTACATTTGTTTCCTGTTGATAGCAAAATGAGCATTCTACTTGATGTTTTGTCAAGACAATGAACCCGAGTAAAACCTAGCAATTTGAAAACTTATTTTAATATCAACATCTAACTCAATTTGAGCGAAATCAAAATTTGTTTTCACTTCACAATTGTCAAATTTGATAGCAAATTTAGTTTTCATCTTGTTTTAATATTGAGTTCACTTTTCTTTGAAAAAAGTAGTTTTGTTTTCATTGCATTGAAAGATCATCAAGTGGAATGCTCGTTTTCCTTTTCCTTTCACCTAAATTTAATATCAAATTTGACATTTGTGAAATGAAATCAAATATCAATTTCGATGTGATATCAAAACAAGTTTTCAAACTGCTATCTTTATGATGTTAGACTTGTTAGACTCGGGCACATATTGTTTCTTAACTTGAGAACTTGAAACCACGATGGGTTAATACTCCCGAAAGAAAGTTCTTCTAAAAACATTTAACACTCGACACGAGTCTATCCTAGCTTGAGCAGTTTATAGGTCACAACAAATCGAATAAAATTGATTCAAACCTATACTGATGTTGAAGGGAAGGGAATCCCAGTTAGTGGATATTAAGTAGTGCAGGATTATTAAACATATATTAAGCTTGCAATTAAAATTCCGCTTATCTACCCGGTTAAACGTGAACGTTCGTGAAATGACAGCAAACCGTCTTTGTCATTTTAAATATTGTACATTCAGCAGACCAACAGCAATGGCTCTGTGAAAGTCCGAAATTGCCAAGAATATTGCATGGAATCAAATACCGCCCTTAACATGCCAATATTAGACACACCCTATACTAACTGCAACCTAATTGAGGTGGAAATGTGTGTTAGTTCAAAGGCATCAAGGTAACGAGTAACGATTGAAACTTACCCAAATATTGACGAACTATTGGCATTCTTCTGCAAATAGGTTAGGAGACTTTTGATTGGTTTCAGCATAGTTTGCACGTTGCCTTCCGGAAGGTCGCGGCTGCTGTTGTGCAGATCTCTGCTCGATGCAAATATCACGACCGCTAGTTAATGTTTGATTCGATCCCACACAATATAAGCACTTCTTGTTGTATACACTAGATTTTTCCTCGCACACTAAAGGATTTGTCCATAGATTCAGATCGTCGAAGGTCCTTCTCAAGATCATGGTGTAGCACCACCGAGGGGTTGAATATCCTAGCACGTTCCCGATTCAAAGGCCATTTCACCGAATATCGTGACAGAACCTGTGTGGGAAGAGGGAAAGAGAGAGAGAGGACATCGTGAGGACAGGAGATTAGATCGATATTCACTCGCTAGGTGTCGATTTACGATTTCAACTATCCTGCAACGGTCCGACCATACGCGATGGATCGATCGTTGCTAAAATTATTGTTTTCAGCTGTGTTTCCCTGTATGCTTATCACATTTAACGAAATGCTTTCGGTGGGACTTTTCGCCTTTCGCCAAAGCAATTTTTTCTCTTCAGTTGATATGCTGATTTACCGTGCGGTGAAGTAGGTATGTCCGAACGAACGGATTCCGATTCGAAAGAGAAGACACACACTCGATGGACAGAACAAAAAAAAACC
This sequence comes from Aedes japonicus, assembly GCA_034211315.2. Classification (NCBI taxonomy): domain Eukaryota; kingdom Metazoa; phylum Arthropoda; class Insecta; order Diptera; family Culicidae; genus Aedes; species Aedes japonicus. Next base: position 11,179 of record JASCZW010000986.1, on the reverse strand, counting down.
CGGAGATTATCGCTCGGAAGACTCGGTTGTTATCAGAGGCCCAGTGGAGTTGTCGCGACACAGCAGCTGGCGTTGAGCAGCAAACACGGGAAAATTGGAATGAAACCTTCACACCGACCACGACTTGCAAAGCAGCGCGCGAGTTTTCGAACCTCGGTCGATGTCGAGATTCACGTAGGTACCCCTATGTGTGCAGTGTGTCTTTCTTGTGTATGCCGGAGCAGTTATAATGAACCATTCGCCGTAATGACGAAAGCGCGTTTTGTACACCTACCACCACTTCGAGAGGCACCGAAAGTCTCTGCTGTTGCTGCTGTTGCTTTTGCTGTTTCTATTGCTGCGCTGAGAGTGAGAAGATCACAATTTTTTTTCTTCCCCAATGTGCTGCTTTTGAATTTTTCAAACTGCCTGGGCAAAGTATTGTACTCTCGGAACAAAACAGATCTCGTTTGTGCGAAGTAGGTATATCTCGCAGTGCACACCCTACCCCATCATCATCGTCGTCGTTGGGCACCGTTGTTCGAACTTGCTTGCTTGTGTGCGAGGGGAGCACCAACACATATCCCGTTGCAAAGGGGAACGAAAACCTCGAACAGTTTCCAACTCGTCGGCTCTGTGTGCCACCTCCTATCGTGTGTCCGTCGTTCTCTAGCAATGGAGCAGTACTACTAGTCCACAGCAGCGAGCTTGGCCAGACTTCATGCATCTGTTAGCATCGTGTTCGCTATAAGCTCCACCAGCAGTGGTCTTCAACCTTTTCCGCCTGGAGGCCCACCCGCTGTGCTAATTTATGCTTTCTAAGATCGCAATTAAACATTTTGGAAGCATTTAGTTGAAAATTGCAAAATTTTCATTACATAAGCGTAACCGTAGAAGAGTAAAAAATCGGTAAGAACAATCAAAGCAATACACTAATAGGCAAAATACAGTGCTCACCTAAGAATTTTTTGAATTTCTCCCATTTATTTGATTTACTTAAAACAAACTGTAGTCTTATTGGATACCGTGAATTAAGGTGAAATTGATCAGTGGGGTAAAATTGGTCAGTGATGACCAACAAAAAGTCCAAATTTGCTACTTAAATAAAGCTTAACAAAACTAAAGCTGTTATGTCCGGCATAGCAATTGATTCAATGATTGCAGTTAATTGGCTTTTAATGACCATGTACTCGTTGAATAGTTTTTTTTTTAATTTTGCTTCTTTTCATTTTTTTAATAATTTTAATTTTTGAATTAAACCTTTTTTTCAAAAACGCAGACGAGAGTATAAAAAGAACATGTAACATGACTAGTACTATTCTACTATTATCTGACATTTAATAGGACATCAAAAGGAACTCAAAATTGCAGTAAAATTAGCTTAATTCAATTATTGAAGAAAAAACACTAAACTTTTTATCATCAACCACCAAGATAAGTTAAAATTCTTGAGGAAAATGTCTTAGTTTATTAAAGTTTCAAATTATTATTTGAAAATTAACCAAATTTTATCGATAGCGCAGTGGTGAGCGCAATTGTTTCCCACCCCAGAGGGTCTTGAATCAATTCTAGTCGGCACCGTAGGGATTTTAATCACGTGTGTGCCGTTAGTCCCGGCCCATGTGTTGATGCATGCAATCTGTAGGATCCAGGTGAAGTCATCTCTCTAGTGTTGGTGTTTGGACTCGACCGAAAATAGACCGACGAAAGATAAATTAACATCAATCAAAAGAACGTTTATCCATACTACGTCTTGATTTCTATGTGACTTCAATTTCACCGAATAGAATATTTGTATCATAATGAAATTAACTTGAAGCAGGCTCTAAAAATATTCTTTCATACGTGGTTAACCATTATTGGCGACTAGTATATGCCAACAGTACTTATTTAAAAATTAAATTGCCTACTAAAATATTCTTCTACCGAAAGGTATTCCAAAAAAAATCGGCAAAAGTGATCAATTTCACCCGAATTCACGGTATCTTATTTTTTGTATTCTTCAAATCAACTTTGGCAGTTAAAAATCAATTTGTATTGAAAAAAAAAAATATTTTGATTCAGAAGAGATAAATTAGACGGAAGAAAAGTATTTTATTAATTACCGCGACTCATTTTGTCTTCGGGACTTTCTGATACGTTTTCCACAATTCTTCTTCTTTATGTGCGGTGGAGCTCATCCCAGGCGCTCCAGGGCTTCAACACAGTTATTTTTATTGGTAACATCAGTTTTGTCAAGAGTTGAGGAGTTCCGGGGCTTGGTGGAGGCCATTCCAACGGTTTGATTCGATGAGACAGGAAAAAATACTTGGTCTTCTTCAGCGAAACCTCCAGATTTTCCCACAGGATGGTTATTCTTCAAACAGCTCGAATGTAGTATCGTTCGTCCAGAGAACCGCACCTAGAACCTAGCAATTATCAACATGTTCCTTAGCAAACTTAGTCCGTTTGGCTTTGTTTGACTTGGTGCTAAGTGTGCGCTTCCGTACAACCTTACAATTCAACTCCTGTGCTACAAGACAACGAACAGTTCTATCGGAACCGATATGAAAGGTGCTTAACTCAAGCCAATTCAATATAACCGATAAAATATAGATGAGCATTTTCGTCACTCCAACCGTCGCACTCTCTTTAAGAATTGCATTTCGTCTAGCATATGGAAATTACATAATTGCCAATAGTATAAATACTTTGTGAACCATCAATAAAGGATCCAGATACTAATTTTTCTTGCCTAAACGTTATTGGGTAACCCACAGCTATCGACAACTCTAAGACAAGGTCTAACTAGTCACTTGCGGCTCTGCTGGGCGTCTCCAGTACGACTATCGCAATTTAGTTGTGAAGGTCCGAACCAGTCCACCGTGGTTTAGATCGATGATTCGTTCAGAGTTTCTAATTAAACAAAAAAAATAAATCTTTGACACGTTTAATTCAAAACATGTCAAAATATCAAAACATAAAGACCACTCCAATAAAATCTTATCGAAAACTCTTTTTTCAGTATTCCATAAGTGTGAAGCATTTGGTTTTTCTTGAGAATTTATTTTTGAGATGGGTGGAATCTTTTAAAAATATATAAAAAAAGATATGAAAACAGACAACAGTGTGCTTACTTTTAATATAAATCAAAATGAGGTGGCTCTTTATTTTGCCTATCTCTGTATATCTTGATATGTAATAATCCTGATTCTCACATTCATAAAAGTAATAAAAGAGGAAGTACTAAATCTCCATCTCCTCAACTTTGTAGTTCTTTAATCTCAACACTAACTAATGGGCTGGACGAAATATCGGAATCAATTTTCTTGATATTATATCACAGACAAACAGACATAACACTTACAGTTTATTCATCACTCACGCATTTAACGGTCAATTCAAATGTTTCTTAGTTGGTAGTATCACTATTGATGACGCGCATAGTCGATTCTCGGAAGTACCGCCATCTGTTCTGCTTTATCACCCATCACAGTGTGCTCAACAGATGGCTATATTGTTTGAGTGACGATGATTTCTATTGGAAAATGAACAATGAGTTATGTCTGTTTGTCTGTGATTATAATGCTAATAGGAGCAAAGCATATGGCATAATTATATTTACCGAAAGATATGAGTAATTCCATCTAATTCCAACTATCTTCATTGCTTATCTTGATAGATACGCATAGTTCGTCTACAATGTGCAGACTTCTTCAGTCTTGTGTACTCAGACTCGACTTGACTCGTCAGACGAGTATTAGTACACGACACTAGAGGTAGTTGGAATTAAATGGAAATCAATCATCTTTCTTTTCATTTTCTAGTTACAAATAATGCACTAAAAAGCGCACACTCACCAGGATTCATCAAACAATGGCAACCGTCACAACACTGAATACTTCATAATTTGTCAATGAGACGAAGAAACTCGACATAGAGACTACAAAAGATCAAATAACAGGTCGCAGTGGTTTATGTCCCGAACAGAGGAAAAAAAAATTTACTAAGAATGTTGAAATTGGAAAACGTTGGTGTGAAAGCGGTGCGTATTGCAATCCGACAGTTCGGGGACGAGTCAGGACTTGCGGACCGGTCACGACGTGGACGAAAAATTGGAGCGTCGAACCCAAATTGGACAACAAAATCGAACCACCTTTGTCTAAGACAAAAGGGGCCTTTGTTCGAGATTTGGCCAAAAAGCTGAACAGATTGAAGCTGAAGACGTACAAGAATCAGAAGCAGTCAACATGAAACCAGGCGCTGAAACTGTATGCTTAAAATATACCTGTAGCTACTAATTCGTCAACATTAAAATCCTGTATTATTCTGGCCCGACTTTTTTTCGTTTCATTACACTAAGTTGACCATGGACAAATGAATCCTCCAAATTGCGCTGAAATTTGTCCCATCAACCGATTTGAGGCTCTGGTTAAGAGGTATCTTCGTAAAAATGTTCAGCCAGCTGATACAGTGGAAAAGTTCAAAAGAGATTGGACAAGAGTATTTAAAATAGTTGCTGATCAATCTGAGCAGAGTCTTATGAAGAACGTTAGAGGTAAAATTCGAGAATTCGCGTAAACATGGAAAAGTCATTATTTTTTTTCATGAGCAATGTTGAGAAACTATGTAAGAACAAATGTTGACATAAATAAAAATATACATGTTTTTTAACGAACTGAAGGTGTGCCCTTTCTTTCTGGGACGGTCTGTACTATAAACTTCCTCGGGCGCATATACATTTTCCACATACTGTATGGACGCAATTTCACTTACTCTTAAATAAATCTGATGGTAACGTATAAGTTCAATTGTCAATCTTCAAAAACAATTAATCAAATTAATGATCTCCTTCTTTGGCAAAACTATGTGAAATTCGACTCAATGCAGACTTCTAAAAAGCGATCGTGTATGTCATGTTTTTGAAGATAATAAAAATGAGACTAGACGAGAATAATCGAGCAGAGAAGATGGATTCAAACCCGCATAAACACAAACCATTCTTGGACTGTTTCCCTTAACGTTGACGACCATTTCCGTTATTGTTACGACATTTACACTTACAGTTGACAACTATAAACTAACAATCTCCTGTACAATTTCAAAAATATGTCAGATGGTAAAAGGCCAAATAACAATATGTTGAATAGGCGGTTAAGTTAGGTTACCATGAAAAAGTGGCAATTTTCACGAACAAATTTTTTGCGGAACTCTATGCCAAAAGGTTGGTATAGAATCCAGACCGAGTGCAGACAATAATAAACCTTTCAATGACAATATGGCATGCATTAACATTATGTGTTAATGTAGAGGTTATATGGTGAAAACGAGATTAAACCTTTCGATAACAATAACATATAATGTGATAGCATACCTTACATTCGAAATATAGTTTTGACTATATAGCAAATTGTTTTTCGTTATGCGGGAAGTCAAATGAGATCGATTCAAAAATCTGAAACCAGAAGTAGTTAATTCTGGTTCCACAATTTGAACACCACTGTCTAACGACGGCCGCTGACGACATTGAGTATAACCTATTACCAGCGTTCACTGTTGGTGTTATGATGGGAGCTTCGGGAGCTTGTGCGGTGTGCTCTTCTATTTCCAAGTTTTGGATCTCGCTCTCGCTACGGACAAGACTATGATGAATGGGGTATCGGGATTGGCGAGCAGGGTATGTGATCGGCGAAGCTTCAGAGTCTATTATTATACGCTCTCGAAGAGAACGGCTGTCTCGTCTCTCTCTATCGTTGGATGCTCCCGAAGTGAACGAGCGACAATCAGAATCAGGGTTGACGCTGAATGGGGCGAGATGAAAGTGAAGTTAGATCATTTTATTCATAGGCTTTGATTGAACATGAAAGTGAATGCATATTATACACTCAGTGAAATAAACTTTCTATATTCATAAGATTGCATTATGATTATTTTGTTAAAAAAAAAAACTCATAATAGTATTGATGAGTTTTTTTTCTTCCCCCTCGGATTCGCTCCTACTATCGTTTGCCATGACTCTGGAGTTAAAGTTTGCCATTACTCTAGAACGTACGCTGTTATTTTCGGTTTTAATTTGATCGATTCAGATTGTTTTCTAGCCGCGAATTAGGTGAAATATACAATAGTACAAAAGAACAAAACAAAGTATATGAATTTCTAAATCAAAACATATTAGGCGGCTTTCCCACTCTTAAAAATTCAAAAGCCTTTGTTTTATATCTGCCCGACGTATCAGTCATGGGTTAAGGACTTTACCAAGGAGCTGAGAAAGCCTTTTAAAACTATTGGTAATTATTTCTAGTCGTTCACGACAACAAAATCTAACTATCTTTGAATTAGTAGGCTCTGGAATTTTGACGTCTCCAGCTAACTTTGCTGTCTTCTAAGAGAAAATGGCACATGCGATATGTAAAGATATGATATATAGAGAAAATAAATAGAACAATTTCTTTGAAATGCGATTATTAATAACTTTGCAGAACAAACTAATTGTTTATTGCGTAGCTCTAGACAGCCATTATTTTTAACGCGTTTTGAGCGGTCCTGTCTCATTGTTCGTTGTATGAATATCGGAAGTTAGCACGGTGTTTCCGATAATTAATCAATTTACACGAGATGAGACGGAATAGCGGCTTTCATTTACCTAAGATTGAAGAAAAATAAAGATGAAATACAATTCGTCTCCTTGCTACTCTGGTACAATTAGCTATGTCGACAGATGCGCGAAAAAGAGAAAAGACATTTGAAGCGACGCCGTGACTCAAACAGCTAAGATGTGGCAATGGGCTGAATGAGCCGTATCACACTGTCGCTGTAAGATTCCTTTCTTTATACTTTGAGAATGAAAGATAGTAGATTTTCAGAGACGGAAAAATAACCATGCACACAGATTGAAAAACTCGCGTGAGAATTTCCAATTGATGATGAGATGGTAAGTACCACCACGAAGACGAGTGTTCTGTTTTATACATCGAGTAAGCCGCATCAGAATATTCCTTGAACGACCTGCTACTTGTCGGACCAGTCGTTCAATTTGATTTGCTCACACTCGTCATACGTTTTTGCTTCCACCATGTGTACCGTCATAAGTTATTCTACAAAGCAGACCGTCCGTACCACTGGATAAAATGGCGCAAGGACGCATTTCAACCAAAAGCTACCTATGAGTAACAGGCCGTGACCTACGACACTGCCTCCACCCCATATCATACGATGTGAACTTGCTTACAACCAAGAATCCGGAAGTTATCTAAACAAAATCTGAATCTACCGTCTAACGCCGATTCCTTAGGTAGGAGCGCCGACTCGAGCGTGATCTCAGCACCAAATCCTCCCATCACCAATTTATGGAGGAATATGAGCGCCTAAAACACATGGTACGGCTCAACTAACCTGTGGACATCATAATACTGTATTTCTACCTCCCGGATCACCACTTATTCAAGCTCTCAAGGACTACCACGAAAACGAGAGTTGTGTTTGATGCATTGTGTAAGACAGCATCGGGATATTCCTTGAACGACCTACTTCTTGTAGGATAATTCAAGATAATTTGCTGCCTTGAACAACCGCCGATTGAAGCCGTTGGAGGTACTCCGGGTTCCAGAGCTTGTTTTCAATTCTTTAGCCCTTTATCGGGAATGTTGAATTAAAACACATCTTAAATTGCGCCAGTAACGTGAGGATTTCCTCGTAGACAAAGCTGCACAGAAAAAAATAATTAATTTAAACAAGCGCGTAGAATTTCTCCTCGTTGGACTCCAAGCCAAAGGAGGCGTAAGCAACGAAATCGCTTGCAATCTTTCATGCCCCATACATTAATATTTGCAATCATTCATACAATAGGCTAGATTCAGGCGTTATCGGGTATAAATTTACATGAAATATCCCATTATTTTCTGCCAAAGCTAGCATTCTATTTATGTGCATTATAGAGCACATAAAGAAACATTAAAATTCAATGTTTCTTTTCATCTGTATGTACAATTAATAGTATTGTTCACAACGATAAGATGACAATAGTAGTCATTAGAGTGTAATCTAATAAATAGAATTTAATGTAAATTGATACATCGACAATAGTAAGGGAGGTTGTTATGTATCTTAACTATAGAAACAAACTTTTTTTTTCGAACATATTTGAGTCAATAACTATTAATTGTATTGTTTTATAATTGTTGAAAATCCTAGCACATGGAATGAATAGTAGATCTATTGTAATGATACTATTTTTTCATTTATCTGATTCATGGATAGTAAGATTCATGATAGGGTCCTCCCTTAGCTCAGTCAGTAAAGGCGCAGCTACAAAGCAACACCATGCTGGAGGTGGCTGGGCTCGATTCTCGGTCTGGTCTAGGAACTTTTCGTTAAGGAAAATTTCTCGACTCCCTGGGCATAGCGTATGATTGTACTTGCCACACAATCATACTAATGCAAAAATGGTACCTGGCATCGAAAGCTCTCAATTAATAACTGTGGAAGTACATCTAGAACACTAAATTGAAAGCAAGCAATTAGCTAATTGTGAAAGCAATAAGCTTGAAATGCTAAAAAGAAAAGAAGTAGAAGATTCATGGATGAACAAAGTTCGCCGAACTATAAAATTGACCATCTACAAGACATTAATTAGACCGGTAGTTCTCTACGGCCACCATGGACATTGCTAGTGGAGGACCAACGCGCCCTTGGAGTCTTTGAACGGAAGGTGCTGGGTACGATCTACGGTGGAGTGCAGATGGAAGACGGCACGTGGAGGAGGCGAATGAACCACGAATTGCATCAGTTGCTGGGAGAACCTCCCATCGAACACATAATAAAAATCGGTCGACTACGATGGGCTGGGCATGACGTAAGAATGTCTGACGACAGTCCTGTTAAAAAGGTTCTCGCAAACGAGCCGACGGGTACAAGAAGAAGAGGCGCGCAACGAGCAAGGTTGATCGATCAAGTAGAAGGCGACCTGCGGACTTTCCGCAAACAGCGAGGCTGGCGAGGTACAGCCATTGACCGATGGAGACCCGCGGTAGTTTTCATCAGCGTGACCCTGCTTAAGTATTTTATACATTCGATGAAATGCGTGCGTGGCTTTCTTGAAGGTCATGGCGTTATTGGAGTGCAGCTTAGTAATCGAGCTATTAAGCGACGCAGGCGCCGATGAATGCCGCAAGATTCCCGTTGTAGCGATGGAAGCCATCCAAATCATATTTCACGAAGACTTGTTCTCCAAATACTCGAGCCTTTCCAAACTTCGTCGCATGGTCGCATGGTGGTTGCAATACTTTCACGTTTCTCCATTTGTCGAAAGGAGTGGTCGCCTGGATTTGGCTCACTGGGTTGGCTACAAACGTTTTCCAACGTCCAGGGGATGAACGGATGGATGGATGGATGGATCACAGTGGTCCGTCCAGAAGTAAGTCCAGAAGAAGTCAAGCAATCATAAGGCGTGCTGCTAAAGGCGAAACCTTTAACTTGGAGACCAGTGTTTCACAGATACTGCTTGGGTAGAATGGTCACGAACATAACAACAGGTCCTGTAGGCCTTGTCTGAAAAATGAACGAAGAAATGGAGTTCGATGGTGATTGCACTAGCATTGCACTAGATGGAAGTAAATCGAGGAATTTGAACTTCATGAAGAAGGTCGATGGCAGTGTGGAACTCTTTCCACTCTTGCTGTTATTTTGGAAGCAGAAGGTGATCCCAATCTTAGTATTCGTTATCGGTGGATTCGAAAGCCCATAGGCATTACTTAAAAAGCATCGATTTCGTAACAGTGGGTTAGCTAGCCCAAAGGAATCGAAGATGTAGTCCACACATGACATGATCTTTCGCTCGATAAGACTAGCAGCGGAAAGTGGCAACTGCACCCTGAACCTAGATATGTCGATCTCGAGTTCATAGATTAGACCGAGGGTTTTGAAGAATTGCGGATCTGGCATGGCGTGCCACGGCTGGATAGATCGGTCATCTGGTGGACTATTTTCAAGGACTTCTACGGAGTTTGAAGCCCTCTTCTTCATCGGGATTTATGCAGAATTGAGTATCGCTGAAACTTCACGTCGAATTCGGATCACTAACTTGACAAAAGTTTGTTTTTAGTTTTAAGCACCCTATTTTTCTAGGTATTGCTATTGATACGTTGTATTAATCAACTCACACAAAATAATTAAATTACTTCGAGGAAAATGTTCGTGTGCGGACTAATTTTTTTTTTATGAAGGTATACAGGCGGGATTCTGAATAGTGTAGAGACCTCTACGCAAGGCCTTTGATGATATCGTTGCGTAAATCCTTTCGAATCATTTTGCCAGCCGTACACAGAACATGTTGTCCAAGAAGACGCTTTTGCAAATGATTCGGAAGGAGCCACGTTGGAGTTTTTCTGTGTCCTTTCACCTGTTTTTTCAATTATCTGTTTATTATTTTGATAGTCAGCGCTACTTTTGTAAGTTTATTAAGGCATTTCGTAATTTATTTATTTTTTTGTAGTTTGGTCCGGTGGTGTGTCAGCATATTAAATGCCCTGAGAGTCATCCGGAGCAGTTTTCTCGAAGCAAAAAAAAAAAGTTATTGTATTGTATCTTGTGCGTTAGAATGATATAACTTAACTCCTTTCGAATAATTGTAGAAAGTGTGAGCTGTTTAGTGGAATACCTGTAACTAGAAATGAGAAGCATTTCACCAGCCCTCAAGGATCATGTCGTCCATCGAGACGCCGTTGACACTGCCTCAAAAGGTGTTACATTTTCAGGTTTGCTTCCCCTTTCTCTCAGTAATGCTCGTGTCAACTGTTTTGTATGATGACGTGTCGTATTTTTGTGTGTTTGATATTTAGTTTGTCAGTGCTACGATTACAAGTTCAATAAGGTGTTTTATTTATCTTCGTAAGTTCTTCATGATTTCTGCAGTCTTTTGTAGTTTCTGAATTTCTTCATCTTCTGGTTGTCTAGATCCGTTTTTACTATACTTTCATGATCACTTCTATATGACAATGTATCGAAAATAGTTCAGTCGGGTTCATTTGGTTATATTGGATTTACGATATAACGACTAGTTTTTGTGCAATTGCGATTTGAAGTGAGAAAGTGATTAATATGAGAATGGAATCTCGATTAAGACAACTAACATTTTAAATATGGCTTCCTATTTCAAATCAAAACAGATTTTAAGGACACTTACCATCACTGTCTCACTGTTGTTAAAATATTCCATTGCACACTC
>JASCZW010000985.1:0-22775 GCA_034211315.2 Aedes japonicus | reverse complement strand
AATTTCGAAAATCGAAACAAAAATTTTGACAGATACGCGTATTTCGTCTACAATGTGCAGACTTCTTCAGTGTCGTGTACTTATAACCCGACTGAGTTATTAGTACAAGACACTCAAGAAGTCTGCACATTGTAGACGAAATACGCGTGTGTGTCAAGATTGGCAATACTAAATCTTGTTGGAACTAAATGGATATAAGTCTTTCTTCTTATTATGTAGTTACAGGTATTCCAAAAAAAAACAGCTCACATTTTCCAGAACTCGTCAACGGCTGGTCATAAAAAAAAAGTGAGAGGTTCGAGCTTAACATTTTATTTCATAATAATTAAAGAAAACAAAGCGTTCACTGATTTTAAGCAATTCGTTGTCTTTTATGAATATTTATTTTACTGCCGAGCAATCGAGATTCTTATTTTATTTTAACGTTGGACTACGTCGTTGATTTTTACACTGGGATACAATTTAAAAAAACATCGAACTGCGACCATAATGTCAGGTTTTGAGTGCTAATATCTTTGTAATCTCTCCAACAAATTTTAAAAACTTTGCACCAATCGATCGGAAATACTTCCGCATTGATCATTTATGATTTCGGGCCACATACTATTGAAAAAAAATATTAATTTTAAGCCTTGTTTTAAAAAGTATATTATTTTAAAGATATTGCATCGTACAATCAAAGAGGACGGAAGCTAAGTCTATGATACGTTGAAGGTCGTGTTATTTAAGCATTATCTAAGACAAAATATGAGTTAATTTAGAACTAGTTCTCTATACGAGTCCATTCCCTTCAGTCATCATGGTTTGATTTTGATCTCCCATCTCCATTGTATCAGTATCGTTTGAAATATTTCACAAGTTGTGTAACGCTTGTCGGATTTGCTATGGTTATTGTTCTCGTTCATCACAACAGTTGTTCATCCAGCTGATCGTTTAAAACAACAATGTTAATTTAAGAAGGAGGAGAGGGATCCGAAAAAAATAATTGAATGTCTCCAATGCTTCGACAGTGAGCATGTCACGCTAGATTCCAGTTTGAAATTGTCCGCACATGTCAATAACCGCAAAAGTAAACTAAGCTCAATAAGTGGTGTTTCTTTGAAGATATCAGCCTTTGTTTCACGAGCCTGGCTCTTGAAACTGTACTCCTCACTCTTCCAATCTCGCTTGCAGTACCTCGTAGCCATCTGGAGTATGGCCAGGTGCTCTCATTTGAAAAAAAAAACGGCAGGTCCTTCAGAATAGATGCCTAAAAACCATACTTCGAAAGCCACAATTACACCCCACGGTTGAACTCTGTAAACCAGCGAACGCCTCTATCATGCCGGTTAGAGCGCTCTGTGAACAGCAAATCCTTTCGTTAGTTCGAAGAATCCTAAAAGAAAATTCAACGCACCATAACATCTTACTTACGAGAACTATTCGGCATCGAGCATCACGACGGGACGGACACTTAGCGCTATCGAGGGCATAACCCGAATATGGCAGGAGAAAATTTGTGTATATTGGCGGCAAACTGTACAATGTTGTTGGTCCATACATGTCCATACGAGATGTAAAAATGTTGTTGGTCCATACATGTTCAAGATTATTCTGAGTAAGCATCTGAAGGATCAAATCTCCAGGTATCTTCCAATGCCAGGCCATGCCAAGGGGCATCTACAAAGATGCCAGGCCATACCAAGGGTTTTGGAGTTTTGTCTGGTGAACTCTAGCCTCCTGACAGCTTTGCAACCTTTACAACAATCCGTCATCGCTTTATGGTTTCCGAAACGACGAGCTGTTCATCAACTACTTGTCGAGCATGCCAACCCTACTAGCACATTTGTTCCAAATTGATTAATGTAACTTCAGTATGACTCAATTTGGTCAAAATTAGGTTGCAGAAACCAATTATAACGACAGTGTGCTGCGCGGGAAGTACTCCGGAATTCGGTCTGGCCATAACCAGCCTTTTGTCAGCTTTGCAACCTTCACCACACTCCGTCATTGCTACATAGATTCTGGTATGCCGAGCTGTTTATCAGCTCTTCGTCAGCCATACCAGGGGTTCTGGACTTCGGTCTGATGAAAACCAGCTCTCTGTCAACTCTGCCTCTTACGACACTCCGTCATCGCCAATATGGTTCCGAAAATGCAACGTCTATTAACCAGCTTCTTGTCAGTCACGCCAAAGACTCTGGACTTCGGTCTGGCCAAAGCCAGCCTTCTGTTAGTAGTACCGATGGTATTGCCTTCGGTCTGGCGAAAATCAGCGTTCTATCAAGTAAGATAGAGTTGTATATGTCTGGCCGAAGCCACCAATGCACATTGGTCCGAAAGTGCGATTTTCAGGAATAAAATAAAAAGTGCATTTAGATGACGTGTAATCGATTTGGTGTCTTCAAAGAAGTTTTGATGATGAATAAAGCGCATCTGAAAAGGGGTCTTTTCGTCCAGCTCCCCGTCAGCCGTACCAGGGTACAGAACATCGGTCTGGTGAAAACAATGCTTTGTCAACCCTGCAACCCTCACAACACCCCGTCATTTGGTTTCCGAAACTGCAAGCTGCTAACCAGCTTCTTGTCAGTCACGCCAAAGATTCTGGATTCCGGTCTGGCCAATATCTTATGTTAGCATGGTACAGTCAATGATACAGCACCCTGATGTTCTTCATACCTTCCAGCTATGCAACAATCACTACACTCCGTCATCATTAAGTGGATACCAAAACGACGAGCTGCCCATCAAATCTCTGTCAGCCATACCAAGGATGCCGGACAATGGTCTGGCAAACATCAGCCTCCTGCCCTGTTCAGCCTATTTATCAAATTTCTGTCACCCATGCACAACTATTGGTCATTTATAGCCTTATGCATTATAGAATCAACCATGTTTCCTGTTAGTTCCTTAGCCTAATATTTAAGCTACATTTTGCACTTCCTTAAAAGAGTTAAAACTCAATGAAAGTGCACCCTGTTGTATCTAAAGTCTTAAAAAATAAGAAGGGGTTGTACTTAGTAGTTTTTCAAGTTATAATCTGGGCACATTTCCGAGCACTGTTCACAGAATAAAAACTGTTGAAAAGCATCATCTTATGTGAATTAAAACTAAGTCACACACATGTACTTAACATAAAGATTCTCTCATCTTTCAGTGGCATACACGGATCAGTTTCTTCGTGTTTAGATTTTCGTTTTAGTTTCGCACAGTAATCTACTCTTCATTGGTAGTTTAATAACGTTTTAGCTGTGAAAACAATTCAGCCCGTTAATATACAGACAATAACCATATCAAACAGAAAACTTGAAAAATGACATCATTGAACAATTGATGCATAATGTATGATATGTAGTACCACCCATTGTAGCACGGAAAGTAAGTCCGACAGCAATGGGCTCTCCTCTCTGTTAGACTTGATCAAGCTTTACTAATTATCCTAATCATGCCATTATATGAAGGTCCAAAAAAGGTTGGGTGGATCGATAGGCAAAATGAATTATACGTATCCACAGGGATATAAAGAATCTCTTTTCAACAACAACACAGAACAGTTGATCAAAAGAGCAAGCCATCTAGTCAAAAGAGCCAGCCATGAGCATGCCCCAATGGGCGGGTAGAAGAGCTCACCCTCTATTCACAAACTGTTAGCAATGGGGAGTTGGCATTCTCACTCTCCCTATCCAGAGTGCTGCAAGCGGGTGCCCTGATGGTCCCTTCCTTTCCCATGAATTATTTATATAATAGTGTAAACATTTATGTAACTGAAAAATACTACAAGTATTCGTATCCAAAAACATATATCTTCATTCTGTTGATCCTGAAATGCAAAATAATGTTGTATAGTGTTAAAGTGTAGAGTTCTGTGGTTGCGCGCTTAAGCACGTTTTAGTTCGTTTTCATCGATAGCAGCAATTCTTAAGAATACTAGGAAATTAAAATTAACCAAATTTGTATTGTATAGAACAGACATCAAATGTTTACTTGTTGATGAGATATTTCGGGATATATACATGTTCTCATGGGTGTCCAGATTTTGTCGCGGGCAAGCCTTACAATTACTAAGAAGTAACTATTTCATTACAATTCCAATGTTCATGATATTTGAGATCTAGATTTCAATTGCTAAGCTCCATCCATCCAAATCCATCGAAAGCTGCCCGGAATAGAAAATTACCATTAGCTTAATGATCATTATTATACATTTTCCATTCATGTTGTAATCACCATTATACGTATCATCCGTGTATAATGCTGGTGTAATGTAAGAAACCATTCAAACTTTAAACAACCATAAATAACGTATTCTATATATGATAATGATTTCATAAACAAGAAATTAAGTTGCAGATTCCATGTATGCTATTACGAAGGAAAGATATGATTTACGGTCACGATAAACAAAAAAAACGGGAGACTGTTTAACAATACGTAATTTTTAGTTTATTAAGAAAAAATATAAGACTAAGCTTATAATACTGATCATTATAATATGTATTTGTAAAGGAGGGGTGTTATCAGTCTACGTGAAGGGTATGTTGCAATTTAATAAAGTAGATTTTACTTTCTTACTGAATTTTAATCCACATGTGAATAGTTTTGTTTACTTTAATAATATACTTTTGATTCTTTATCAAGGTGTTTTGTTATTGGATTACCTTTGCTTTGGTTTGGATTTACTTTTGCTGGTATTTTCAACATCAAAGTTGTGTTTTTATTTACTTGGATTGGGAGAAAAAAAACGGGAAAGGCTTTATTCATTATTGTATCATGATTGTAACAGTTATCATCATGATTGAAATTCTCATATTATATTACTATACTGTAACGACATCTATTATCTTTTTATGTCGTATTTATTATTAAATTATGTTAACGTTTATCGTAATGGTTGAAAAAATTATTTTTTTATATAACCAGATTAGAACGATACCACCTAAAGTAAAACTGCAGAAAAAAATGTTATTCACAAATTATTTACTGTATAATACACCGGAAATTTTGTTCGAGGAAAAGTTATTTTTTGTATGGTAACGATACTTTACAACCTATTAGTGTAATGGTAAGATCTTGATTTACCATAACATATATCATCGATATGATACAGTTATCTTCAGTTTATAATTGTTGAAAGATAACTTGAATAATGATGAAACGATAAATGGTATAATACCTTTAAAATACTTGTTTATTCGGGGCGGTAAAGCGTTTCATACAAGCCCTGACCACTTTATAATTCGAAACGAACGTCGATTGTACTGATTCCAATGCGGGTCCCTGTATGTAGTTATGTTACACACGAACGACATGTCGGGAAGGCGAGGGCTGCGGAGCGGGGAAGTTTTGTGGTAATGAGCTTCAATTCTTTGCCCAGCCAGACGTGTACGGTACAGCAGCAGTGCGATGAGAGATGGAAGAAACGTGCCCAAATTAGCAAACATAACAGCGGCAATGGCAGTAGAGAATTGTAACATTGTAGCCAAGTCCAAATTGCAGGTTTCGATTTGCCGAGTGTTTTGTACGGACCAACCTTGGCTGTTGGGTGGGGAGCCGGGGAAAATTATCGATGTTTGCGGGTATATTAATTAAATTGCTATCTCTGGCCGGCGATCAATTCCACGGGGAGCTATTTGATTGTAACTTTGTAAGTGCGAGAGGGTGAGACGCAAGGATATAAATAACAATGCAATAAAAATACGAATCTTTCCCGTAGGGATGGGAAGAGACCAGCCGGAATGGTATGGTGTGCATAGTCATTAAGTTCTATTGCTTCGACTCTGAGCAGTCTTAATGATCCTCTCGTGCTCGCCGTCGTCGTCGTCGTCGTCGTCGTCGTTGGTGATGGGAAAAATATCAAAGAGTTGAACTGGGTGCGCTTGAAGCGCGAACTTGAACATCCTTGATCCGTGACGCACAAACGATTCACCTCTCGCGACCTTCTCCGTGAGATTGTGCTAGGCCACCATGGGAGAGTGTGTTTATTATCGTACGCCTTTCCCACCGCCATGCCGACGTTCTCGGCCAGGGAGAAAGCAAGCGCCGAAGAGCAAACGTTTACGATGTTGACAACGCGACGACGACGACGACGACGACGACGACGACGACGCCTGGGAGACGACGAAGGAAAATAATGAAAAATATTTATTTCTTTTAATGATCTCTTTCATTCCGATACTCCCGACAATTGTCGTTATCGCTTCCTGGCACAGGTTGGTTTTTACACTGACTGAAAGATGAAAGTCGTGGGACGCGAAAAGAAGCAGGGAAACGGTTCCCGTGTTCTGCTCTTCCGGAGGGTCTCAACCTTAGTGTTTGTCGGTTGTGAGCGAGTGTCATCGTCGCGTAACGAGAGTGCTCTCAATCAACCGTGGAGTGATTTCTTGGTGAAACCGGCGGCGAGGGTGATGATTATGATGATGTCTCAATCGCTGATCCTAAACGATTTTCTTTCGTTTTACAGCGCACTCAGGTGATGTCAAATAGAGCAACGCTTCATTATGGACTTTTTTCAGTTGTTTCTCGAGCTCCAAACAAATTAAACCTCCAACAAAGTATCACAATGTTGCAAACTGCAGGAAGAGGCCAAAATGCTTCCGGGGAGTCAGTTTTTGCTCCTCCTAAACTATATGATTAGTCGCCTCCTCGTGTGCCGATCTCGATAATGAGCCTCAATTGCTTCTTCTTGTTTTCTTCGGTCTTCCTCGGCATGGCGAAGACAACAACGAAAATTACCAAGACAAGAAATTCGAAAGCAAACGGCACAAGGATTCGTGTGGCGCACACGGCACAAAACCAACCACCTTGTCAATTATGAAAGATACCCCGGCTACCAGCCAGCCGGGGCCAGTAGTGATTAGCAATCATAATGGCGAAGCGGAATGAATTGTTGCCTAATTTGCTGCTGATTCGCTTTTCCCACCGGGTAGTTTGCTGGTTGCTGATCACGTGGAGTAGCACTTAACTCAGCGATGATGGTTTAATCAGATGGTTGCGGATTCTGCAGGGCACATCTTTCGCTACAATTTGATACATTCTTGCCGATGCCGAATGTAAACTTCAAACAAAAATTGCCCTTCCAATCACTCGCATCAACTGTTTACAAGTCGAATTTCCTTTCTATTCCTCTGGTATTTATTTGCCAATGATCAAACACATGTTCCGCAGTTTCACCTCTTTTATCACGCGAACATTCCTACTTTTCCGGTTTACACAAGTTATTTTCCGTAATTCAGATGCAATCACTGCCGTCGCTTTCCATAGATAGAGCATCGCTAATATAGGTGCCTCTGCTTTTCACGGAAATCCGTATAAATAAAACTGCATCATATCAATTTAAAGAATTCGTAGCAATTCGGAACTTCAATTGACAGTCCTATATTTTGCCTTAGATTGTGTCAACACAATATGTTTTCTTAACGAAGTCACACATTGACTTTACATGGTCTATAAAGGGTGTCCACGATGAAATTGCCACACACAAAATTGATTCGCAAAATTCGAGTTTTCATCCGATTGCCATTAAATTTTCAGGGATTGAGAAATAACTATTAAACTTCATTTTACCATTTTGCTCGTATTTTATTTACAGTCCATACGCAAACGCCCGCACCTTGGCCTTAACCCCGGCCATAAGATTCTGCACAACCTGTGAATCAACCGTTGTTTGCATGTAAACCCATACTTTCTTCAATTCCTCGACTGTCTTCACTACCTTAGGTCGTTTAAGAAGGTGCTGCTTCATAATCGCCCAGTACTTCTCGATGGGGCGGAGCACCGGAGTGTTGGGAGGGTTGAACATTTTCGGCACGAAATTGACCTTATTGTCCGCATACCACTTCAGCACGTCCTTGGAGTACTGTCATGAGGCCAAATCCGGCCAGAAGATTGTTGGGACATTGTGGGCCTTCAGGAGAGGAAGCAGCCGCTTCTGGAGGCACTCTTTTATGTACACCTGTCCGTTCATCGTGTCCTGGGTCACGAAAGGTGCACTCCGCTTCCCGCACGTGCAGATGGCTTGCCAAACCAGGAATTTCTTCGCAAATTTGGACATCTTCTGAGTGCGGACATGCTCCGGAACGCTGAACTTATCCTTGGCCGTGAAAAACAGGTTGCCGGGCAGGACCGAATAACTTGATAACTGGCCTTAGTATTTAGGAGCTCAGATCAAGAGGTAAAATACCTGAGGATAATACCATAAAATTGTTCCCACAATGTTATGCGAATACCAAAATGAGGGTAAGACAATACCAAAATACTACCTCTCAGGTATTCCCAGGTATCCAAAATAACTTGTTTTGTTATTCGAGAGATATTTTGCTTGCAATTTTTAGGTATTTTGCTTAGGTATTTTACCTCTTAATCTGAGCTCTTTATACCAAGGTCAGTTATCAAGATCAAAATTAGGTATTCATATGTTGTTGTCTCCTGCTCGGGTAGTTCGGGAAAGATTAGCAGCAGGGTTCGTTTTGGTTAGCAAAATCTTATACGAAATCACTACTTCAATAATTTTCAAATCCACTCAGATGGATCGAAATCAAATGAGGATGTGGATTCTGCGATTCTGAAAATAAAACATCATGTAGTTCTCGACTAAATCTCGTTTTTCTGTTATGATCGCAAAATTCACGATAATAGAAGCGATCGGATATGCCATTAGTATCAACCAATTAAAATTAGTCATTTTTACTGATGCTCAGAGTTGCTGCCTCATAT
Source organism: Aedes japonicus (assembly GCA_034211315.2). Classification (NCBI taxonomy): domain Eukaryota; kingdom Metazoa; phylum Arthropoda; class Insecta; order Diptera; family Culicidae; genus Aedes; species Aedes japonicus. The sequence continues at coordinate 14,084 of JASCZW010000985.1, read as the reverse complement.
AACTGAATTATTTATTATTTATTAAAACTACTTCCAAGAGTTAGTCACAATGGCATCCAGGCCACATCAATCTGTCAGGAAATGATAGAGCTGATGCTGCAGCCAAATAAGGTATTACAAGACCAATACAGGCAAACTATCTTCTTATGGTAGGTGACTGTTTAATAAACTTCAAAACTGAGTTAATATCAGAATAGAATACAGAATATATTGAATTATCTAAAGACAGAGGAAAACAGCATTTAGAAATAATGAATCAAATTAAATTAGAACTTTGGTACTATGGATTAGATTTCTTCACTATAGGAACGATTGCTATCGGAAGAATTAGAACCTTGCACACAGCTACAATGGACACGTTAGCAAAATGGAACTTGATCAGATCAGATACTTGTAGTACTTGTAATGTGAAAAAAACCTTACTCACTTACTTTTTGAATGAAACAAAATCTCTGGGATAAGACGAAAGTTCCCCGTGCTCTCTAAAAAAGAAAACTTTAAAATAGTTTTTAAAAATAAAACCCAGGATGAATATCTGAAAATCACGAAATTTATCAGCGAGTCAGAAATAAATGTTTGAATCCAGTTGGCGCTATTGATCAATTCTTTTCGAGCTCTCACCTGTGTTGATAGAAGTTGGTCTGCAAGATGTAGCTAATCAAATTGTTCATATCAAATCAAATCAAATATAAATTTCACTTGACACTTGACTAATATGGACCAAACAGGTCTGGGCCATTAAAGGGAGAAAAAAAAAACTATATAAAAAGCAGTCTTTTAATGGGATAGAAATCTTTCTACATTCTTAAAAAAGGTTCAGCAATCAAAGGGTAAAAGTCAATCTCGCAAACAGGGTCGTGTAAAAAAAACCGGACAAGAGTTGGAAAAACTGTACGATTTGAAGATTTAACTGTTTGGCTGGATCCAGAAAAAAAAAACTGGAAGAATCCAGTTTAAACTGGAACATTGGCATCCCTGCATCCAGGGTGGGTGAATAAAAACAAAAATCCAATCCACCAAACTCACACCAACACCACTGTGCATCTCCCAAAAAGTGCAAATGCAAGCGACAGACAGAGAGAGAGAGCGCTATCAGCTCAGCGCGAGAGGGAGAGGTTGAGCGAAAAAAAAATCAACAAGAAAACTTCTCTTCACTGCCAATGGAGACTGAGTGCCAAGCAAAAAGCTATTTTTTCACCACTTTTCCAAACTTTTTAGCGAAGGAAAATATTACTTCCACAACGTACGCGATTTCTGCTGGCCTGGAGAACAATTTTCAGGCGCTTTTGAGTGCGTTTCACCCGCACAGTACGGAATTTTTCGCGAGCACAGGGTCGATGTGTTTCCTCTTCGAAAGATTTTGCACCGATACCCGGTAGCTGAGAATATGCAGGAGTTCAGAAAAATTTGGGCTAAGGCGTCCAAAAATGTCATGAAGTTGATGAACTTGATTCGGAACTTGATGAAAAGTGTTCGATCAAAATTTCGCAAATTCATGAAAAAATAGTAATGATAATTCTACCCGGTCTTCACAATGTTCAAGTTAAACCGCTTACAATAAAGATTTTTCCATCCAACATAATTTTTATATCATGTGAAGGAAAAATATGTGGATAACTTTTTTTCGACACAGTCCTTGGTCTTCTAAAGAGCCTCCGATGTTGCGTATTTCTCTTCGGATGTAGTAAAGGGTACATTTGGATTGCTCAAATAAACATACAGCTCATAGTATTCATGGAGTAGTAGAATTTGGTGAGTAACAGGGTGACCACACAATTTTTATTTTCAAATTCCCGGTTTTTTCCCGGTTTTCTCGGACCAAATGTTAAAAATTTCCCGGATTAAGGCGCGGATCATGTTGTAATGAACTAGAATAACGAATAGAAAACAATTACCTCTAAGCAAACAATTTTGAACGAATTGAGTTCCAAAGCTTAATAAAATGATATTTTCAGTATAAGCGTTGTTTATAATATAAAAATGACTACATTTTAGGACCCAACTATTTACAAATTCTGCTTTCAGTTTTAGGCCCATGAAGCTAAAGAAAATAATTAAGATGATAGTCTGAAAACAGATGACAGTCTAAAGTCAGTTTGAGTGGGTACTGCCAAATGATTTCTTCTTGAGGTAATTGCTGAAATAATTCTTGAAAAACCCTGATTTATTGAAGAATTTAAGAATTTGTTGTTTGCACGAGTTTCATAATCTTAGTATTTAATTTCACGTTAAATATTCTAGCAAGAGGTTTTGTAGAATTATTTATAAGTTTTATTCAGAATGTTTGCAGGATTCCTTGCAAATCTCTAAACATTTCTTCAAATATTCCGCTGCAGCATTGTTTTTTTTGTTGCCTCCAGCGATTGCTCCACAAAATTCGACAGAGTTTCCTACAAGGATTTCTATAAAAATATTGTTCTTCTAATTTAGAAATATCTTGCATTCATCGCCGAATAGAAGAATGTTCTCGATATTTATTTTTGTTATTCGAAGCATAACATTGTGAAAGTGTTTTTGGTAATCTTTAATATCATATTGCAGTACTGAAACTCTATATATCGACATGGAATTTTCATAAGGGCCAATGTCGCAAACGTAAACAATGGCTTCTTCTTCTTCTTCCGCAAATTTCTTGAAAATGCAAACTCACTCAAGTAAACTACAACTTCTATTCTGGTAATTCCTCATGATTAAGTTAGCATTCTCGAGAAATTTGCGGTAGAAGCCATTGTTTATTATTGCGACTAAATGTTCCCTTATGAAAACTCCATTTCAATATATATTGTGCAATTGTTGAACAATACCAAATCGATGGCACGATTACAAAAAAGGCTTGTTGGCTGTCGATCAGATGAAGCATCGGTAATGATAGGTTCTGGCCAATTGATAGTTATCAAATGTACTTGTCACTTTTTGGTTTTTTGTGCAAGCTATACATGCAAAGAAGCTGCCACTGGAACAGTTGGCTCAAATGATCCAAGGAATTCTCAGATGATACAAATTATCTTCGGATTTGAAACATCGTTCAGCATCGGAGCTGCCACCAAATGGCTATCGTTCTGAGTCGAGTTGTCAACAGGAACTGCATCGTGTGTTGAACCCAGTAAGCTTGTACACTTTGAAGGAGTTCAATTCAATTTCTAAACAATATCCGTACTTTTACGAAAAAATATGAGATACAGGCCATCAGAAGATCGCGACTTGGAAACTTGTTGGAGAAAACTGCTGTGTTTCAAACAAGCAGATGGGAAGCTGGCTTTTATCTTGCTTAGAAAGTTCATTGCGAACTTTCTACAATCTGAATAAGACCATCTAAATTCAGATGTTAGAAGCAAGGTTCTTGCTAAGATTTTGTGCTGTTAAACACAGATAAAAAACGATTTTTTGGTGAAAATTTAAGATGGGAACGAAAAATATTGTGGCAACTCTGGTCGCTACAAACTTACAAGGATGATCCACACGCAAAAAAACACAGTATAAACTACCATTTCGAGGGTCAAATTGAGCGCAAACACCAACAATTTTCACCTGACTATAAATGCGTTTGATTTTACCATGCCTGCGATTGAAGTCAACCATAGTAGAGTTGGTATCAACATATTTATAGAAGGTAAATCAATTGACACACTCTAAAATTTCACAGATCGTTATATATCAACACGCTAAGAAAAGAATACCTAGAGCTCGATGATAATAACACACAATCTAAATTATGAACAATCATGTGAACATAAATTCCCGGTTTTTTCCCGGTTTCTCCCGGTTTTTTAGAATTCCCGGTTAATTCCCGGTTTTCCCGGTTTTCCCGGTTCTGTGGCCACCCTGGAGTAAGTTCAATGTTAAGAAAATATGTTCAAGCTCAGATCCACATCTAGTTTATTTTTGTTGCAAATTTTTCATTGTATCTGCCTTATTGAATTAAATATAGGAAAAAGACGCAGAAATATCCGTTTTGACCGCAGAGAACAGTGTTTAGTCTGTTAATTCTACATAAGGATCGACGAGAAAATAGCAAAATAGCAAATAGCTTCGGTTTTTATTCAAATTTTTGGATTAGAGATGGCTATCGTAGTAGATCCCATTCTGCTTAGAGTTAAGCAAAGTAACTTAAAGACTTCTATTTCTGGGCAACCCTAAGTTTTTGCATGAATAAAACCGCCTATTGAATGCGTTCTAGTCCATTATATCTCCACCCTCTTGTTTGAAATTTCCCTCCAATCTTGCCTAGGCCAACCCACCACTCTCTAATAACGCATACCGTAGAAAAAAAAAAGGCCCGTTCAAAGCTGCTTCCTGCTGCACACAGGTTGTTTTTCCCACTTCGAGATAATGATGTTACTTGTAGTCGTTAGCAGAAGAATAAAATCATTAACGATAGCAAAAAGAAAAAAAAAAACTCCAACGTTGACGACTACGAGGACAGTCTATCGACACATTCACAATCGTAAAGCTGCGAATGATGGATGCATTTGATGGCAGCAGTAAACGTCATTACGAACGAACGATCTGAAGAATAATTATTTTTCTGCTATTAATTCAATTTGAAAAACTTTATCCCGCTGTGATTTATCCGCTTCGAACTTGAATATATCCATTACTCACACAAATTTGGGCTCAGACCTCCTCGTAGTAGTGTTTTGACGATGCCATTCGTTATCGCTGGCTCTCCAGAACAAAAGCGTTTGCGCTTATCAAAAATTTCTAACCATGTGACACATCCTTCCTCCGGGTTAGATTTACTAGTGCAGCATGATTCATTGTAGTGAGAAAAAAAAGGCATCTCAACGTCATCGGTATGCGTATAGAAAACCCTTCCTGATGCCGAGGTCGTCTTTTTGCCAAATGCAGTGAATGAGCTGCGGCAGCAGCCGGCGAAGAGCGCGATCGTTTAGCGTTTATCGCACCACCAGTAGTACCACTGGAAGGCAATCCGGACGATAACCAACCATCCAGCAAAAAAAAAACATTCCAAATGTACACAAATCATGAGAATGTGTGTGAGCTTGTGGTTGACCGTTTAGAACGCGAGCCGGAGACCACTGATGATGGTGGCTTTTTATCTGACGGAAGCTTTTCCGGTTACTGTGGGCGCTGTTGTGGTTGGGGCCATGCAAGTGTACATTCAGACTGAACGTCGAAGAAAATTTAATTTGCGAAAGAGCCATCATTGAATAAAAGTCTGGCTTGAGGAGGGGGCAAGGAACGTCTTTTTAAAAATTAAAGTTCACCAGCATTAATGCCACGAAAAGCAGTTGCCACTGCATGCTTCGAAGGACAATCAGCATAATGAAATCAAAGAAAATCTGCATTCTAAATAGTTTCATGTTCCCTTTCAATGCCTAACCATTTTCCAGAGCGATCCATGGTTGGCAAATCGTTCTCGCCATCTCTCGCCCGGTCGCTTTTGTCGGTCAAACTCAGCTCGGATATCAGCTACCGTCCGGGAAGGCCACACTATATGCCCGGAAGTGGGTAGATCCGGTGAAACGGAGTAAAAAATAGCCAAAATTAATTTTTCAAGTGCTGCATAAAATCCACCATCCTCGTCGGTTGATCAACGGGAACTTGAATCCAGCGAAAAGGACTCCACCGAGGCGGAAGGCCAAGCAACAGTCCAACCAGCAGCGCAACGACGAGTTGGTTCCATTAGGCAACCTCAGGAAAAGAGGACCGCATGTTCCATTCAGTTATTTGATTTTGTTTTAATTGAAAAACAACTTTCGCACCTCTCTCTCTCCCTTGGCCAAGCTTCTCCCCATCCATTGGACTCAGAGCAAATTTCGTTCATTTTGTTTTTTTTTGCGAAAGTGCCTAAACATGAACGCAGCCAAAGAGACAGCGTCGATCGTGCCATCAGCGGTTCCTATTCGCTGCTTGGGCAAATCAGCGGACCACAGAAAAGAGAGATGATTCTAGAGACATGGTGTGGCACCAGAATTGAACGGGATGCAGGTTGAACTGCTAGCAGGAGTTCGTGGACAGACGAGAGTCTATTTGCGGAGGTGTGTGTGTGTGTTTATGTAAGCTTGAAAGATATGGAAGCCGAGTATACAGGAAGGTACAACAGCATGCCACTCATATCACGCGTCATCATGATACCAGTATGGCCTTTAGGAGGAAAAAATTCTCCGAGTTGCGAAGTGTTGCCAGATTTTTTTGTTCCGATCTAACGCCGTACCTTAACCTAATATTCTGAAGGCTTGTCCAAAATGGATACGTTTGCGTTCCGTTAACACTGGTTCGACAGAAAAAAGTTGTCGAAAAGAGGTAAGCGTAACCGCAGTGAGCCATTCTTAAAAGCTTCCCCTCAAAAATTGAAGCATGATTGTACTGCAATTTCATATAATTTTGTGTCATTTTTCGCTACACTGAGCGAACAAATCGAAAAGAATTCATAAGAACATCGCATGGAAATTTGTCAGAAGATATTATTGCTAATTTCTTACGATTCTCTAATGGAAAGAAGTTTATAGGACGATCGTACGAAAATTCTCCTCACAGAAAAAAAAGTTGCAACCGGTATTCGTACCACGAAACTCGGAATCCAGAGACAAGACACAATCCCACGAGACAATATACGCTTGATGAATGATGATGGTAATTCAAAGTTTATAAGAGGGATATTTTTCTCGCCCAATGCAATAATAATCATTTCATACGATTTCGTATGGAATGAGTCCTGGACTCTGGCTTTGTTATGCTTAGTTCCGATCCTTTGAAAATCGTACGGATAGTTACCTGAGAGCCACGAAATTGTTTGCAATAATTCATGTGCCATACAAGTATGTTTGCAATCTTTCATACAACAGGCTAGATTCAGGCGTTATCTGGCTTAAATTTACGTGATAGATCCCTTTATTTTCTGCCAAAACTAGCGTTGCTTTTATGTGCATTAGACAAGGCAGAACATTCAATGTTTCTTTTTAAGTGTGCAGTAATGATGTGAACTATATATAGGAAAGGCTTGTATCATGGGACAGCGCCACTTTTGACATTCACAGCGCTGACAAGTGTTAACCTCATTTTTTTTACTGTTCTTCAATTTTCATTTGCTTTTGGAGTGAATACACTCATTCGATTTAGCTTTTTCAGGTTTCATTGTTCGAAAGTGGAGGAATAATTAATATAGCAATTATTTCTTGTGCTTAGTAAGTAGAAATTTCCCATCGATATCAAAAGGTAAACATTTGTGTTGGCTAGCATTTATGGTGTATTTTTATGATCCAAAGGCATTTCCAAACAAATCGTAAAGTGAAACAATTTTTTGATGTTTTGTGTTTATGGCGTCATGTTTGTAATATGGAACACTGTGGGGATTGTAAAATGTAACACTTCTTTTTCATTTTAAAACATATGAATGGTAGTTTTTATGTTTGTAAATGCCATGGCATCAACAATAAAGTGTATATAGAATCTTGGTGGATCTTGCATCTCTTTAGAATTTTTTTGTTTTTAATTTTCATTTTCTAATTCATTTTTATTTTCAATTTAAATTTCAATAAATTTACCGAAATCAACGGTTTTACTTTATTGTTTCAGTGCTATGTAAGTTGTTGGCGCCATCTCAGAAGCCTTATTTTTTGAAACGGCAATTTTCGATGGATTTCCATTTTTTTTTATGGCTATAAATAATCAGTTCCTTGGGCAAAGTTGGAGCCTTTTAGTTCCTCTTTCGAAGGATGTTTTTAGAAAGAATAAAAATTATACATGTTACGAGCAAAAAACCGGATCGTGTTCCATCTTACAAGCCTTTCCTCTACGTTTCTGACGAATCTGTATGCAATCTGTCACTCGCACATTCTTGGTATGACCTCGTTTATTTCATAAAAAGTATTGTGTATCGAGATTTGGTAACATTGCTTTTTCCAAATCATGCGATTGCCTTAGAAAATGATTGCAAAAATTGCAATATTGGCGTGGCGCTCTTTCCAACTTTTAGATGATACTAAGAGTACTCTAAGCAGAGCTCGTAAATATCCCAGCCACCATGCGTCATTTAAAGAAAATCGGGTCATTTCACTATCACAAGAAGAAGAAAAAACATCATGAGCTTTGATGACCAATGCTAATGAAGGTGCTTGTGATGTTATGGGTTGTTCGTGTCTTATTGGACTTCGAATTACCGTTCCGGTACTTTTAAATAAGGCTTATCACTATAACCAAGAAAATGAACATAAGACATCTGGGGACATCTTAGTACGGAATAAAGTGAGCTTGAATAGCGAAAGTTAGAATAGGTATTTTTTGGTAAAATGTATGGATCCAAAATAATACGAGAAATTTGGTATCAGTTGATTACAACACCTTTCTGCATGGCGTTTGAGTTTTGTGTGGTTATTAAAATGATAAAAAACTACCTTGTGGTATTTTTATTCCTAAATTCCGGAATTTTGCTTAGACTAAACAACCTATTCAAAAGTACTTATGGTGGATTGCTGCTGCATGTATCTTTTGTCTCTCTTTCTCTTTCTCTCTTTCTCTCTCTCTTTCTCTCTCTCTCTCTTTCTCTCTCTCTCTTTCTCTCTTTCTCTCTTTCTCTCTTTCTCTCTTTCTCTCTTTCTCTCTTTCTCTCTCTCTCTCTCTCTCTCTCTCTCTCTCTCTCACAAACTAATTTATATTTCTCGATTGTCAGTGAATGCACATTGAATCGAACTCCATCAGATTGCTCACAGCAAGTTTGCATACACAAAATGATGTGATGAAATATTCAATAGCTACAACAGATTGCGAGTTATATTTATTCTCAATTTTGAACTCATGGCTGTTGTCGAAAACGCCTCAGCGTAAGCCCTTAAGCCGAGACAGTATCTCAATACTGTGCCAAAGTAGGTACAGTACTGTTTAAAAAATAATAGATAGAACTAAATGCTAAACTATTTTTTCCTGCCAGCACAGGATTTTAGATTTAAAAGTACTATGCAATAGACTGTTCCAATAATTAGAAGCACACATAATGTTAACGGTTATTTGGAATTGAATGATTTTTTTTCAAATTATTTTGTCTGCATCCTTTTGTTTACGTCATAGCATAAAAAAAAACTTAGTTTCTGGTTGACTTTCAAAATGCGTGGTCCTACTTTGGAGCACAGAAAAAGTATCGTGCACACACGGCCAGCCATTTTAACTCAGTTTTGAGTCGTTGTTCACTCACTTTCATCAACAGTAGAGTCACTCAAATTTGAGTAAATGTAACTGGGATTGACAAGTCAACGAATCAAAAACATCCTTTTGATTTGAGTCGATGTTTTTGTTTTGTCGACTAGTCGATCTCCACTTAAAGGGTGTTTCAATCAAAATTTGGTCGATTTAAACTTGACGCATTTCTTTTCATCGTGCTTTAATTTTTTTTGCACACCCCTCATTTTAAAGATGTGACAAGAAAGTGGTGACTCCAAATCGCGACGATAAACCAAACACGTCGGCCAAAGCACGATCGCAAGAGTTGTACATGACGATGCTGACAAAGTTTGATTGCATGGTACAGAACGAAGAAACTTACATCGAGGGAAACTAAACAGTTTCCTGGACAGGAATTTTATACGTCAACCGGCTGAGAAAAACTGGCAGATCTTTTCAAACACATTAAACTGTCGAAGTTCGCGAAGACATATCTTGCCTGTACCTGTGGTTTGTTGAGCAACGTATAAATGTCGACCGGAATCGACAACCAGGAAATTTATCTTTAGAGTGCATACAAAAACGTCTACTGTCTTTTCTAAAGCGATACAATTGTTCCATTCTATTTTGGTCAGATTTGGCATCTTGCCATTACAAAAAAAATGCCATTACAAAAAATGCCATTGCAAAAAAAATTACAAAAAAACAACGTTCAAGTGGTGCCCAAGGACAAGAACCCTCCCAACACGCTAGAGCTCTACCCAATCGATTAATATTGGGCCATCGTCAAGCGGAATCTTAAGAAGACTCAAAAAGCTGTGGTGAGCGAGAAACAGTTCCAGGTAAAATTGCGTTCTGCGGCGAATACAGTGGACAAGGAGACTGTACAAAATCTTATGGCAGGTGTTAAACGAAAGACCCGGCAATTCACAATCGGTAAAAAAGAAGCTTAGCTGAATATTTCTCATGTATTCTGTATTAACTGAACTTGAAAACGAAAAAGAATTTGACTTATTAATAAAAACTTTGATCGACTAACACACATTACTGTTTGATCAAATTTTGATCGAAACACCCTTTATGACGAAAGTGACTTTAAAACGAGTCAAAACTGAGTTAAAATAGCTGGCCGTGCAAATGGTACATTGTGAGTGGCATTTAATTAAGCATATTGACCAAGGAAGAGGGTGTGGGCGTCACAGCGGTACGAACTGCAGATAGAAAATATGGAGAACAATGTACTTTTGAAGATGCACCGAGGAGTGGTTGTGAATCCGGTTCTGTGAGTCCTGCTATTGACAAGATGATCAGGGATGCCAACAAGCAGAAACGATCGGCTTCCGTTCAAGATGTGGCGAAAAAGATAGGGACCTCGACTTCTAACGTGATGTGTGCAAAAGAGCAACTTGGACTCAAGACATACCGTAAGCAGGAGAAACTCAAAAGGAACTCACATCAGAACGCGTCTGTGAAACCGAGAGGTCGTTAACTATATGATAAAAGTTTGGTAAGAAAGTGTGGGTGTATAATCAAGGACGATGAAACGTTTGTGCAATTGAATTACTAAACCTTTTTTCGGACCACAATACTCCACTGTATGCCAGTACAGTGGTCCTCTCTTAGCTCAGTCGGTATAGGCGTACCTACAAAGCAATAACATGGTGGACGTGGCTGAGTTCGATTACCGGTCTGGTCTAGGAATTTGTCGTTACGGAAAATCTCTACTCCCTGGCTATAAGATATAATTGTACTTGCTACACAATCATACTAATGCATGGTACCTGGCATTGAAAGCTCTTAATTATTAACTGTGGAAGTGCATTTAGAACACTAAGTTGAGGGCAAGTAATAAGCAATAAGCTTGAAATGCTAAAATAAGAAGACGATATGTATTGTCGAAACGGAGAAGACCATTTTCACCCAAGAAATCGGCAAGAAGGTGATGGTGTGGCAGGCGATATGCGAATGTGGCAAAATATCTAGCCCGTACGTAACATCGGAGACAATGAACACCCAGAAGTACGTCAAGGAATGCCGCCTGATGCGTTTATTGTACGCTAGGGTGCTACAAAAGCCAAAATATCTGTTTCCTGCCGTATTACATGAATCCGCTCGAAGGCACGGTCAATGGAGACAATGGCCAAGCAAAGCTACGAAAAGTCATAAAACCGTAGTATCGATCAATTTGACATCGAACAATTTGAAAAGGATGGGACAAAAGTGATGAAAATGGTGGGAAGTGCAACTGTGCAGAAAGAACATTTCCGAGCTTATGGGTCATGTTCGAGGAAAAGTGAGATGCCATGGTTGAAATTAAAAATTATAATTTAAGAACAGTAAAATGTTATGCTAAATACCAGTGCTGATATAATTTGCGAAACAAGATAGTTGAAATCTTCAAAAGAAACAACACGTATTTAATGTTTTGTAAATGTGCCTATAATTTCTGAAACAGTCTTTACGTCGTTGAAGCTGCTCGTTTTATTGATGAGCTTTTGTTATTGAATATTTCATATTTATATATCGTGTGCGTAATAACCATGATTTTATTATTCTGATCTCTATACCTCAATAACAGTGTTTACAAAAAATATAATGTTTAGCATTCAATTCAAATTAGCGATTTTTGAGTTGCTAAAACTTTTTTGAGAGCCAAAGATTTTGAAAGCGTTGTTAGATTCTGATGTTTCTCTTTTTCTAAAAATGACTAATTTCGAAATTTGATGTTTAACCTTAAATAGATAAAAGTATATTGATGCGCTCATGGGAGAAGAACTCTCTCCTTTTTTGGGTTTCCCCAAAAAAAACAAAAAAGGAGAGAGTTCCTCTCCCATTTGCGCATCAATAAACAGAGTGCACACAATAGATCGCTAGAATAACTATACAAGCCACAGTGGTACATGAGCGTCTTTCCATGCGTCAATTTTTGCCTGTTGCAGTGGCGGACTTGGTCCGTCCTACAACCTACCCCGCAGTGGGATGTGAGGCAAAAATTGACGCCTATGGTTCGAGTGCCCTTTCGCTAAATTTTCCTAAATAAAAAAACATCTATTCTATTTCCAGCTTGCCGCACACTGACAACACTTACTCTTCACATCTTTCATTCTAGCCAAAAACATTAATGTTCACTCTTGGGGTATCATGGTGACGAGCGAGCATCTCCTTCTACATATCATTATCGTTACTCCACGCACGGAGAATACATAACATAACAATTATTGTATGCTTTTAAAATTGATATACTTCTCATTAAAAAAATTACAATACCTTGTAATGACTTATTTGCAAAGCTGGAAAATTTTCCCTTTTTGCCAGCGAAGTCGCTGTGTAATGTCAAACAAAATACGGTTAACGCGAAGAAATAGAAGAAGAAATGTTATTGATGCTAATATCAGAATTCTTCTGAGCTAGTAAATGATAGCCTAAGTTTGTAATGTAAAACCATACTAAAGTTTGAAGTGTTTCTCATTGAATTCTTCGATTTTCGTCACGAATGAAAACAAAAGTCAATCAACTTCGATAGGAAATGGAAAATGTAACACTAGTGTTGCCAGATCAGTTGCCATCAGTTATGATCGATGATGTTGCTTAACATTATGATTTGGAGATGATGATCAATGGTCATATACAGTATTCGTAAATAGTTCAAATGCTGCATTTGATTACATAAACTCTGTTGAAAAAGCTGAAATAGTTTATTATCACAAATCAGCACACTTTTGGGAAGAATTACCACATAGGGGAGTAGTTCCATTATTCATCTTATGATTCATTATTCATATTGATTGGAAATGTAGGTTTGACATATGAATCAATGATTGATTTTGTTATTAATTTTGCTTACTTTCAACAACAAATAAAAATAAATAAAATCAACAATAAATAAAAGGTAAGAAATCAGATGCTTATGTGTAAATCTTTTAATTTCGAATAGCACAAATCGAAAGGTCATGAGATGAAAACGAGATTGGTAACCCTTGATACTATACTTTTATTTTTAAGTAAGACGATTTTGCTTATATAACTCTTGCTACACAGTTTTGAAGAAAAATTTAGTTTATTAGGACGTTGCGATACATCATCAACAAGATGTTTTGCTGAAGAATGCAAAATAAAACCCGCGAAACTGGAAAGAAAATCCAATTACGAACTAACGAAAACAATCCACGGAACGGAAGATTAAGTCAACATGCAGAACGAGAGGAAAAACTCGAACATAATCTCACACGAAGCAGGTATTTTGGTAGATACCATTCCCTACAAATCGAAAGGTAGCTGCTTTTCGCCGTCATTTATTAACCTTTTTCTTCCTATAGCCTTACAAATTAACAATTTGCCCACCCTACCCCACCTCTAGTGTGCGCTAATAGTGTATCCCACAAAATTCAAAACCCCCATGGGTAGAAATGTTGCGAAGCCTATTCAACTATTCCCGGGTGTATTAGGTAAGGTATGAGTTCTTGAGCTCAGACTGGTGATTTGGCACCATGCCCCCTTATACACCAATTAAAGAAAGTAATGTAATAATAATGTTTGATGAAAATCCACGAAAAAAACGGATCGCTAGAGCTTACTTTCCATGTAACATTGTTGGGTTCATCAGGGCCTTAATCTATTCTACAAGTCCAAATCATGGTTCCCTAAACCTTAACAAAACCCAAACTGGTACTTGAGTAATAAGCTATTAGTGAATTTATGTAACAGTTGAAAATAGTTGTTTTTGAAAATAGTTCAATTCTGAAACCGATGTCTACACAAAAAGATCTGTAGTTCATTGCAATTTTCAATAACAAAAATTAAAAACATCTAACCTCGATCTAGAATCCACGTGGTCTTTTGATAGGTGAATTGTACTAACCTGAAAGAAGAATAGAAAAATTGTCTATTGAAGTAAGATTCGAAGTGGTAAATATTGCTTATAAAACATAGTAAATATTGCGTTCATTGAATTGTTTTAAGAAAAAAAA
>JASCZW010000984.1:0-136234 GCA_034211315.2 Aedes japonicus | reverse complement strand
AGTGAGAGGGTAGCGAAATTGTCAAAGGCGCCACTGTGTGGAGTCAAAATACAAAAAAAGTAGGGGCAATATTTTCCATGTTTTCTATTTTATTGACTTTAATAAATTAACAATTGGGATCCTGAAAAAACAACCATTCTCGACGGAATGCCTCAAACCATCCGGAAAATGCAATGCTAATTCAGGATCGATCATTAAAATGTCCGTCAGACATACTCTTTAGGGCATCTTCAGCGGTGGTCTATATTTGGAACAACTTTATACATGATTTGCATCATCAAAACTTAAATAGAACCAGCTAAAATTGACCAACTTCACGTTCCCCGCACCAGTGTTGTATTTCTTGTTATTGAACCCGTCAAACCCAGAGGATTGAGGAAAGCGTTAGTTCTTGAAGCCTGCCACTTTTGGTGTGGCGCTAGTGACGATTTCAACATTTTGTTTGACCGAAAGTGAATGTTTGAATGCATGCATTTTATTAAAACGCTAATCATGATCAATCCATCAAAAAATCGATTGTTCACTTTGAAGATTTCATTACTTTCCATTTCCGAATCCCTCGAAATACTATTTGGAATCGGAATTTGCCATCAGATTAGTCATAAAATCCACAACAGTCACAATTCCGGGAGCTTTCCCATTTCAAACTAGTCATTATTTTCCGAAATCTGCAGTCGCTGTAAAAAACTAAGAGAACCATTTGTTATTCAGGATTTAAATGAAAAGCAATTTGCAGGCACCGGGAGCAACTTGAGGTAATGATCAGTATACGAGGCGAGCAGCACCACTTTCTGTTCGGAACCAGCATCAACCGCACCAAACACGGTCACTTTTCGGCTCAAAAGCTGAAATTCACTCATAAATTGGTATTAGCAAGCAGCTTGTTTGATCTAAAAAAAAATCGTATCCACGATTTGAACCACCGTTGAAGATGCCCTTAGTTGGAAAAGTAAACTGGTCTTCCTGAGCAAGACGCTGGACAGCAATTAATAACTCTCTCCGGTTTTCTTGGGCAGCGGGACACCAGCTACGAATAGTATTTTGTGCTACTGTTCGATGCTGCAAATGGCACACTGCAGTCGAAAGATCCTGGCCTTTTAGTGGTCACGATTTCAGTCACGATGACGATTTCAGTGGCCAGTTATATGATCAAGGGCTGGCAATGTGCTCGTTTTAGTCTCGGTGTATGCGGCCGCCATAAAAATGTGACGACACTACGAGACTTTGACTGCCTCTTATGCCCCAAACACAATGTGGACGGAAACGGAACGACAACGGCAAGTTTAACGGTAGTTACAAATGAATTTGATCTGTCCAAAGAGAATCGGCTCGGATCTAGCATGTTTTCTCCCCGACAAGCCGGCTTACTTAGATCGGGCTTTTTCACTTGCATTGTCATTGTGTTTGGGCGGTTATGCGCTACTGCCTACCCGTTCGTTGTATGTGAGACAAAATGGAATCATCAATTCATGAACCTAATGTCTAACACTGAAATAATTTTGGTTCGTCCCCCGTGTTTTATACTAGTGTTTAGCAGCACCGTAAGGAAAAGGAGATCGCAAAAAATGCAAAATAAATCAAAATTCATAGAAGGTAACGGGTGCCAATTTCTCAAATGGCTCATCTAAACACGAACTATAGGAACAAAATCTGTGTAGAATAAATTATAATGTTTTCATTATCGGATTGCCGATAAATCATACGGCTATCTGAAATAATGAGTATCACTTAAGTGTTTTAAGCAATTTTATTATAATTTGTATTGTGACGGAATTTATGGTGCATCCTGTGCAATTTTAACGGCTACTTTTAAGACTTCACTATTTTCAAATACCGCACTATCCTTTTTCAAATCTTCAACAACCTACTATTGCTACAACTAGCTATTTCAGATTTAAGACAAAATACAAGCAAACTGATGAATTCTAAAGCTAAAGCGAAATGCTCGTTTGGTTTTCCTTTCCGTTTGTAACCCTCATTCTCTTGGCACTTTTTCGGACCTCACAACAATAGTTTGTTTTGGGAAATTTTTTGTTGGGTAGAGCGAATACAGCTAGCAACGCCTTAAATCAGAATGTCAGATAAAAAAATCGTACTAAGGCTACATTTAATAATAAATCTATGGGACGAAGTTGCATTCCTGAATAGAGCCAATGTTCATAGATTTACATTACAACCATATGCCTCGAAACTGACGTAACAAAATGAGTTGTGTAACTTTTCGTGATACTTACTACCAAATAACTTATTAAACTTCCTAAGCAAGTGCATAACTAGTTAAATATCGCTTCCAGCTCAAATACTCTATGAGGTATAATAAAAAATGTAATCGATCATTGCATATTAGGCTGAGTCAAGGGACATGTACCGTATCATGTCATTCCGTTCAGGCAAAATTAATATATTAACGTTTAAAATGTACCATGCCAAACGTTGCGCTTTCATTTTTTGACATTTTGAAATGACAGTCCAGAAAAGAGGGAAATCCAAAAATGAAGAAAAACGTAATCCTACTCAAAGCGATTGCTTTCCTTTATCAAGAAGAAGCATCTGATCATCGTGTTTTCTGCCTAGAAACTGTTCTCATCGGACCAGTATCTAATACTCATGTTAAGTCCGGAGCAGTTTCATCTAGCGGGTTGAACATCCCTCCAGTTTTCAGTAAAGCTGGTGTTCAGGTGAGCACTTAAGTTTTCATGGATTTTTTGAAGAACCAAGTTCTCCTAATTTTGATGAACATGTGTACGTTATTGTTCAACCAGATGGAGCTCCGTAACTCTAGAAAGGCTCAAACATGGCTGCCTTGAATCCTCTTCATATGGGCGAACAGTATGTAAAAAACTACAAGATACAGCCCCATTGAGTAGTTCAAAATGATGAATGACGTAGGACTACGTGACTAAATGTAAGACTGCAATATTATTTGAATAAACCCTTTCAGGCCTAATTTGGTGTATTCTGATTGATTTGGTGCTAAATAACATAGCAACGATAGAAATAATTGTTTGAACTTAAGAGTTTTGAACGTAAAGGGTGTCCACGATGAAATTGCCACACTATAAAATTGCTCTAACTTTTGAACCGTAGGGTAGAATTTAATGAAAATTTGGGTGGATTAAGTTCATAGTTTCATTATTTACATCCTGCAAGTTTTAAAGTCCTGTGATCAAAACTCGCGGAAATGGAGTCGAAAGAACAGCTCGTGCGTGAGAAAATCTTGCGTATTCATCACCAGAACAAGGATCTCTCGCATCGTTCCATCGCTAAAACGT
The DNA here is from genome assembly GCA_034211315.2 of Aedes japonicus. Taxonomy (NCBI): domain Eukaryota; kingdom Metazoa; phylum Arthropoda; class Insecta; order Diptera; family Culicidae; genus Aedes; species Aedes japonicus. Next base: position 132,962 of record JASCZW010000984.1, on the reverse strand, counting down.
TGGGAATCGCGAATTCCACGGTGTCGCGAGTGATTAAGCGGTTCGAGGAACGGTTGACCACCGATCGGAAGCCCAGAAGTGAAGGAAAAAGTATTCCGTACAACACCAAAAATCACAACCGCGTAGTTGGGGCCTTCAACCGAAATCCGAACGCCTCCGTTCGGGATGTGGCTAAGAAGCTGCACCTAAGCCGAAGTTTTGTCCAGAAGGCCAAAACTAAGGCTGGGCTTCGAACGTTCAAGGTACAAAAGGCCCCTAATCGCGATGAGAAGCAGAACAAGTCCGCCAAAACCCGTGCCAGGAGGTTGTACCTCAACACGCTGACGAAAGTTGAATGCTGCATCATGGACGACGAAACATATGTGAAGGCCTCCAGAAGTGCCTCCAGAAGTGGCTGCTTCCTCTCCTGAAGGCCCACCACGTCCCAACAATCTTCTGGCCGGATTTGGCCTCATGCCACTACTCAAGGACGTGCTGAAGTGGTATGCGGACAATAAGGTCAATTTCGTGCCGAAAATGTTCAACCCTCTCAACACTCCGGAGCTGCCCATCGAGAAGTACTGGGCGATTATGAAGCAGCACCTTCTTAAACGACCTAAGGTAGTGAAGACAGTCGAGGAACTGAAGAAAGTATGGGTTTACATGCAAAAAACGGTTGATTCACAGGTTGTGCAGAATCTTATGGCCGGGGTTAAGGCCAAGGTGCGGGCATTTGCGTATGGACTGTAAATAAAATGGTAAAATGAAGTTTAATAGTTATTTCTCAATCCCTGAAAATTTGATGGCAATCGGATGAAAACTCGAATTTTGCGAATCAATTTTGTGTGTGGCAATTTCATCGTGGACACCCTTTAAGATCTACAGTTGTAGCAGTAGATTAATACGCGATAGAAATTTATGATATGTATTCAAACATATTCAATAAATGTCCTGGAAGACCAACAGACATTATGATATAAACTTGGGATAAACAAACTAACTTAACTAAGATGTTTTGGGAATGCGTGATCTTCCCTACATGCCAGCGATTTACAAATTCATTTGTTTGTCTGATCTAAGAGTGTAATATCATCACCTCTCTCCTCTCCACTCTAGTAAACTCCCTGCCATTGTGTTCCAATTATACTATCCTTTTTTCCCTTGCTACTTGTATCTGCCTAGCAAGCTGTGATCAGCCATCTGCGGCTGAGTTCCAGAAAAGGGACTACAGGAATCGAGGACTTGGCGATAATGTGACCCATTAATCTCGAGCTAACCACGAGTAATTGGCACCCCACTTTTACTAAAATCGAAAAATAAAACATTGCTTATAACAATATTGTATATCGGCTTCGTAAAGTGTTACACAAAACTGAGCCTAGCAAATAAACGAACCTTTAAAAAAACTAACCTTACTTTGTATAGCTCATAAAGCTACTATTACAATTGCAGACCTTAAGTTTTGAAGAACAGTTTGAATGCCCTGAAACTAACAAGGGTATCCTATGATGTCTGTGGATGTTTCAGAATATTCATTAAACATGTTTGAAAATTTATCGTAACTTTGTAAATCCCAAAAGGCTACAGTTATTTGTGTACATCTTAATTTTTGAACTCAAGGTCAGTTTATATGAACATCCCAAGATACTCTGATAATGACTGGTGACCTTACAGAAGATTCACTGAATGTGTTTAAATACATATTGTCACCTTTTATAGGTTATAAAGCTACTAGTACGACTGTAGATTCTAATTTTTGAAATAAAGGGCAGTTTTGGTGACCTGGAACATTCGGAGATATCCCATTATATCTGCTCACCTTCCAAAAGACTCACTTTATTTGGTCTAATACATATTGTTACTTTGGTTAGTCCAGAAAGCGGAACATCCGAATATTATCTCATAATGTCTGTTGTTCTTCCAAGATATTAAGTGAATATATTTCAATACATATCGTAGCTTTGCATAGCCCAAAAAAGCTTTTTTTACTACTGTAGCTCCTACGTTCTGATCTCAAGGATAGTTTGGATGACCTAACAGATTTCATATTGCCTTATAATGTTTAAGACCTTTAAGAATATTAATTGAATATGTTCGAATATTTGTTCAAACTTTGTGTTGCTTAAAAATTACTGTTAAAACTGTTAATCCTAAGTTTTGAACGCCAGGACCGTTTGGATGACCTAGACCATCTCAAGATTACGTTTGAAAATATTCACTGAATATGCTTGAATACGTGATGTTACTTTGTATAGCCTAAAAAGCTACTATTACTACCGCAGATTTCAAGTTCTAAACTCCAGGACAATTTGGATTACCTAGACGATCACAAAGTTATAACATAATGATTGTTGAGTTTCCAAATGATTCTTTTAATATACATATAGTGACTTTACTTTGTACAGTTTGGATGACCTATAGTATTCCAAGATTGTCATATTATGTCTGGTGATCTTCCACACTATTCAATGAGTATTGTTAAATACATATTGTCCCTTTGCATATTGCAAAATCCTACTGTTACAACTGTAATCTTATCTTCTGAATTCAAGGATAGTTTGGATAACCTAGATCATCCCAGTTTATCTTATAATGTTTTTTTACGTACGAAAATATTCACCGAATATGGTTGCCTCCGTAGCGTAACTTCGTATACCCCAAAAAGCCATAGTTACTACTGTAGATCTTAAGTTCTGAACACAAGGACCGTTTAGATGACCTAGAACATTACAATCTCTTGAGAAACGACTGCGATATTGACGTTCAAAACCTTTCCGATTAAACGCAATGCGATTTTTTTTAAATTGTACCCTAGTATAGACATCAAAGACGTAGTTCTACATCAACAATAGAGGTGGGTTATATCAGGAGATAACCGCGAGGTTCACGTAGGATCACGTTGGTGTATAGTAAAATGTTATCATCTAATTTATACGCATCACAGCGCATATGGTAGGTTGAAATGGTTCTATTAGTTTGCTTAGACCCATCCCTACTTTCAACGCTATTCAACGCTAGCAGGGCAATCCGGTCCTGAACTATTCCACTGAATCTATTCATTTCAGTGAGCAAATGACCAACAGCTCTTTAGAAAAGAACCGCAGATCACAGTTCAACCGCCGGCGTCGGTGGTGCAGTGGTAAGCGTGACTGCTACTGGCACCCCAGTGGGTCTGGGTTCAATCCCATTCGGCGTCGGTGGTATTTCTGAGGCGAAAAAATCTGGTCACGTCTTCCTTTGGAAGGAAGTAAAGCCGTTGTTTCCGGCTCATAGTCATGAGTCGTTAAGTAGGGTCCAGGTGGTGGAGTCGTCTCCTTGGCGTCGGTGATTGTCACCATGTGAGGAAAATAGGCCGACGGAAAAAAACAGTTCAACCGTTCTCACAGTTCTCATTGTACGCATTGCTTTCCCGTGAGCTGAACAATTCATCGACTCTGTCAAATCAAAATGCGCCAAATTATAAGGAATAGGCGAATATAGAACAACTGTTATTGGTGCTAATATTTACACTAGAAAGTTTTAAATCCAGTTTATTTATGAATTCATCATTCCTTATTCAACCTAAGAATGTAGCCGAATCCTTTTGCTAATTTTTTAAATGAGTCCAATGTGAATTGAATGTCCAATATCATTGAGTGATGAATCAGAAATATATTGAACTATTCAACTATATTGAATAAAGACTGTATTCGATGAAATTTGGACACACAAAGTAGGTCACCAAAAATTTTCCTTGAGCCCGATTCTTTTCAAACTTTCTGGAAATAAAGTACTACTAAATTGCTAAGTTTTGACATCATTGGTTTATTGAACCTCTTCTTCCAACCCAAATTCCCGCTCCTTTGCCTTGACCCCTTTCATCAAATTTTGGGCAATGATAGGACCGACTTGCTTACTTACTTTTAACCACACTTTCTTTAGTTCAAGTTCATTTTCTATCAGTTTTGGAGTTTTAACGAGCTTTGCCTTCATGATTGCCCAAAATTTTTCAATTGGGTGAAGTTCCGGAGTGTTTGGAGAGTTAACGTCTATTGGTACAAAAACTACATTATTATCTTTGTACCAGTCTAAGATTGGCCGGGCATAGTGGCAAGATGCCAAATCCGGCCAAAACAGTGTCGGGCCATCGTAAGATCTCAAGAAGAGCAGAAGTCGTTTTTGGAGGCATTCGTCCTTGTAGATTTGTCCGTTGACGGTCCCAGAGGTGATGAAGGGCTGACTCATTTTGCCATATCCGCAGATCGCTTGACAGACAAGGAATTTTTTGGCGAATTTCGACAGTTTCTTCTTCCGTACACTCTCCGGAACGGCCAACTTAGAGGTGGCGACGTAGTGTTCCTGTCCTGGCATTTGTTTGGTGTCGGTTTTAATGTAGGTCTCATCGTCCATCAGAACGGTTGTGTGAGCCACTCCCTGTATAGTTTTCTTGCACGAGTTTTGGCCATCGAGTTCTGTTTATCGCTCCGGTTCGGTGCCTTCTGGACCTTGTACACATGTAATGCAGAACGTTTCATTGTTTTCTGCACAAAACTAACTGAAACTTTCGCCTTTTTCGCAACATCCCTGATCAAAATGTTGGGATAACGCTTAAATTGGTTCAATACCATCCTGGCCTTCTCCGGATTTGATGTGCCACGTTTTTTGCCACTACCATTTTCCGCTTGGTTGTCTTATGGTCCTTGAACGTTTTGATCACATGAGATACGGTTGAATGTGCGATTCCGAGCAGTATTCCGATCCATCGAAGAGAAGCGTTTGGGTTTTCGAAGTGAGTGCCCAAAATTTGTTGGCGCACTATTTCTTTATTCGAAGCCATCACTGAAATCACTCGTCCGATTTTCATGAAACTCATTACACAATTGACACAACACAATGAAATACATTCAGTTAAAATTTCAATAATTTTTACCCACACGCTAAAAAGTTACGAACAATTGCGTGTGTCAAAATTTCATCGAATACAGTCTTTAAGTCAATAACTTGAACATGTCAATAGATACTGTGTGAGCTCTGGCTGCTGACATGTGGTGTTCACACTGTTCGTGTAAATAGTATTGCATTTTTTTCGAGAACAATCATTAATACAACAAATTTTTAAGTTGTTCTGATCAAATGGTGTATGAATGAAGTCACTCTGTTCAGTCGTACAAGATTTAGGGGCTATTCATAAACCACGTAGACATTTCCTGGGGGAGGAGGGGAAGTGTCTACGCTCCAAACAAAAAAAAAGGCATGGAGAAAAGTCTACGAGGAGGGAAGGGGGGTCTGAGATTTTCAAGAATGAGTCTACGAGGTTTATGAATAGTCCCTTATTAGCATTAAAAAAACCTTCCACTTTAGTGTCCCGCTAGCATTTTTTTTTTAAATTAACCCAGTATGAAAAAGAAAAGAAAAAAGTGTAAAAAAAAGTATGTCCTAGAATTAAAAAACAAAACGAGCAAATTCTTTATTCATCCTTCCAAGTGAGCATTAGATTGATCAAGGCAGATAGCTCTGATCCTTGCTGGTCTTGACCTGTTGGAGTGGATCCGTCCATCCCTGTCTTGCTGTTGATCATTTCGACGTTACCGATTTGTTCGATCGTCGGAACTTCGTTGGTGTTCCCTATGCTGAATTCTCCCATCAATCGAAGGAAAAAATCCCACGCTATCTGTAAAATTAAACGTACCAGATTATTAGAAACTCGGATAAATGACTACGTCAAACCTTAAAAACGAACATGAAATCGATGGTTGCCTCCGCCGACGGTAGGACCTGTAGGAAAAGTAACCCAAACGTAGCTACTACTGTCGGACGCATGGTTTCACCATTCGAACGCCTACTGTGATGGATGCGCTTTCCGGCCGTTTCTTTTATAACAAATCATTTTCGGTCGTAAAATTGTACATCAGCAACGAGGAAAATTCACTGCAACGTTTATGGACACTCGAACCATGCATATTTTATCGCTCACTGTAGTTTCACAGTTGTTGGACGACAGGGAGCCGAGTGCGGTTTAATTAAGTTATCATATTTAGATTGAATCTCATTACTTCGATTAATTGAATGGATGTAATTTTAACCCCACCGGCTGCGATCAACTATCTCGTATGGACTAGTAGCTATCTTGTGCAAACAGGTACACGGCATAGAGAGGTCCGAGGATTGATGTTGATATTATGATTTTAGCAGAATATCAGTGTAAAAGTTTGTACTTTAGATCAGCTTAACTCATTTGCATTAGCATGAACCATCAGTCTACGATATTTACCACAAATCTACTAGTTGAGCATGTGGTTTTGTTGGTGACATGCGTTGCAGATCATACAATGTAGCATAGAACCGAGGATACTCTTTCAGCTGAACGTGCAATAGCTGTCATACGTGCAAGCTCTCTCTCTCTATTACTACGGGTTTTTCAAGTTGATTATGCAGTCCGTAGAGTATCGATGGGTTGAATGACAAGTGGCAGGCTATGCGTGTTTTGACACAAACGTGGTTAATTTTACGCATAGGTTGCTGAGCCAAAGCATGAGTTCGATTTCGGAGATCATCCAGCAGGCACGGTAAACCGAGATCATTGGATCAATTCTCCGATTTGTCAAGTCTCTTTTATAAATCCAGCAAGCTTTACATGCGCAAAGATTAACGACTTCACCGATCCGGTTTCAAGTGATCAGTTGCATTCCTTCTTGGACGCAGCATCCTTCATCGAGCCACTATAATTGACGAAGGCAAGCACCAAAACCTATCTATGGGCGCCATCTGGCCATGCGGTGGTCATGTCTAAGTCTGTGCTGCAATCAAATGGGAATGATGGCGCTGCACCTTTCCAAAAACGAAACCCAAACTCTTTTCGCTCGAAACTGACCTTGAACTTTGCCTGCACTGACGGTTTAGTATGGGGTCGTTCACATCTACCACCGTGTGCGGCTCCGGTCCGATCAGAATCCCACGGTGTAATTAGTTTCGAACTTGCACAAAGCTTCGACCCTTCGCGATGGATCTGTCTATGGAGACAATACGGCTCAGCTTAGCGTACGATTCAGTACTGACCAAGAGATGTGTGGTTTTGGGAAGATTGAAGTTCAGGTGAGGATTAGGGAAGGAAACTACGGAAATACTCGGCTTCGGAAACATTGCAGGGGTTGAATTAATAATCTCGTCTTTTACACTTACAATTTCGAAAAATTTAACAGTATCTGTCCTTTCTCTAGCACTCCAGCACCAGTTAGGTTTCAAATTTTCCTAGCCTAACTCTAAGCCACTCCAAATATCTAATGCACTGCAATGCCTTCAAATTAGGAAACGTGAAGGTATCAAAAGGCTATAATAATGATATAGAATTAGAATTGCCCCGAAAGCAAACACAGTCATACAACCTACACGTATGCACATGCACAGGGATTGATTCGGTTGCAGCATATATTCATCTTTCTTTGACCAGCTATGCCGTCCGATGCAGAAATAGCCGCAGCAACCTCGGATTCGTGGGAAGGCCTGCGCTGCTATATGTGTGTACGTGATAGGCCGATAATGACGCACGGCCAGCTAAGATCGCGCAAGACAACAACCACAACAAGGGCAAAAAAAACTGCCCACGAATAACAAAAGCGAGAACATAAACCCGAAACTATAAACGATCAACATTAAATTTGAGAAGAGGAACCCCGAAATGCAAAAGAAATCCTATACGAGAAAGACAGCAACAACAACAACAACAACAACAGCAAAAAGCGCAGAAATCTCAGCCGATAGCATCAGTAGCAGCATCAGCAGCAGCAGCGCGCAAAAATGCGTTCGCGGCGGGTTTAGCAGCGAAGGCGAGAGAGAATAGGGATGCAAAAACGAGGTGAATAGCCCGATTTTAGAGCGGTTTGTTCTTCCCCATGTAGATACAGCCCACCATCCCCGTTGCGGATCCTTTGTGCCCCGAGAGCCCGTGCGAAACCCACAAATAAGTCATTATAAATTCTAAAATGCAGTTTCGATCTCTGTCCGGTTCTCGTTTTCCTCCGATCCCTTCCCTGCTTGCTGTGAGATCTTCTTTTTTGACGTTAGCTTGCTTTGATCTTTTTCCTTGCTCTTACCTGGCGTCCCGTTTTTGCAATATCCACTGCTTTGAAACTAATGTAAATTTGAAGAATTTCACAGAACATAAACTCACCGTTTAGTCCTCGTTCACACAAGATCTGATGACAGTAGCCAGCAATATGATCACCGAGCTTCAAGACAGTGCCAATAACTTAGCATTGGAATTTTGTCACCTGATGTAAGGAGATCTCCTGATCTCCACGACGTTGTCGGGTTGTGACATTGACATGTTGCTAAACACGCGAAATAAGATGCCGCTGTCGCCACTGCCGCCTCTGCGAGATGATACACGCGTTCCGTCCCTTTCCCCAAAAACGACAGCATCAAGAGGAATGCAACGGCGGGCAACATTACTCAAAGGACGACAAACTGGAATTTCTTCATCTTTCGTCCTTCGACGACTTCTTTCTTGCGAGCGACGACCGTGTGCTTTCCACGCTCTGTTGTGGGACGAACGATCTGTGCCATCGAAGCATGCGCAGCTTGGGTGATGATGATTGCAATCTCACGTAACAACCATCATTCGGATATTTATATGCAGTAGGCTTTGCGGTCGACAGGCACTAAGTATTACTGTTGTCTAAAAAGCGCAGGCATCCCCACGTCTCAGGTTGCATTGTTTGTCAATTCTGCGGAAATCTCAAAAATCATAGAAAACGTTCTGTAAAATTTACAAACTGCGAACCTGCTTAAACTTGCTCCACCATGCACTGCTCAGATCGCGAAGGAAGCATTCGGTTAGTTCTTGTTTTGCCCATTCTGCAGATGTGTATCATTCAGATGTTTATGTTTATCGCGATTGGTATGCACAAGCACAGCACAGTCACCGAGTGAAATTATCTCCGATTCGAACACACTTTGCGTGGTATGCGGATAATTCGCAAAAGAGTCAACATAGAGATATAATTATGAGTGCATTGTCAGAATGGAAAAGTGATACATTGCAAGAATTGTCATTGGTGCAATGCACCAGAGTAATGAAAACAAAGCAATTGGTTCGAAAACTTTCGACATTACTCATCATTTGGCATTATGTCGTAGCAATCGAGGATTTCTGAACCATATGTTCCACTCCAGAACAACAACCTTATTGCCCGTTATTTAGTTCATTGTGAATGCTCAGATCCATTGAATCTGCACTTTCTTCCAATCATCTATCTGCTTATAGGCGTTCTTATTCCAATGCACCTGGTATACAAGGAGAGATTTTGCGCCCACGTGTTCAGCAATGTGATGACATATTTTTCCTTCGCTATTGCAAACATATGCGTGTATACTCTTTATTCAGCATTTTTGTTTGCGTTCTCCGTACACCACCCACTATGGATTTATTCCAGCAAATATTAAGACCATTATGAGTCACAGTGGTGCATAACTTTTCCTTTGCACTGGTATTGGATATCAATTGCCTTTATCACAATGAGCTTATTGCCGACTCTTAACTGGATGGAATCCTCTTATCGCAGGAGCGATGGCTTCCTCATCCATACTAGCAAACTTTGGGTTTGTTTGACAAAATATTTTAAATTGACCCACTTACCTGTAACTGATAATAGGACAGCAGAACACCATATTTAATCAATTTGCACTGTTTAATTTTCCAAAAACATTCTGAATTGATCAACTTGTGCTCATTTCCACAGAGTAGGTAATTTTTCATCGTCATTGTTTACCTTTTGAAAAGCAGGATCCGCCAATTATGTTTTCACAATAAACTGTATTTCCACTTCCCGTAGCCACCTGAACACTATTTACTTTCACTTAGAGATCAATTATCATCCCGCTCTTGAAAACAGTGGGCGAAAAAACTGTTAAATTAACGCGAATAATGCAAAAATTGTGCACCCAGTCTCAAAATTACGCGTTTTGCTTTTTTCTAATTCACACTCAGCTGTGCGTAGCTTTGCAGAGAGCAGTGTTGTCAGCAACTGTTTGCGCGAGTGTGCGGGACTGATGGAAGTTTTGATTAACGAAGTTAAAAAATGCTGCGTCTTACTAAAATAAGAAAGCGGCAGTTTTGGGTGAACGGGCTAAAAAAAAGATAAAAAGTGCTGTTGATCCCTTAACTTACACATTCAAAAACCCGTGGAAAAGTGGTTTTAGTTCACCGTCACCTGATGCTGAATTTCAAAGAGAAATAAGTTCCGGAGAAGAAGCTGTCGCCAAATCTTCCGACATTACACATTACGTAAACCTAGCCCAGGCGTTTATGCATATCTGTAAGGTACCTAAATGTATAGTCATTTTTGTGAACAGCAACGATCATACTGATTACGTCATGAGTGAAGTCAGGACAAAAATAACAAAAAAATTTTTTTTTGAACATTCGTTCTGCAAACCTGTTTCTGTCTGTCGTTTCTGTTAAAACATAGAGTGAATACATATATTAACTTTACATTGCTCTCCATTGAAATATAAGTAAATCAAAGCAAATCTATTCATCCTTATTAAAATCGCAAAATAAAATAATATCTCTTTGTGTTTGAGTTAAGTACCCAAGTAACTTCAATGTTCTTTAAAATAAAAGATCATTATTATAAGTAAACAACTTTCAAGTTGATTCTTGTGAAAAAATTAACAAAAATGTGGCAATCGAATGATGTTGGTTGTTAGAGATTAGTATGACGTGAAAAGGTCTCTGGAATCAATTTTCAAACTGCAAAAATTCCATTTATTGTCGCAGATGTGCAATTTAAAACATTTCAAATACATTTTATGTATCTGCCATCAACGACTCATCCGTTGGTGTATGATTCAAATAAGAACTGAATATTGACGTTTAAAACTCACCAATACATGTATTCAAAAAAATGTATAGCTTAACATTTAGCTTGCTAATCATGCGCCTGACCATTTTCTTCATGATGTACCAATACTACCACATATGAGCAAACAAGTGTTTGCACTACTACATGCATGTTACTGAGGATTCAAGGGAGTTTCACTTTAAGTTAAAAGTGTTGTAGATGCACTCCGAAATTCAACGGATACCGGAGATATTCCGGGTTTCCGGAGGGCACGTTTCACATGTCGATTTCATGTGAAATTTGGTACAGAATGCCGTTTAGAAACCTTTTTCTCTAGTACATACGCAAAAAGCGGTAACATTTTCCAAGCGAATGATACGTTGAACTCAAAAATCGGCCTTAAAATGGTCGAGATATGGCCATTTTCCTGGAACAGGTTCCTCTGAAAGGTTCTGAATGCTGCCAAATCTTTCTTTCATCCCAAACATACCGAGCGCACCTCTTTCTTATTCTTTTTTCATCACACAGCTTTCCTTAAGCTCAAAATGGACATTTGGACACATTGGCCACTCCCGGGGCCACCGGAAAGTTCCCGGGGACCCTGGTAAACAAACCTGAATTACATTTTGATGCCAAAACATGCCGTGCGACAACTCTATCTTCATGATTTTTCTTAAATAAGGTTTTGGTATACTATAAAAGACCACTGGCCACATTGGCCGCTCCTGGGACCACCGGGGAACCTGTAGCAAGGGCCAATTACATTTTTACGCCAAAACATGCCGTGCGTCACCTTTTTCTTCTTCTTTTTTTCATCCACCATTCCACCGTGTCCCGCGTTGTGAAAATGTTCCAGAAGACGAAGACCATCGAGCGGCGCGCTGGAAGCGGCCAAAAACCGAAAACGGAATACCCAGAGAAGGTGTGGAAGATAAAGCAGTACTTTAGGAATAAACCTTTCCACCCAAGACGTGGCCAAAAGGGTCAATTCGTCGAAGTGGTTCGTCCAGCAGACCATGAAATGGGCTGAGCTACGTGTTTTTATGATCAGGAAGGCGCCAAACCGGACTGACAAGCAAAACACGGTGGCCAAATTGCGTGTGCGGATGCTGTACCGTGAGTGGCTGGTCAAGCCTGACTATCTCGTCATGGACGACGAGACATATATCAAGGCGGACACCAAACAAATCCTCGGCCTCGAGTTTTTTGTCGGTACGTCTTGCATGGACGTTCCGGAAAAGTTCCGGAAGAGAAAGATGGACAAATTCGCGAAGAAGTACCTGTTGTGGCAGACGATCTGCGAGTGCAGACTGTACAGCAGGCCGTTCGCTACATCCGGCACCATAAACGGGCAGATTTATCGAGAGGAATGCTTGCAGAAGGGCTTGCTGCCCTTCCTTCGCTCTCACCGTGGTCCCACACTGTTCTGGCTGGATCTCGCTTCGTGCCATGACACCAAGCCTGTAATGGATTGGTACGAAGCGAAGGGCGGTCATGTGGTCCCGAAGGAGGCGAACCCACTAAAAAATACACCAGAACTTCGTCCGATCGAAAAGTTTTGGGCAATAATAAAGAAGTTGAAGAAAAGCGAAAAAACATTCAAAACCGATGAAACTTTGAAGAAAAACTGGGAGAAATTGCGTAAGGAAGAAAGACAAAGCCTCGTCCAAGATCTCATGAGCAGTGTTATGAGAAATGTACAAGTATTCAGCTTGGAGGAGGAAATTCAATAAATGAATTATCCCAAAACATAGCTAATATATAGTTATTTAATCCCTGAAAATTTGAGAAGCATCCGATTTAAAATCAATTTTTGGTGATCATTTTTGTGTGTCACATTTTTTCCGAGTCTTGTCTTCAATACGGCGTTGGACCGCCATTTGCTTGGATGACCGCTTGGATTCGAGTTGGAATTGACTCATACAGCTTATTAGTGGTTTCAATTGGAATTCGGTACCATTCTTGGATTAGAAGATCCTCGAGCGCTTTCAGCGGCGATGGAGGAGGAAAAACACTCCGAATTCGAGCTTCCAATGTGGCTCGATGATGTTAAAATCCGGAGATTGTGCTGGCCATGGCAGATGTTAAAAGTCCTCATTGTCTTCCTCATACCAAGACTTGATAATACAGGCAGTATGAATGGGCGCATTGTCGTCCTGGAAAATTCCTTCGCCGTTCGGAAACACAGTTTTAAACATGGGTTAAATCGAATAAGATTCATGTTCAAAGCTATTTTCAAAAAAAATACAACATTATTGCATGAACACTTTTGATCGCCCAAAACTTCTTCATAATCATTAGCAATGATCTTTCCTTTCATGATGGTGATTGGCCAAACTGAGTTCTGTATGCCTCTTCCGGTGTCCTCCACACATAAACCCGCCCTGTAGAAAGGAATTGCGTGTACGATGATTCATCTGAGTATACAACTTGCTTCCATTGATCAACTGTCAATGATTTGTACTCATTGCACCAGTGCAATCGATTAAGGAGTGTATCGAAAAGTAGTTATAAACTTCCAAATAATAAAATAGGCATGAAAACATGGTTAAAATTAACATACTATTTCAGTTTATTATAGCTTAACATGTTTACAAAAGATCCAAACGGAAAAACTAGTCATCATGTTCATTTCTGTAGAATGCCCGTACCTTTGATTTGACACCTGCCATCAAATTCTGCACAGTGACCTTTGTGCACTTCCTGGATGCCGCTGCCCAATTTTTCTTAAAATCGGTCATGTTTTGGGACACTGTACCATCCTTCTTAAATATACGCTTGACTATTGCCCAATAGCGTTCGATCGGTCGCAACTGGGGACAGTTTGGCGGGTTGATGTCTTTTTCTACGAACTTGATGTTATTCTCCGTCAGCCACTGTAGAGTGGATTTGGCGTAATGTGCCGATGCCAAATCTGGCCAGAAGTGAGGAGGGGACTGGTGCTTTCTATACAATGGTAGCAACCTGTTCTTCAAACATTCCTTTTGATAAATCTCAGCATTTATAGTTCCTTTTGTATAGAAAATTGAAGAACGCAAGCCACATGTGCAAATAGCTTGCCAAATGAGCACCTTCTGACCGAATTTCTCCATCGCAACAGTCGTATCTGCGGTTGGCACACGTTTCCCAACAGATTTAGTATAAAACTGCGGCCCCGGTAGCGTTCTCTGAATCTTCTTTAACGTATGTTTCGTCATCCATCAAAATGCACTGCTCGACATTGTCCAAAATGCAGCTGTACAGCTTTCGAGCCCTGGTTTTGGCACGAGACTTTTGTTCCGGAGTTTGTTTGGGCACTTTCTGCTTTTTGTACGTCTTCAAGTCATTCCTGCGCTTGATTCGTTGAATCATTCCGATGCTGGTCCTGAACTTCTTGGCTAGATCGCGAGTAGAGGCAGATTTGTTCCGTTGAATATAATCCACAACTTTTGGTCCAAATCGGGGTTGCTGGAGCCGGGTTTCCGGCCACTTCTTGGTAAATCCTTGAGGGAGCACTCCTTACCAAACTTTTCGATGATGCGTTTTACACTTGCCGGGTGAACATTTACTCTTTTTCGCAATCTGGTTGTAAGTAACACTCCTTTTCGGTGCACCAAGTGTGCAGAATTTTCTTTTTAGTCTCAAATTCAATTCGCGACATTTTGAATACAACTTTATCAACGGAAATGAATGAACCGAATAATCATTTTTGACATGTAAACAAAGCAAATGGCGCTTACACGCTAAAAATATATACAGTAGTTTATGCGTAATAACGCATCGAATGTTCATAACTCACTTTCGATACACTCCTTAGACGCGTTGATCTAGGAGATCAATGGTTTTGGGATAGCAGTTCGGCCGTAAAAGTTTTGGTTCTGGAGTTCCCTTCGAAGTGTTCGTGCAGAAACGGGCTCTTCCAGCGTTGAATTTAAGGCCCCGGTTGCTTTCACAGCACTTATTCTGCGATCATCCGTTACAGATCACTTCAGAAATGTCCTTTGTCTGGCATCTAATTTCTGTTTACGTCCACATGCAGTTTTATTTGCCGCCGTTTTACCGTCCTTTAAATACTCAGCCATAATACGAAAAACCGTTGACGTTGATAGCTTCTCGAGCACCGACAATTCGGCCACGTTGAAATTCCTAAAGAATTGTAAACATCATGCGTGTTCACTACTCCGCGTTCCCTTTGTTACATAGAAATTCGAAAATTATTGTATGGGTGTTCTAAAAAAATGCTAGCACTCCTCAACCCCCCCCCCCCCCCCCCTCACCCTTAAATGACCACTCTTACGTAATTAGTGTACAGGCACATATTGATGTTGCTTTTCACAGCTGTTGTGTATCTAAATACTGTCAAAATTCATTGATAGAACGACAAATAAGCTGATCAGAAACGTCTAAAAAAAGGGCAAATATAATAATGTATAAATCAAATCGGGAGAGATCTCCCAGTACCATTAATCAACAATATACGAAGAGCATTACAGAAGGAATAATGAAGAACCGCACATAACAAGATATGTCAAATATACCGTTGATATCACGAAACTCTTAAATGTTCGGTATTGACGGATGTCTAGCGCTAGGGGATCTCCCCCTACTGAAATTTTTGGTGATGTAAAACCAACAAGAAAAAAAAGAAAGAGGTGGCGCATGTTTTGGCGTAAACATGTTATTGTCCCCTGCTACAGGTTCCCCCGGGAATGTTACGATGCTCCCAGACGTGGCCAATATGTCCAATTATTTTCAATGTGGTTTTTCTAATATATAAAACCTTATTTACGAAAGACCATGATGATAAAGCTGTCGCATGGCATGTTTTGGCGTCAAAATGTAATTGGCCTCTGCTACAGGTTCCCTCAGGAACATTCCGGTGGCCCCGGGGGTGACCAATATGTCCAAATGTGCACTTTAAGCTTAAGGAAACCTTTGTGATGAAAAAAGAAGAAGAAAGACGTGTCGCTCGGTATATTTTCTGTGAAAGAAAGATCTGGCCGCATCCAGAACCCTTCAGAGGAATCTGTTCCTGGAAAATGGCCATATCTCGGCCATTTTAAGTTCAACATATCGTTCGCTTGGAAAATGTTACCGCTTTTTGCGTATTTATTAGAGAAGAATATTTCTAAACGGCATCCTGTACAAAATTTCACCAGAAAATCGACATGTGATGTCCCCTCCGGAAGCCCGGAATATCTCCGATAGCCGGGAACTATAGCCATTCCCAATGAGGCATTTTAAAAAAAACATCAATTTTGCCGTCGAATGTTTCTATGAGAATTAGAATCGGTCAATATTTCGTAAAGTTAGAGCACTCCAAGGTTGACCATATTGTTGCCTATCCTAGTTATTTTGTTTACACCCTGTAATTTTAGAGCCATCGATGAATTCTAGACAAAGTAGTCAAAAGGTCGAAAGTAACATTTGTAAACAATGACTTCTAGCGTATTTTTCTGGGATCTGCTTGCTCCCACGAACCAAAATAGCACCAGAAATAGATACAAGGAGTAATTACCTTCCCGTTGGTACTGGATGTAGATGTTAGCAAGCTGGCATTTCCAGGAAATTTACGTTTTAAGTCATTGTTTACAAATGTTTTTTTCGACCTTTTGACGATTTTGTCTAGAATTTGGGTTTGCACCAGTGCACTATGGTACGAATAGCCGAGTTTTGCGACAAAAATCGATAACTCGAAAACCAGAAGCTTTAGGCGTATGATGTCGGTGGAAGATTGTATCTTAAAAATAAGGCGTATATTTTGGTTTGGGTGGTGACTAGGGTGGTTCTTTTTTTTGTTCATAATATAAATTCTAACTTTTTATTCTTATTATTTAGAGTAATTTTTGCGCCTACAGAACTATAGATAATTTAATTTAATGAAACTTTATTGAAGAAACTTAACTTCTATCTCATCTACGTATCGTTTAATAATAGTTTTTCCAACTATCCTTAGGGTGGGACTTGAAAAAACTTTTTTTTTTGCTCTAATTTTTTTATTGCAATTTGAATTTGAAAACTTTGTTAGAATGACTTTTAGAGCATAAGAAGCACATTTTGAAGATGCAGAATGGTCGCTAGTCATTGTATAAAAAAAAGTTGCAGAATTTGCAGAATTTTGCAGAAAAACATACGGTTTTTCAAGATATGTTACTAATTTATTTGCAAATATTTTCAAACACGTCATACGTGAACTAAAACTAAAAACATCCAGCTACAAGGCCTATGCAAAATCGTTTGATCCCTTGTGGAGTAAAACTCATTTTATAATATGAAGTTTTTGCATTTTTTCTGCATAACTTTCGATCAGCAATCTACAGCATCTACAATTATCATCAAAGTGCGTAAGAACGTGAGGTTTTTATGAAAATGTTTATATTTTTATGTTAACCTATCTCCATTTATTTATTAAAATTTATATCACAGACAAACAGGCATAACACATTGAAAATTTTGCACTACAAATCATCATCACTAACACATCTGCGCCATCTTTTGAGCACCCTGTAATGGGTGATAAAGCTGAATAGATGGAGGTAGTGTGCTAACTTCAAACGTAAGGAAATCAACTATCAACTATCTGTGGCGATACCACAGAAAATAGACATCCAAACTAGAATATACACTGATAGGCAAAATAAAGTGACCACCTCATCGTTTTTTAAATTTCTCTCATTTACTTGGTTCAAATTAAAGTAAACACAGTCTAGTTTTTTTTTCTTATTTTATTTTTTGTATTCTTTTCAAGTTTCACTTATGGAATACTGAAAAAAAGGAGTTTTACTTAAAGAAACAATAAATCAATTTGTGTTGAAAAAAAACAGTGACAAAATGAAGTGCCCACTTCAAAAATCGATATGTTTTCGATAAATTTCCATTGGAAGACCCCTTGATTTTTTATGTTTTGATATTTAGACATGTTTTGAAGCAAACGGCTCAACCTGGTGCATTTGTATATTCGTGATCGCATTTGATTCAATTAAAAAAAATGGAGAACGCAGTGCGTTCGAAAGCAATTCCCTTGTGTATCCGAAAATTGGTCGTTCGTGATGTGCAAAACGGTGAATCGCACCGGGCTGTCACTAAGAAGTACAGTATCAGTAAGGCAGTGGTTGGCAAAATTCTTCTGAAGCTTAAAACGTTTGGATCAGTGGTGGATCGCCCTGGCAGAGGCAGGAAGCGGAAAACGGATGCGAGAACGGACACCAAGATCATGCGAAGTCAAGAAGAACCCGAAGGTAACTGTTCGCGAGATCCAGGAAACCCTTCAGTTATCAGTTTCCAGTCGAACTGTTCGTCGCCGTCTCGTAGCACAGGGGTTGAATAGCAAACTTGCCTGGAAGCGCCCATTTATCAGCAAGGCAAACAAAGCCAAACGGCTTACGTTTGCTAAGGAGCATGCTGATAAGCTCCTAGAGTTCTGGAAAACGGTTCTCTGGACGGACGAATCAATATTCGAGCTGTTTAACCGAAAGCGGCGGGTTCGTGTTTGGTGCAGATCCGGAGAGGAGCTTCAGGAGCGCCATATCCAAGGCACGATGAAGCATGGAGGAGGAAATGTGATGGTCTGGGGGTGTTTTTCGTGGGGTGGAGTGGGAAACATTGTGAAAATCGACGGGATAATGACGGCAGATTCTTACATCAACATCCTGCGAGAAAATCTGGAGGTTTCGCTGATCTAGACGGGCCTTGAAAAGAAGTTCGTATTCCAGCAGGACAACGACCCGAAGCATACTGTCAAGAAGACCAAGTCTTTCTTCCGGTCTTGTCGGATCAAACCGCTGGAATGGCCTCCACAAAGCCCGGACCTCAATCCCATCGAGAATTTGTGGGCGATTCTCGATGCCAGGGTTGACAAAACTGATGTTACCAATAAAATTAACTATTTTGAAGCCCTGGAGCGAGCCTGGGAAGAGCCAGATCCACAGCACCTAAAGAACCTGGTCGAGAGCATGTCGAAGCGCCTGCAGGAGGTCCTGAAGGCCAAAGGAAGACACATCAATTATTGAAATGCTTTTATTTTACTTTAATTTATGTTTCCTGTAGCCTAAATGAAGTGGGCACTTTATTTTGTCACTGTTTTTTTTTCTACACAAATTGATTTTTTTTCTTTAAGTAAAACTCCTTTTTTTTCAGTATTCCATAAGTGAAACTTAAAAAGAATATAAAAAATAGGATAATAAAAAAATACAGTGTGGTCACTTTAAGTTGAACCAAGTAAATGAGAGAAATTGAAAAAACGATGAGGTGGGCACTTTATTTTGCCTATCAGTGTATTTCTCAAAAAAGCTTGTGTAAGGATTCAAATTAAAATACGTTAAAACACTATTGTCATCTCTCGGGCTGTGGCCACTTGCGGTTTTTAATCAAACATGGGTAAGATTCGTTGACCGTGCGGTGAAAGAACTGAACTGCCAAAAAAATTTAGTTGATGAATAAGATTTCAAGCTGGTCAATGGATGGCGATGCCAGCGCCGCCACGCTATTGCCAGTTCATTACGATTATGAAATGGCCGTTAAATTTCTTACACAGTTTTTGAATTTGACTTGGATGTCTGTTCTCTGTGGCGATACTACCAACTAAGATACATTTGAATTGACCGTTTAAGGCGTACCCTTTCAAGAAGACCCGTAACGCTGGTAGATCACCTTTTCGTGGTGGTCCGAACCCTATTCAGAATTAATTCAAACTAGGGAACATCTTTGCTTTTTTGTAGTCAAAGGAACATATCTTAGCCCTTATTACATGTTATGTCTTGTGAAAAGTGACAAAACTCGTTCATTTGAATTTTCATTGTTTATTTGATGTTCTATAGTTTGAATTGGATATGACTAGAGTTCTGATGCATGGTCAGTATCGGAGTCATAGTTTGTTTTCTTTGTGATGAATCTGATTTTGACTGATAAAAGGGTTTAAATAGCGGAAACTGTCAATAAAATTCGAATCATTGCCAACAAAACAAACAATGACATCTCTAACACACCGAATTCTTCATCATTTCTCAATAATGATAAGGTAACTCGGCATGCACTAAACGATCTACGGATACGGGATATACTGCAATAGATCAAATTACTGGTCGCAGTGGTTTATGTCCCGAACAAAGGAAAAAAATCGTTGAAGAAACTACAAGTGTTATGTCTGTTCGCCTGTTTGTTCAAATTGTGCGTCGTTTTCTGCCCTAGAAGTCATTCTAACAAAATTTTCAAATTCAAATTGAAACTAAAAAATAAGAGCAAGAAGCCTGTTTTGTAAATCCTAGAGGGTTTGAGCTGTTTAGTGGAGTAGCTGTAACTAGATTATAGAAGAAAAATTAGTATATTCCAGCTACCTTTGTTTATCTTGGCAGTCGAGTTATTAGTACGAGACACTGAAGAAGTCTGCA
The DNA here is from genome assembly GCA_034211315.2 of Aedes japonicus. Classification (NCBI taxonomy): domain Eukaryota; kingdom Metazoa; phylum Arthropoda; class Insecta; order Diptera; family Culicidae; genus Aedes; species Aedes japonicus. The sequence continues at coordinate 112,798 of JASCZW010000984.1, read as the reverse complement.
CATTGTTGACGGAATACGCGTATATGTCAAGAACCAAAGGTAGTTGGAATTAAATGGAAAATACTAATTTTTCTTCTAATTTCTAGCTGTTTTGTAAGTCCCACCATAAGAAAAGTTAGAAAAACTGTAATAAATGGATACGTAGATGAGGTAGAAGTTTAGTTACTTCAATAAAGTTAAATTAAATTAAATTATCTACAATTCTGTAAACGCAAAAACTACTCTTTAACATAAGAATAAAAAGTTATAAAGAAAAAGAAGCATAAAGTAGCCAGAAGGCACGAAATGCTTCTAGATTCTCTTACAATATTAATGCAAAAATAAATCAAATTAATTCAGTCACTTCTCTACAAGTCCTTTGGCGTTATTGGATAGTTTTACTTATAATATTTATGATTACTTTGTATAATTAAGGAAAACATACGTAATCGTCAGTATTGTTGCAAAATCAAAATGTCATAAATAGTTTCCTATTTTGACCATAGTATTCTTTTATTGACCACTCAGATTTCCTGTTTGCCATGCTGCTGTAAATTTACTGTTAGAGTTTATAAAATATTTCAATTTACGTTACTAAATTAAGATTCAACTTTTTACATTTTTTTTTATTGGCATTCATATCTTTGGGCAAAAAATTGCAGTGGATCGGCGTATCGGATTGGCTTTTCTTTCACTCAAATTTGGTTCACTTTCGAAAAATGCGTGGGAGAAACGGTGAAGTAGGTGAGTAGGTGCTTATTAATTTTAATTCTTGAGACATTTATAGTTGAATGCGGTTCCAGTTCCCAAAGAATTTTCGTTTTCAAGTTTTAAATTGTATGCAACCATTTAGTTATTCAATTAGTATGAGAAATTTCAGAGTGATACAAAGTTTATTTTTTTATTACGGTATTTTCGTATACAGATTGAGATCATATTCAAACATAACATAATTATGGATAACAATTTTTTATAATTTGCTTTCTCTTTCGTGTTTGAAATATCGGCAACATTATTCATTGAAGTATGGAACGGTCAAAATTTTGTCAAATATTTCCCAAGCCGACTTGGCAAAATCACTTAATATAACATTTAACTAATGATGTTTTTGTTGTTGCATGCGAAGTACGTAATCAATTATAATGTTTGAAAATAGGAAATATCCTTTTTATCAACATGCTACCCAAAGAGTGGACAGCATTTTTTTCTAGAACCAAAGATGTGAAGAGAAAGTGATTGATAGGTCCCTAAGAGCACGGCAGCTTGTGAAATTGAATAGAAGTAGTTGAAACTGAGAAGATGGCATGTTAATGTGTGTCTTTATTTCTAGGATTAAAAAGGTTAGATTTTCGATTTCTCTGAAAATAAGCACCACACTAATTTTTATTCACACCAAAAGAAGGGCCTTGCTATTAGAAAAAAAAATCTTTGTACACACTTAGATTTTTTTTACAGAAATCTGTAAAGTTTTACCGAATTCTCAACAGCTGAACGTTCGGTAATTCGATTTTACGGATTTCGGTGAAATTTTACAGATATCTGTAAAAAAAATTACCGGATTTCGGTAAAATTGAAACGGATTTCTGTAAAATAATCTGACTATGTAGAAGACAATTTTGTTCTACAAGTTCAAACTAAGGCTGAAAATCTATCTGCCCAGCTAAATTCGCATTCTGGACCACTGTGCATTCCTACAACACACTATGCCACATATACTCCAACATCCTGGACGGCAACTCTGTTCCATACAATGTATGGTTTTGTTTCCTATTCTCAGATTCAGGTAGCAATCATATCAAGTTACATGTAGTCCTAGATGTATCGTTTAGTTGACCTTACAATTAACATGTCGTGCCGTCGTCCGGTTGGTTCCTGTACAAGCAAAACGGCACTTTTCGACACCAAAATCAGATCACCACGATTGAAGCAGAAGTAGTCTAATATAAAATAAAAATCATCAAAAAAAAAGTGCCGCTTATCGTATCAAATAACAACCATAGTCTATTGTACCTGCTAAATATAAAAATAGAATCCTGAACGGAAAGTAGGCGGCGCCCACGAGCATCAACAGAGAGTAGCGAATTGAGGTTATGGAAGGATGAAAAAATCGCGAATTTCAAACTTCATTTCCACTTTTCAATGTCATGGAAGGTTTGTTATGCTTCTGCCTCTGAGCACACTTGGGCGATGATTGGTGGCATTTGGGCACGAATCGTCCCGATCCGTTTCCAGCTGTGAGTGCACTCAACTGCGCTTAACTAATGTTGAAAATGTTCGCTCGAAAGTTGCACTTTGGAACCTGTTCGATAACCAGTAGTCCAGTCAGTAGGTGTTTTTTTTTTCAGCTGATAGACACTGGCTGTAATGTAAATAAATGATAACAGCTCTGTTGATCGCAATGAGATCGATTGCCCATCATGTCTGAAGAGAAGGATAAATTTTGTTCGCACAGTATAACCCGCGTAGTTGCGAGCGCACGTTTACCAAAGCAAATAAATGCTTTCATTTATTTGCTTTTTTGCACTATTGCGAGCAGGCCTGTGGTCCAACCGCTTGTCACATGTCACAAATTCGCGTGTAGGGAAACATCAGTGCCACTTTGGGATCGAATCGATTGGACAAGTGCTTATGAGGAGATAAGTGGAGTGCTTATGATGACACGCACCGTCTCGTCCCCGTCATCAAGCGTGTGAAATCGGCGTTTCAGGAATGCTACCGGGGGACGGATGGCAGGGATGGCGCGACGCAACGGTAGTTGTTCTTCTTTCTATAACTTCACTATATCTCATCGATACAGATCCGTGCTTGCCCACCTAGCCGTACCATTTTCAGCACAAACGGCCGCGAGGAGATCGCCACATTCCCGCAATCGATTGGACTGGTTTTCCAGGATAGGGATGACGAGAATGGCAAAACGGCGTGTGATTATCGTTAGGAAAGGCGATAAATTCTTCATTATCACCACGTTCCGGTGGGAAATGGGCCCTGCTCATCAGTGAGGTAATTGTCTCTGTACATTGTAGCTTTTCTTAAGAGTCATGCGAGCTTGGGTTTCTGGTATTCTATTCCCTACATGCTATGAACCGGCATAAAAGAGAATCATGAAATCATCGACTTCGAAATTAAGGAGAAACCCTCGTGATTTTAGAAAGTTTATCAAATTTTTATTTGTAACTAATACTGAAACTACGTAGCGAAAAGGTGCACTGAATTTTTTTCCGGTAAAACCGATTTCGCTCGTTTCGTAAACTTGAAATTTTCACAAAGAAGAAAATTGTAAAAATCATCGTAAACTGTAAAAATCATTCATATGGATTATCATGAGGTGAAATCGAATCATGAGGTCTTATTGCACAACGCAGTAATGAATTTCGTGAGAACCAGCCAATTATGACTCCTCTTCTATCGTACTCGTACATGTTCGTGCTGCTGATGGGGTGGGCGATAATTATTGCTTCATCGCGAAAAAAACAAATAAGAACGTTCACGAAAGTTGTGACTTCACCAATACGGCTTCTCCTTGAATAACAGAATCAAATTCCATGTCAGAAACATTACAAACGATAAACAACTCCTCGTGGTAGCGGTATTTTTTCCGTTAAAAAACCATTGAGTCAGTTTACAATTATTAATGCAACCACGAGAGAGACATTTCATTTTCTATTTTTGGTAACAAACTCTGCATAGCTTTTTTTTAACTGTATTCGTACAATGCACAAATGGTTTTATGTGTAAACTAGCTATAAAAAAGCTAGCTTGGTGAATTGTACAAATCCCGACAACTTATTGAAAACGGAATTCTTCGCACTCCTAATTCCTGGGATAGACATACCATAGACTAACTCTAAGACCAGTACGTCCCCAACAAATACGATTTTTTTCTATGCTCAGTCAGTACTAGCACATCGGTCCCAAGGTTAATAATACGCCCCTAACTCACACGAACACACTCTCAAATATTCTGCCAAAATAACACAGCAAATCTAAACAAAGGCGCAAATATGTACAGCAAGGTGTTGGCTTCAAGGTGTACTTCGGACCAAGGGGTTCTACAACAGTGAACAAATTTCAAATCGCTAGTTGTATATACAACGTACAGCTTCAGCGTTGTACGAAGTGTCAAATGCTTAAATCCAGTACTATAAAACAGGTACTAGACTACAGGAGTACATCGCTGTACGTTGTTTGTCTGTTCCAGGCATAAGCAAACTAACAATACCGCTAAGTGGAGTAATATTAGCCTTTGTTATGGTAATGCTATTGTGTATGTTGACAGTGTTGTCGGGAAATCAGTATCGGCGAAGTAAACAACGAATAGTTTCGTGAGTCTTATGTTGTTTTCGGTTTTAAATCTGGGTCAGGTTTGACTCTGACTTGCAATTACCGAACGAAAACTGATCCAGATTCGAGTCAGTATGATGGTATTAGTCCACAACACTAATGTTTTTTTTTTAAAAAAAAAAGACCGTGCAATATCGTAGTTGCTACTCCTTTACTGACTGATCAGAACTAGTGGATTTGCACAAAGAACCACATTGATGAAGCTTGGGAGTAGCTTTTACATCTTCAATGTACAAGTTCACTAATTCTATTTATAGATCCGTATCGGCGCGGGCACCGTCCTCACGGTCTTTGGGGAGGGGGAAGAGGGATGATTAGTTTGACAATCGTTGTTATTAGAGACCGTGAGCACCACTGCATCTCTACAATTGCCAAGAGAAGGATAGTTGTGTTAGTGAGGCAGGTTTATTTTTAGATCATGGATGCACTGAGGTAAGTGAAGCGATCAATGAAAGCGAGCGCAGTAGACTGCTTTTTATTTTGAATCTAGTGGTGAAAGAAAGAGGCAAGTGACAAATGGCAAGGAAAGGGACGGGCCTGGGATTGAACTCCCGACCATCTGCTCAGTAAGCAGAACGAGTAACCACTGAGCTACCCAGCCGCGTCAATATTAGTCCACAACACTTATGTTTATGATAAACATTTTATTTTGACAATTCATGTTTGTATGTATTGGTGAATCCATGTTGGACCTCAAAAAAAGTTGATTCGACCCGATTGAATGAAAAAAACATTTTGACAGCTGTTAGGACCAACCCAGTTCCACACTGGCAATAACCGAAAACGACATTACTTTCGATTTCGTTGTATAAATTAAATTAGTTGTTATTGTGGTATTCATATAATGAATTTTATCTCAGAGAACAGACATCCAGGCTCGAATCTCACCCCCGGATAAGTTACGAAAATAGCCAAAAGGTATTTGAGTGACTACGATGGGAGATGAACCAGCCCAGGGCTGAAAATCTCTATAATGAAGAAAAAAAACAGCGCCGCCTTGTCTAGGTTTTACCAAACTAAAATTAACAGACCGTCAACGACTATTGAATCTCGAGGCGCGCAGGTGGCGCCATTAACATACGATTTACCAAAACACACGGAAGCGAATTAAAATTTTAAAATGGCAATTGCAAAAATTTACACATGGAGGGCATTCCAGCTTGGATGTCTGTTCTCTAAGATTTCTGTTCAATACTGTTGTTTACAATGCTTTACGTTTTGATGTTAGTAACAGTGGTGGTGGATCGTTGAACGTTGATGGTGGATCGTTTGGATGAGGCTAAGTAGAAAACTTATTTAAGCTTATATTTGCTGCTCATGTCTTCGACTGCCATCAAGTCCTCGGTTCCTATAACCCCTGTTTTCACTATTGTAGAACCCATAAGTCTGAAGTACACCTTGCTATACAATCTTGCGCTTTTCGGTGCCTTTCGGAACTAGTATCTTTGATTTTGTTTTGAATCGCTGTGATATTTTGATAATATTTGAAGGTGTGTGAGTGTGAGTTACGTTATAAGGATCGAATCATTAAGCTTGGACCGGTATGCTAGTACTTCCTGAGCCAAAAATATAATCATTTTCTTCATGACTATCCAGCCGCTGGTATAACTGGGACACAATGGCAAGGAATTTACTGAAGTGGGGGGTGTGATGACATTACACTCTCAGGTCAGACAAACGAAGCAGTTTGTAAATCGCTTGCATGTATGGCAGATGACACATTCCTAAACCATCGCTTACCTTGTGGAAGGGTTGTCTGCCTATGTCTACTAGTGTATCCAATAGTCGTGCTCCGGAGGTATCACTATCCGGGGCATACCAAACTGCGTGATCGATGTCATCATAAAAAAAAATCATCATTCTTCTTCTAAAAAGCTCGCCTTCTTGTACGCCCACCTTTGCTAGAGAGTCCACCTTCTCATTGCCTGAAATTGAACAATGTGACTGGGACCGATACAAAGGTTATTCTAAATAATCTCAATTTGTCTTGGTTCTCTGTGCAGCTTATACTGACTTCAATCAATCAGGGAGTAGCAAACCACGAATGGTCAATAGCATCCGAACTGTTGGTTTAAACCCGTCCAAAGCGGCCCTAAAACGTCATTAAAAAATGCGTTGCCATCACACTTTGTGAGTAGTGTGAATAACATCTTTAATATTGATTCAAATCGGTTCAAAGCAGTTATTTGTACCATTTATACAAACCGGTCATAATCGGAAATCGGTCTTATGAATAAATAATTTACTAGACGACGCGTGAATTCAGCATATTATTTTCCAAAACGAACCCTGTTGCGAACCCATTCATCCAACACCCCGGTGATTCCTCGTAGAAGTACAAAGGTGTTCTCGGCTTCCAATAAAGTAAGTATCATGTCAGCACATTCTTACCCTTTTCTTTTTTGACCTGTATTCAGGCAAGACTGGCGCTGGTATTGCCTTGGTCTTGGGTCAACAGCTTTAACACATTGAGGATTAGTCTCCCTTTGCGCAGAACTGGCCGGCTTGATGTTCCGCAGAGGCTTTGCAGCACCAATAAGATACACTACAAATGATTATTGCGATGCAAGGAAACGGGGCAGCACATCGAATTTTTAGATATATAATTTTTTAATACAGTATATAATTTCAGATCATTTATTAAACTTCCAAGTTTTGTATAATATTTTTTTTTCTCGTGGCTATGATACAATGTCTAATCTTTTAGGATACGCAAGTCTGTCTACAATTGCAGCAGAACCACAATCTGCAGACATGTAATCACAACGAGAATTATTATTATCAATTGACATTTTAACACCCCTTCACTATATTTTATATGCTATTTTATATGACATTTTCAGCTTCGCAATAATGCATTTTTGTAGGTTTTAGCCCACCTAACCCACGTTATGCATTCACATGAAGCTTCAACTGTTGCTTCAACCGTCACTTCGTCTGTACTTATCTACAGCTGACATATTTTTCGTTCGGGTATTAAATGTTATCACACAATGTTTATTATCGTTGATTTTTATTTTATTAATTTTATTTTTCAGGATTCAATTTATTTCAAAAATCATCAATCCGGGCTTTTTTAACCAATTGATATCTTTGGAATCTAACTAGAATGGCATAAAGAATATTTTTAAAAACATGCCTGTTGATTCCCAGCAAAAAAAAACAATTATTATTTCTATTGAAGTTTATCTTTGTAGATCAGACTGATCTGATCAGCTCTGTTTTGCATTAATTCCCGGACTAACACAAAACTATTTTTTTATTTTTCAGTAAGAAACTGGTGGATGTCAGATAAACTTGGTAAATACACATCTTACAATCTGTTACGAACATAACATACATTCATTCAATAACAAATGGTTAGGGGGGAATACGGGATATATGGCACCCTGACGAACTGTAGGCTGGATGAGGGACTCGTGGTTATCTGACCCAAGTCATAGATGACAATTATGCCTTTTTTGATGGAAATCGTCATATTGAGATCAGCGAAGATCTAATAGTCTTCCGACAGTCAACAGTGAATTTGTTAGCCCTATTTTTTAACAAACAACTAGGCGGAAATCCTTATGTGTATTGCTTACTTTTCATTCCCTGTTATAAGAGCGTTTCGATGCAAGGAGATTCTCTATCCTTTCCGTGGGTTTCATGTAAGCGCTCTTGCTCAGGGGTCCACACAATCGATTTTGGTCCTTCATACAGCGGAATAGTGAGGATAACAGGTATATACAGTTTGATCTTGCCATTGGTGGCGGTTTCTTATCACATCACATCACAACACATTGAGGATATATGTTAGTCTCAAGCATAATATGTTCCCTATGTAATTACAGTTGATCTAGCAATAACGGAGTATCAACCTCGGGCGGTCAATCATACTTATGTTCACGCTATCGCTGAGTTTATGACATAAGTGATGCATACTGCCTTGTACAAAAAGTTCCCGGAATGAATTTAAACAGGAAATTATAAATACAAGATTATACATCAAAATTGATATTTTCACCTTCAAATTACACACCATTGAATTCATTGCACTTATGTCAGCGCTTGATCCAATCATCGAAATCCTTTTTATATTCGGTTTGTGGTATGGCCATCAGAGCCATCTTCGATTTTCCATGATCTCATCTGGGATGCGTGTCATACTCATAAATCCACGTCTTGTCTCCAGTAATGATCCATTTGATGAATGTTGGGTCAGATTCGGCCTTGGAAATCATGTCTTTTGCAACGCGGTCCCATTTTTGCAAGAAATTCAAGTGTTTCGGCACCAGCTGTGCAGCGACACGTCTGATGACCAAATCAATAACTAAAATGTTTTGAACGGATTCAAGAACAATTTCTAACTCCTCTGCCAGCTCTCTAATGGTTAATTAGCGATCTACGGTCATCCATTCTTTGATTTTGTTAATGTTTTCATCGGTTTTCGATGTCGATGGCCTATCACTTATCTCATCATTGTTCATGGACTCACGGCTACTACTGAAACGTTCGTGCCATTGATACACTTCTAACATTTGCAATGTCGTCGAAGCATTGAAACACAAACTCGTCACAAAATTTAACACAAACTCGTTGTTGCAAATTCAATTCCATTTTGAAAATTGTACACAATGTACTCGATACGGAGTAACTTTTACAAATGTCAAGCTATCAAGCTAATAGTATCATAGAATGCCAATTACAGATGTGGCAATCTAAAAAAAAGAAATCTCAAATCGGGTGACTGAGAGCGCCACACGGTGTTGATTCCGGGAACTTTTTGATCAAGGTGGTCAATCGAATGATGAGGCTGACATTACACCGTGTTCAATATATTCTCATACACTTTTTTATCTCGTCGTTGAACTTGTAGTTCATAAACTGCATATGTGTTGGTGTAATCTTGCACTGTGTTTACTGTCAGTGTTATTTCAAAACATATACTGTAATTGATCCACGTAATATAACCTTTCAATAAAACCAAGTACCAATAAAATCCGAAAAACTTTTGTGAAATAATCGAAATAAGAATTTGTATGAGAATATATTGCACATGGTTTACATCACGTAACTATATTTACTGTTCTGCAACGATGCTAGTAAACGGAATAATTATCAGCAATTATCAGCATCCAACAGATTATGTGCGTTGCTGATTATGATGTATTGTAGCAACAGAAACCATAATCCAATGATATATGTAATCACGATCACACATGGTCCCACCATGGGTTATCTCGTGACTCTAGACATATAGAAAGTGGCTATCTCTTCAGCAAAGTTGATCAAGACCATCCGGACGTTGGGCAGTAATTCTGAACTATCTCACAACGCGATGGTAATTTGTCCGTCAGTAGATCATGTGTACAAGTCCAGGCCTTCTGGCATGTAACTGTTCGTTTATCCCGGAATGTTCAATAGCAAGAGACCCCCCGAACTGCGTCCCAGGGTCGGCTTACTACTCGTTAATCCCAAGGGGCTTCGTGGACAAGGTTCGCAGCGTACGGTCACCGAACTGAGTTATATTGAGGTTGTGTTGGAAGATATGGTTCAATGGGGGAAAACTACGGGTTTTGTCGAGGAGTTTAAATAACTGTTTTGGTTCTTTGAGTTAGTACTAACGGGTGGCAATTAAAATTTTGGAATTTTTTCGAGGCCTCTATGCTCAACAACAAACGAGCTCAGAGAGAAATAAGAGTGTGTATGCGTTAGCTCTTTCTCTCCTCTTTCTGCTAGTATTTTCTGTTTTGTTTATGCTTGCTCAGTTTTGCTCAAAATGCCGTCGAAACAAGAAGTATTTCGCGAGCGCGTTGTACAGTTCTACGAACTGCACAGAAATCTCGGCAAAACGTATACGGTACAACATTTTAAAAGCGAAAATGTTGCGACTTCGACTGTTTACCATATCCTAAGATCCCCAACAACTGCTCGCAAGCAAGGTAGTGGAAGACCAGCCAAAATTACGGACGCAAAAGGACTTCGTTCTCTTTCTCGTGCCTTCAACAACAAGGATTCACTGAGCCAACGGGATGCCGCAAAAAAGTTCAACTGTTCTCACCAGTACATCTGCAAAACATTGAAAAGAGTCGGAATAAAGTGCCGAAAGAAGACATGAGCCCCGGAATATATTGATGCACAGATTTCAACGCTGCAATCCCAATGCCGTAGGTTGATTAAAAATTATTCCGGAAAAAGTTTTGTTTTGGACGACGAAAGCTACTTCCCTCTTTCGAAGACGCAGATTCCCGGAAACGATCGATACTATTAAACGGATAATTCTACTACACCTCCGAACATAAAATATAAGTTTAAACATAAGTTTGAACAGAAAGTGATGCTGTACATTGCCATTTCCTAGAAAGGCATTTCTAAGCCATGGTTCAAGCCCTCTGGTTTGGCAATCAATCAAGATGTGTACCAGAACGAATGTTTGAAGAAAATTTTGATCCCGTTTCTACAAAAACATCATGCTGATGGACAATACGTGTTTTGGCCGGATAAAGCGTCATCGCATTACGCCATAAAAACACAATCGTTCCTGAATACCCATTCGATCCCATTTGTACCCAAAAACCACAACCCGACAAATCTGCCTCAGTGTCGCCCAATCGAAGATTTCTTCGGGGTTTTGAGTTCCTTGATGTACAAAAATAACTGGAGAGCCACGAATTGCAAACAGTTGATTGGTAGAATCAAGAGATGGATTCGCAAAGTTGACATGGAGGCCGTACAACGCTCCTGTTCCGACATCAAACGGGAGCTTCGCCGAACATCCGATTACGGACCGTTTTCAAATGTTCACTATTTTTTTTCAACAATGGACAATGTATCTTTTATTTGAATAAATCAGATCTTCTTCAACTATGTTTGTCTTTTTTTGATAGCTTGAGAAAGAAATTCCAAAATTTTAGTTGCCACCCGTTATTTAGGAGCTAACAATGCACAGTAGTCCAGAATGCGAATTTAGCTGGAAAGATACATTTTCAACCTAAGTTTGAAGTTTTGGAGCAAAATCGTCTTCCACTAAGTTTTTTCGAATAACTAGGCGCTTATTTTAGTGTGAATAAGAACTAGGGTGGTCCTTATTTTCAGAGAAATAGAAAATCTATTTTTTTATTTGCAGAAATAAAGGTATACGTTGTTCAAAAAAGTTGTAGAATAAATAATTTCAAGCAACTCTGATGGTATATTTTTTTCTGTGCCTTTCGATATGACCGAATTACAGCATTTTTTCCTACCTAGCTTAGGGTGTCCCTATAAATATAAGTTATTTTGCTTTAACTTTTTTATTACAAATTTTTCAGCAAAGTTGACTTCCCATTGATTCTAGAACAATAAAAGTTAGAACTTTTGGTGTGCTTAAATTGTCTTCTATCGTATGTCAAACAAAAGTTATTATGGTTTTTGTAAAAAAAATGGGCCTTTTTCAATAGTTGTTTTTTTTAATTATTTCTTAACATAATTTTAAAGTATTTTCATTATTGCATATCATGTCTGAACACTGGAGAAAGGTTATTTTTTTAAATTGAGTAAAACACATTTGAAAAGGGCGTAATTTTATTAGAAAATTGTTAATTACTCACTAACGGTAACACACATCGCAAGATTTATACGTCAAAACTTTTATCTTTTTAAGTTTTGAAAATCATCTCAAGACAACGTTGGTGGCAAATTTAAAATAAAAAAGTTTTGAGCAAAAACTGTTTTTTCTGTAGGGACACCGGAAGAAATGCTCTTATTCGGTCATATCAAAAGGCACAGAAAAAATTATACCATCAAAGTTGTTTGATTTATTCAACAACTTTTTTTGGCAGTGTATGCCTTTATTTCTGCAAATAAAAAAGTTAGATTTTCGATTTCTTTGAAAAAACCCGCATTAATCCACCGATGGTGAGACTGAACCCTTCTTACATTTCATCAGAATTACGAACTCAAATGTGGCCAATATTGTACTGGATACATATTTTCATCAGAAATTCCAGGAAGATCCAAGAATATTCGATATGTCATACATTCAGTTTTTAGAATGAACTATTTGTCAATCCTGGACGGATTGTTCATCGATGTGATTAAAATATTACCATTATTAACCTTTAATGACCTGTTTATGTTATTTATATAGAAGGGGAAATTACATGAATATTAGAAATTTCATACAATTAGTCCATAGAATGCATTATTAGACAATCCTAAGTGTCAATTATGATTATCGATATGGATTCAAGATGCTTAATAAGTACATATTCGTTGAAAATAGTAAATGGAGACTTTGTGTAATTTTCGAATATACTCGTTGCAGTTCAAAACCAGACCACTCGAGCCAATCGATGCTGCTCTAATTCTATACAGTCACATAGTGTGGCTAGTCCACTGTATGTGCTATACAACGCTCCAGATGCGACACAATAGAATGCAAGCGGCATCGATTGGTGTGATTGGTCTTGTTCGGTTTTGCACTGCAACGAGTATATTGTCATCTCACAATTATGTGCTCTCAGGTATTGTTTTGGTCATATCTCCATGAAGGATTATCCAATCATAATGAAATTTTGATCAGTTATTTGGAGATATCATAGCTTTGATTTGGCACCAACAAAACTAAAATCGGTACACAAATAGCTCAGTATGTAACCGGAGACTAAACTGTTTGATTACTATTATAATAGGCCTTCAAGTACTGTTTCGTTCATATCTTCGTAACGAAATGTCCGAATGAAAAAAAAATCAATAGCGTTCTATGGGAATGTTGTAGCTTCCATTTGCCGTCAACAGAACTGAAATCGGTTCACAGATGGCTGAGAAACCGATGTGACATTATTTGTAACGCACACACACACATACACACACACACACACACACACACACACACACACACACACATACATACACACAGACATGTGCTCAGTTCGTCGAGCTGAGTCGAATGGTATATGAAACTCGGCCCTGTGGGCCTCGGATAAAAAGTCGAGTTTTCAAGCGATCTTAATACCCTTCTATTGATGTAAGAAGGGTAAAAAGGACCACCCTAGTTTTCTTTTACATCAAAAGAAGCGCCTTGAAATTAAAAAACAGCTTTTTAGAAGCCAATTTTGCTCGACAACTTCAAACTTAGGCTGAAAATGTATCTTTCCAGCTAAATTCGCATTCTGGACCATTGTGCAATGTCGGGTGTGGGTAACTGTGAAGTCTAGAAGTCCTGCAAGCGCTTGCTGCTGGTATTGACGTTGGCTGATGGATTTTGAAGACGACAACGAATGGTGGCTGATTGAGCGATTGAGCGAGATTGACACAGTCTAGTGTAAGATCCAGGGGGGGGGAAGTTTCTTTGCACCACGACTAGTAATACTAAACACGTCTAGTTCAGTCAACACTCTATTTCCAACTAACTCGTGCTTTACATTTCAACCTGCTTCGTACCCTCACTACTCAGTATCTCTCTTCTCACGAGAGTTATTCTCTCACTTCGCTTGTGACTCTACATCCTTCTCCTACTCCCTATCAAATTCACCAATAGTTAATAGCATTAAATGTGAAAAAAAAAGTGGATCATGTATATCGTTTAGGCACTTTCTTTGCTCTTACTGGTCGACCTTGTTGCAACGGTGGATCGTGCTCTAGCCGTTTTGCTCGCTTTCGAAGTTGTTCTGTCCGCTTAGGGTTAACGACATCTTCCTTCGAGTGTGATAGCTCCGGGTCCGAGGGGTTATACGGTGGTGCCTGGAAGGACTCCTGCTCCTGGGTTTGATGGAAATCTGTTGAAGAGTCAGAAGGTGTGGAATTTAATGCTGTTGAAGGCCACTTTTTCAAGTGGGACACTGGCCGCCGGTATTTAACTCCATCTTCGTTGGCGATAATCGTATCATTGCCGGATCGCTGAAGAACTGTAAACTTCTCAGTTTTGAAAGTTGGCTCAAGTTTTCCCGACTCGTAACTCTTCATCATTACTATGTCCCCAGTAGAAATCTCGGATTCCTTGGCGTGTCTACGTTGATCCGCATAAAGCTTCCCTTGCATTTTTCTCATCGCATCGTTTTCCCGAGTGTGTTCATCGCGACTCCAATGAGGATCAGTTCGTAGGGATGGCAACAAGTCCTTTACTGGCCGTCCTGTTAGTAACTCCAGGGGTGCCCTTTCGGTTACTGAGTGAGGGGTGGTGTTATACATATACACATAGTCCTCGAGACCCTTCCTCCAATCCGATTTGAGAGCCTTAGCGATCCGTAGTGACTTCAGGATCCCCCGGTTCTGCCGTTCCACTAACCCATTCATTTGGGGCCAGTAGGGTATGGTTTTCACCAAATTGATGTTTTTGCTGGCACAATACTGTGCGAACTCCTCGCTCGAGAACGGGGGACCATTGTCTGCACGAATCGATTCCGGGTACGTATGATCTCTGAAGATCCTCTCAAGCGCTTCAATTGTTTTCGTCGCAGTCGTGCCCTTCATTTCTACCACCTGAAGATACCGGCTGTAGTAATCCACCACGACCAGGAACGTGGCGCATTCTTTAGCGGACAGAAAGTCAATGGCGATTTCTTGCCAAGCCCTATCCGGCATAGTCTTGCGAATCATGGGCTCCGGGGGTCCTTGGCTGCTAACAGCTGTGCATCCAACACACTCTGTTATGGTACTGCAAACATCTCTATCCATACACGGCCACCATACGTACTGTCGGAGATTCCGACGCATCGATACAATCCCCGGATGTCCATGGTGGGCAATCTGCAATGCCCGACGTCGCAGTTTCAGCGGAATTATAATCCTGTCCTCGCGTACCAGGATCCCATCCACCAATCCTAATTCTTTGCTGAAGGCTTGGTAACGAAAAAGGTCGGATGGCCAAATCTGCGTCTTCAAGGCTTCAATTACTTCGCTAAGAGTCGAATCCCGTGCGGTCTCATTGCGGATTTCTTCAAGGGTGATGGCAGTACGGGACTCGCCAATCGCACAGACGAAGTGCTGTGCGTCTTCCTCGAATGGCGCATCTTCTCTAGTACACAAGCGAGATAATACATCTGCTATATTCTTCGTTCCTTGTATGTGCTTGATTTGGAAGTCGTAGGGCTGGAGGCGTAAAGCCCAACCCTGAGCCCTGGAACAAGCCCTCCTTCCATCTCTGTACTTCCCTTCAAAGATGTATTCAAGCGTTTTGTGATCCGTAAAGATCGTGAAGTGGAGGCCAAACAAATACAAGTAGTATTTCTCCACAGCCCATACTACGGCTAACGCCTCTCGCTGTGTTTGCGGATACATTTGTTCAGCCTTTGTCAGACATTTTGAGGCAAAGCTTATGATCCTAGACCAACCTGCTTCATCACGTTGGATCAGAACGGCTCCCAAGCCTACTGGAGAGGCATCGACGTAAAGCTCCGTTGTGTCCTTAGGGTCGAAGAATCCTAATTTCCGCACTTTCGATGACAGCTCTTGTCGCAAATCGTCAAATGCCACACGTTGACTCTCTCCGAAGGTCTCAACTTCTCCACGGATAAACATCCGAAGAGGCTCAGTTCGGGTCGACAGATCAGGAATGAAATGGCCTACAAAATTCACAAGCCCCAGAAAGCTCCGAGCTTCCTCTTTTGTTTCCGGCATTCGGAAGCTTTTAATTGCTACGATCTTTTCCTCAGAGGGGGATATTCCAAGGGCACTGACTTTAAAGCCAAGTATTTCCAGCTCTGTCACTCCAAAAACGCACTTTTCCCGATTCAGTTTAGCATTGTTGCTTTGCAAGATGGACAGTACCTTCCGCAACCTGTTATCATGTTCCTCTCGTGTACTTCCGGCGACTACGACATCATCTATGTACACTACGACCCCGTCAACACCAGCCAACATTTCCGTCATCACCCGTTGAAATATTTCCGGGGCGCAGTTTATCCCGAACATGAGCCGCTTGAATCGCATCAGTCCACGATTAGTCATAAACGTCGTGACATTACGGGAATCTGGATGTAGCTCCAGGTGGTAGTAAGCCGACGTCATGTCCAGCCGTGAGAAATATTTCGCTCCTCGAAGCTCGTTAAGAAAGGTGTCGATCACAGGTATAGGGTAATGCTCCCGTTGAATGGCCTCATTGGGGAACTTCATGTTTACACAGAGCCGGACATCGCCTTTACCCTTGGGGACAATCACTAGAGGCGAAATCCAATCAGGCGGACCTATGACAGGCTCAATAATATCCTGTTGCAGCATTTCCTGAATCTTCTCATCAACCTTTTGCTTCAGAGCTTCTGGAATCCTGAGATAGGCGACCTTTCTGGGTGGAATTGACGGATCAACCGAGAGTTTTACTTGCACGTTGGGAAACTTCGGGAAGGGATTTACACTTTCGTCTACCTGGTGAACATCCAAACCAACCCTCAGCACATTCAGCTCTTCAGCAGTTGTTTTGCTCAACAATGATTTGTTGGCACCCTCTATTACGAAAAACTCTGCAAACGTCGTCGGATTTGAAGGATTAACCGAAATTTTGGACTCGAGAACAGCCAGAATACGAAGGGGCTTGTTACTGGCGTAAGAAGAGAACTGTCGGTGACACCTTGCGTGACGCTGAAATACATCTACTTTGTTTCTTTGTAGCTCTGTCCAAACGTTTTCGGTGATCGTGTTGATCGCCGCCCCAGAGTCAATGAGGAATTCGACGGGAAAGTTATTAATCAAGCACGTTATGATTCCATTGTTGTGGGAGGAGACCTAATGAACACAATAGTTTTGTTAACCTTACTTTTATTACCGATAGTTTCTTTATTTAACTCATTAACTGTATTTACTGCTCGAGGATCCTACTAGCCCTCATTAACAATCAAAATCATTTAATTTACCTGGTTGATATCTTCCGGAGCTGGACGGCGGGGCAGCTCCTCGTTCCACTCATCTTCCGGAGCGACGGCGTTGACTTCTTCCTTCGGTTGCTTCCAAGTTTCTCGACGTCTAAATCGCTTGTTGGTACCAGCCCGACACTTCCTGCCAAAGTGCCCGGTCCTTCCACAGCCGTTGCAGCGCGCGTTCCGAGCTGGGCAACTTCTATCATCGCTCAAATGACGATACGAGCCGCACCGATTACACTCGTAACTCGTTTTTACCGATCCTGACCTTGATCCGGATTGAAATCTGGCTTTAGCTTTTCCTCGGAATGATGATTTTGCGCCCCACTCTTGCTTCACTGCCGCAATCACGTTTGGTTCTTCCTTCAGCGCTTTCGCTTTCTCCTTCTGTTGAAGAAGCATCTCCCGATTCATGGCATAGTTCGTAATCTCGTCAAGGTTCAGAGTTCCTTCGAATCCTTTGTCACGGACCCGGTCATCAATCGCTCCCATCGACACCTGCTGCAGAATCTCGACTTCCTCACGTTCTAGAAATTCGCAGCGGGCGGCCTGCGTACGCAGTCTCAATAAGAATCGACTGAACGGTTCAGATTCTGCTTGTCTAATTGCTCGGAATACTTCAAGTTCCATTCGAACATTGCGCTTGCCGACGAAAAACTTGGTCAGTCTCAAAACTGCGTTATCGTACTCTGGAATTTCTTTCGGCATTAATGGCACCGGGACCAGTTCTGGGTAGATCTCCTCTGGAACTGGGCGCAAATTGTAAAAAATGCGTTGCAATCCGCGTCCTCCACGAGCCAGCAGCGCTACAAATTTCTCATGTTGAGCTTCGATGCGCTTCATTTCCATGATGAGCTCGAAGGAACGATGCCATTCCTCCCATTCCCTTCGGAGGTCAGAAGAATCGACTGCCTCGTTAAAGGGCTGCAATGGGCAATCCTTATCATCCATGATTCTAAATGAAAGATAAGAACACGAAAATTGAAATGTTTACAGTTAGATTCCTGGTTAACTCTGACGAATCGTTATTTTTCTGTACGTGCTAACCCACGATCGCTTTTATGCTACCACGTTGTGGCTGATCCCGTTCCTACACTACCGAGCTAACAAAATATGTACCTTTATTTCACTTTCGACAGATTAGAATTTTTCCCAGGTTACGAACTATTTCATTACACTGAAAGCACAAAAACAGATACCGCTTGCTGCGACGTCCGAATGCGGTGGCACCATCGAGTTTGTTACTATACACATTTTTTTTACCACTACTATTTACCTCGCTCATACACTCACGTCGCAACTAGTCCATTCGGTTCCACTCCCTTAAGCTCTCCACTGATCGGGTCGGATTCAGAAAAGCTCCAAATTATGACAAGTACACGAGTGTACGCACTTCACACAACTCAGTTTGATTTTACTTCCTTCTACGAGCTCGAAGCCATCGGAATTGGAATTGAACCCACACTATTACCCATTGACTGTGTTGTACACTCGGTCTCACTCGTTTCAGTTGTCAAACGCACACCTCTGACTCGAAATTGTGCTGCACTCTCTTTGAGTGGGTTACATTTCTCTCCCTCTCCGCGCTCCGTGCCGTTGGGATTAGAATCAGACTCACAATTTTACAAATTGACTGCGTTGAACATTCGGTCTCATTCCCTCAGCTGACTGCTGAATTCGAAATGCTGCGAAGTTCTAACGGACTCTTTGCTGTGGCTATTACCGGCCTCGTAGATATCCTACGCTACGATAACTACCAGACTCATTTATTTTTGCTACACTTTTCTGCAAGTGGCCTCACATTTCTTGTTCTCGTGCTACGATTTCCATCGAAATCGGACCCACTAGCTACGTCGTTTGAACGGGCTCTCTCTGCTATGGCACCATCGGGCTCGTGAAAGCTTTACGCTACGATGTGTGCCAGTCTCTGTTCTCGTGCTTGGTTTAAATGTATAGGTTTGCTGCACCTTCGTCAAGTGGACTCATATTTTTTTCTTTCGATATTGTCGCGTCGGAGAAACTTTCGGCGTGGTTGCGGCCAAGTAAAAACGTACACTTCCCTAGGCAATTCATAAAAGCTTCGCACCTCGGTTGAATTGTGGTGTGTGTGCAACACCACATAACGCATCCCATTTTCACTAGCGCTTTTTGCTAACTGTCTCCTTTACACTACCTATGCACTTTCTCTCACCATTTTCATTGAATGTGTTGGTCGGCCACCGAAGCTAACTAAACGTTTCCACAAATATTCAAATGGCGGCCATCTTGCCAGGAAGAAAGAAAAAAAAAAAAAAAAAAAAAAATTCCCACATTTTTTAGGCAATAAAATATTGTTCAAATTACTTTTTCCGATCACTTGTAAAATTTATTATCTTTTTTCATCATTTAACCAAAATTCGGGGAAAATTACTGCATATATTGTACTCACTGCTGTTGGTCCTGTCACGGGTCGCCAATTGTAGGATCCAGGGGCGGGGGGGGAAGTTTCTTTGCACCACGACTAGTAATACTAAACACGTCTAGTTCAGTCAACACTCTATTTCCAACTAACTCGTGCTTTACATTTCAACCTGCTTCGTACCCTCACTACTCAGTATCTCTCTCTTCTCACGAGAGTTATTCTCTCACTTCGCTTGTGACTCTACAGTAATATTAATTAATTGGAGTTGGAACTTACCGCCATTTAAATAGATCACAGAATTCTGTGATATTTTTTTACGAAAGCTGTTGACGGTTCCAAGAATCTTATAACACACGCAGAAAAAAACACTCGGTGGAAAGTAAACTAAATATTTTCTCATAATGAAAAATGACATGGAACAATGAATTTTATTAAGTTGAAAACTTTTAACGAGTATGGATGTAATATCGGTCAAAAAGCACCATATTGAGGTCTATTCGTGAATGCTATTTCGTCTCATCATTAAGAATTCTTGTTCAAAGAATCTTTGTTGAGTTTATTTGTATTATCTTTTTAGTGAAATGCCTAAAGCTATATTCGCTATACTGAGCACCAAATTTCACAAAATAAAAAAATAAAACTGCATTATCGCACTAAAATGGTTTTCACATCAAATCAATCAGCCATTCCATTTCAAAACATTAAAATTCCTATTATATTTTGTTACTTAAGTTTTGGTTTGGATACGCCCTTCGAAAAATTAACAACGACATACTCGTCCATTTCCAATGAAAACTATGTCAATGTTAATATTTTTCTGTATAATAACTGAATTAGGCCATAGTTGGGAACATAGGAATAATGTGTCTCAAAAACTGGGTCTACGGTATTCTTGTGAAATCATTGTTCACGTTTCTTTGTGAATAGCTAATTTAAAACGTGTAACTATTTTCTCTACACCCAGAATGCATCACCTAGCAACGATTCACTTTAACAAAATTTAGGTCATTTTAAGATAATGAAGATAATTTGTTCAGCTGGTCTTTAACAGTATCGACCTAAAAAGTAATGAGGCTATGGAATTTTGTTCAATATTACCGAGTGGAATTTTGACAATTGATCTGCATGGAACGAAATGTCACCTTCACTTACGGAATAATCGAGCGGAATATTTTTCCGAAAGTAAAAGTGCCAGCTCCCATTAGTTTGTGTGGGAACCTTACAAATTCAATTTTTATTTTTCATTCTTTTCAGGTGAATACTGCTGCAGAAATTTCTTTTAGATTCTTTACTTTTCCGTTTCAGTTAACGGAATTTAACATGGGTGTGGGATAGAAAAAAAAATTACTTTCGAACACGATACCTACCTTACCCAGTGAAACCATGGTGGCTAAAAAGTTAAGGAAATCCAAAATATTGCCCAAGCATATAACTTTAAATTGATGAATAATGTCTCAACTGATTCAAAATAAATCGATTGTGATGTAACCAACATCAATTTGCCGATTATCGCTGGATTTATACATAGACCGAATAAACGAGCTTGGTTTACATTTCGTCCCGTTACCCTATATGGTTATTTAAACACGATTAAAAAATACAACAACTACAAAAATCGGATATCTGTATTTTCTATATTTTTTTCAAAAAATCTGCCATCTGTAAATACAGAATTCTCTTTCCAAAAACTACATAAAATTTATGTAATTACAGATACATCTATAGATGTGACAGTGGCAAAAATCTTCTTCGAGTATGTTCACTTTTTTTAAGCGAGCGTTTTGGCAGCTGTCAAGATTTTTTTTTATTGAATTGGGATAAGACAATAGAACAGTGTTGGTACTGATTATAAGAAGTCTGATGCGAAGAATTAAATAATTTGACGTACAATCGGAATGTAGACTGCGATGAACTTGTGGCTGGAAAACAATCTTGAAAGCTCTGATAGCAAACATTATCGTATGTCAATGCCGAAGAACTGGAAGGATGGAAACAAAAGCTATGTTTTCCTTTATAATTCCCACACTCTCAAGATGAGATACCTAAAATTAGCAATTAGGTTTTTGGCAATACCTAAAATTTCGGTAAAATTCAACGATAATTAACAGTTACTTTTCACTGACATCTGGGTAGTGTTCATTTTCGAATATTGGACGTTATTATTTACAGAATTAAATAATGTTTCTACACTGAAGCAACGCGGTCGCCATATTTTCTAAGCGAAAAACGTATTAGTTGTGTAACTAATCTTTTAATAGATAGTTTATTATTTTCAATATATATATATATATATATATATTATATAAAAATGCATTCTCATTTGATTCGGATTCAGATCCTTGTGGACCAACGGGAATCCCGACACACAAAGAATAATGATTATTAAAATTAAAACCGACTGCCAAGTTGAAAAGTTGCATTGGTTCTTTTTCGTAGAAAGCGGTTTGCTTTCAAAACAAAAACCTTCAAACCGTCAATTCAAAAATTTCCTGCTCTGTACATTTAAAAGTTGAAATTTTCAGAATAAATTGTAGAACTGTCAAATCAAAACCGTGGCATCGTTGAAAACGAAACCAAATTATTTTGATTCCAACATGAACTTTCGTCTAGAAAGTGTTGTGCAATCAAAATAAAAATATGCTTCTTGGATTGAAATAAAAAAAAAGTTTAAAAATAAAAGGATTTATTTTCAGATTAATTGTAGAATTAATGGCATTGTTTGAAAATGGAGCAAATAATTTTATTGCAACATGAACTTTCGTGATGTTTTCCATCACGAGAGGTCCATGTTGGACATTGTCATCCAAATACACCTGTACAACATCTGCTGCCTGGTCTGCTGCCATCTGTCATCGCTTATGGTAGCGCTGCAAATAAAAAATTGGGATGATTAATTTAACTAAAAGATTACCATTCATGTAGTACATACCCATCCTTCAGACAGAGATTGTTGCTATTATCCGCCCTAAGGAAAGCATCGTCATTAAAAACCTCTATACCGCCTTAATCCAGTTGAAACTGTCCACCACTTGTTTGTTATGCAACAATGTGATCGGGGGGAAAATTCCAAACGATAAAGACTACGAGGACGTCGACATGCTTTGTGTTGGTGGATTTGACAGTTCTACAATTTTCATGGTAAAAGAACATACTTTTAAATTTACACACTGAACCGAAAAAATACACTTTCAAATCAAAAACATAATTTTTGTAGTAGATAATTTTACTTTCAATTTAATGAAAAACAACCACTTTTAGAAAGAAGTGCAAAACTTTAGTCAAAACAATATTCCTTTTTTGTGGGAGGTGCAATTCGGCTACCACCAGAAGAAAACATATTTCTGTAATGGACGAATCCACGTAACGCAAAAGTAAGGTTAAACGACGTTGCTGGTGCTCTTGAAAATTGATTTTTCGAAATTTTCAAGCAAAGTAATTGGTAATAAAAAGAGTAGAAAATCGCCGATAATGACAATACTGACCAATTCCATACAATTTAAAAAAAAATAACCAGAAAGTTATTATCAATTTCAGTTTTAGATACTTAATTGATTTTTTTTTGACTGCAGAAAAAATATTTCTGTAAACGAACGTCACGCAAGAAGTGACTTTTTATAACCTACCCCCTCCCCCCCCCCCCCGCCTTGTCACGTATTTTGTATGGACCTTGAAATTTTTTGTATGGATGATCACGTGTCTCCCAAAAACCCCCTCCCTTACTGCGGGACATAATTAATGGACCTTCCTAATACATTTGAACATTTGTTTCTTATTAGATGCAGACTTTGGAATACTAATCCGAATGGATGAATTGATAAATTACATGTTTATTCTGAAGCATGCTGTAAAATAAAACTACAAAAATATACGCATTTTTCAGTAAAAAGTGACGCTAAAGAATCGGTAAGCGTTAATCTTCACGCTAAGACCAGAGTACCGAAAATTCGGTAAAAAATACCGATAACCGCACAAAAGTGCACATACTGAAATTATCGGTAAACATGGATTACTTAACAAGCGAAAAACGTTAATAATTAACTATTTGCAATCGTTTATTTTTACCGAAAATTAAGTTTTCTTTTTCTGTTTTGGGTTTTTGGAATGCTATAATAAAAATGTTTAAAGCAAGGTTGTAAGATCTATTTTTTTCGGATTTATGCCCCACTAAACGGATCAGAAAAATGTGAACAGGCTTTAATTAGGTATTTTATTTCCAAGTAGACATGGCTGACCACAAATTATGATTTTTCCATGTAAATACACATAATACTCTCCCTGTTTTGGTGCAGTTGCCAGACAAATAATGTGAGGGTATTCTCCGGGTGGTAGAGCATTAGATCAACCTTCGACAGCCTGAAATATATAGAATAAATTAGTATGTGTATATGAATCAAGTGCAATTCATTTCAATTTTTGAGATTCGTCGTATGATTTACATACAAATTGAATAATTAACTTACCTTCCAGTTTTTTCCTTGAATCCGCATCGATTAATCATGTCAATTCCTCCATATTTGCAGTGATCTACAATTGAATGATAAAAAATATATTTCATTGGAATGAGTAATATTTCAATTCTGTAGAAATTTGCGAAGCCGTTTCTTCGTTTGTAAACAAACTTTCCAATCGTCAATTTTTCACGAATTACAGCTCAGTTCCTCTATAGAATTTTGCTGTTAGTGTCCTGAATTGAACTATAGCCCGCAACTATTAGCAAGCAATCGACTATGGGAATGTTTATTTACAAGCACAGAACCATTCGCCTTAACAAATTTCTCCCGATTTCATGATCCGCTTATGGTAAATATTTCTACTCACCCTTCGGGTTGGCTGCCACAAATCTTAGTCTCTACAGCTGGTTTCTTTCTTTATTTTAAAACAAAATTCGAAACTATTTAGCCTGAAGGTGAGGAGGCGGTACAATTGAAATAAGTCATAAACTTGGCAATGGCGGTAGTGTTGATTCTCAGATGCAGCGCAGTGATAAAATTTTAAACCAAATTTAGGTAAAAAAAAAAACGTAAACATTTGAAAATCCACTTTACTTAATAAATAAGTAAAATTTATCGAAATCAGTCGTCAAATTTTACCGAAATTTTAGGTTTTACTACCAAAACCTAATTTTCGGTAAAATTAAACCGTAATTTTCGGTAATCTTATCTTAGCGTGTTCCTTCAATACTATTACCCAATATTACGTAATCTGTGTTGACGCATAATATGGGTAAGTGCAATTTTGAGCGATTATCGGTACTTTTTAGCGATCTTTAGGTATTTTCATCTTGGCGTGCTTTTAAACTTTGCCAGTGCATTCTAAGTTTGCGACTATTCTATTGAAGAATCCAGGCAACGCAAAAGTGAGGTTAAACGTCGTAGATGGCGCTTGTTTAAAATGGTTTTTGGAGCTGTCTATGCGAAGTAATTGGAGAACCGCATATTCAATGGTTTAACCATGACCAAGGAGAAAACCGATGAATAGATACACAATTAATCAACGTTGATAGGCCCTTTTCAAATGATACGCAAGGATTTAACTAAACACTGGTCAAACAAAGCAGTTGTTACAAGATATGCCTATATTGATGACGAATTTCTTGGTGAAATTATTTGGCAATTGTTATAACATATTTTAACTATGTAGTCTGAATAAGGCATTAAAATTTTGGAAAAATATCCGCAACTGATCGATTAATGACTCTTAAACGTACAAAAAATCGATTTTAAATTCATTTTATTATTGCACCCATTGAGCGCTTCCCAAAACTTCCATCCCGCAGTGCGCCGAACTTAAGCCGCAACCAACATCAACACCGCCAGCAGGCAACAGGCATGGCAACAGTGCATTTGCGCAAACGCAAACACCTTCAAACGTGGTGGGCCTAAGTTGCGCCTGACGACGGTACAACCACACCAACACACACCGCCTGCTGCGGTGCTCTCGCTTAAGCGTCGTCGCGCAATGGCTTACTATGCTATGATCGTCGTCGTAGAGGTTCCACCACCAAGAAGCATGCGATGATCATCGCGATCGTGTTCGTACGCTATAGCCTATAACCTGCCTCTACTACACAGCTAGCTGCATGTGAGTGTTGAACGGTTCGAAGAAAAGAGTAGAAAAAACATTGGAATTTCAATTTAATTCAATATGGCTGGCAGTGCGCTCTGAAATGGTTTATTAATTGCGAGTGTTCTCCGACGTCGTCGTTGTCGTTCGTCGTTTGTCGCATTTGTAAAAGCGAGCGGAGGTGGAACCTACCTACTGGACAGACCATAGTCGAGTTTGCACTACATCTCCAGATATTCATGGTTCGGGTTCTCGTGTGTGTGTTTATCTCCTAAGTGCGTGCGGTGATTGCCTGGAAAAAGTATAACTTTTTAAAATTTGATTTCTCTCTCTCTTTTTCTGGGTACAGAGTGTGAAAATGCTAGCAACAGCAGTCGTTGCCGTCGTGGTCGTCGTCGTCGATAGATTGCTGTTTACGTGAGCTGCACGCGCGCTACGAGGAAAAAGGAAAACGGGCTTACCATCCAGCAGCAACCAGGCCAACCCCAGGAAAATACAGGGCGCACAACCTGGGAAGAAGTGAGGAAAAGTTCCACGAAGTGAGTGTGCGTTTTGAGTTTGATTGGAGCCAGAGAAGAAAAAAACGGAAGAAGATTTAGATTCAGTGCAGGAGCAACAACTTGGCGTTCGAGATTGCGCAGCGAGCTCCAGAGGATTTGGGCGAAGGAAATGTAGGATCTTGCGTGTGTGTCGGAAACGTCGTTGTCGTCTTCGCGGGGTATCGAAAGTCTCTAGTGTGTCGAGTCGAGCAGTGTGAGAGCGTGGTGAGCTCCGTGAACGCCATGGAGAAGAAATGCGCATAGCCTACTACCAGGTTTTGTGAATCGAAGCAGGCGATCGAATCGTATCCAGGCATTGTCACCGCCGTCGAGTGAAAATTGTCTGGTCCAAAGTGAATCGAATTTGAAGTGAGAAAAGTGTCGCTAAATCGATTGAATCGTAGTAAAATCCAAGTAAGCGGAAGGGAGAGAGAGAAAAAGGTTCTTCAAAGTGGCTCAAATCCGATCAAACCAGCAGCAGCAG
This sequence comes from Aedes japonicus, assembly GCA_034211315.2. Classification (NCBI taxonomy): domain Eukaryota; kingdom Metazoa; phylum Arthropoda; class Insecta; order Diptera; family Culicidae; genus Aedes; species Aedes japonicus. Next base: position 86,182 of record JASCZW010000984.1, on the reverse strand, counting down.
CCAGGCAGCCGAGAGCTGAAGTGAAGAAAGTGGTTAAAGGCTGGTATTAAGTGAGTTCAGTGAGAAGAAGCTGAAGCAAAAGCAGAAGAAGCGAAAGAAGCCGCGAAATAGCTAATAAGAAAGTGTTTGTGGAGCGAGCGAGAAGAAAGGAAAGAGGCAGACCAAGAAGAAGAAGAAGACGAAGAAGAAATAGGTTCCAATCGAAGATCTCTCAGGGAACTTCAGGCAGAAACCGCAGCAGTTCGAGAGGGAAGCCGCACTGGAGGACGGAATAAATTATGCCAAAAAGTTCCAGCAATGCAGATTTACCACTCGGCTGGGAGATTAACACGGATTTTGATGGGAAGGTTTATTTTATTGATCATATTAACAAGAAGACCACATGGATCGATCCTCGTGACAAGTGAGTATTAGCCGTTCATTTTTCTCCTAGAAGCTAGAATGGAAAATTCCAAACCTCGAAGTCAAAATAGTCGCTCCGCCTATCTATATTTATGTTGAAATCGCGAAAAATTCGCGTACATTGCGAGCACGCAGCAGCGCACACGGAATACAGATTAGATTATGGAATGTCGGCGCGAATGTGTGTGTGCGTGTACTTTAGTTGGTATGGGTTGTATATTTACATAAAACATTCCACAGCTCAGGCCAGGGCAATGGAATTCGATAAGCCGTGTGTGCGCTGCGGTTTTTCTTAACTGCTGCTGCGAAACCAAAATAACAACTCGCGCTCTGAAGGATCCCCATGAGCTATATATTTTTTTTCTGTGTGTTTTCGTATGCGTAAACCTGACGGCCAGGAATGAATGCAAATTTTGCAATAACAATGAGTCGTCTGTATTTTTTTTCTTTCGCCTCCACCGACGCTCGGGAGGGTTTGGGATGTAGACGGCTTAGCTTTAACCGACATTCCATCGGTGACGTTGGTTGTTAGGAAAATGTGTGTGAATTGTAATTGAGCTAGATGGAATTTGCTTGTCGCAAATCCACTTAAATGGTTGACTTAGCTGTGTGATTTCTTGGATTAGATAGTGGGCGATAATGATACGGTTGCTCGGTACAAGCGCGCCCGGTTTGCTTCCTTATTTGGGCGGGAATGGGAAGCAGGATAGGGCTTTGGTAAATCACAGCGATCGCCAATTTGACGTGGATGACGCTAGCGTCTTTAATTGGCGTTCGATCATTTTAAAACTTACTTGGATAAGCAAATGTTTTTTCTAGATCCTGTTTTTGTCGATTGCTGATGATCATCGTTGTAATAACATCAACAGAAACCGATTTCTGAAGAATTGAAAAACTCGTTGTACTAAGAAAGCAACCTAAATGCAAGGAGAATTCAATAGATCACAGCTGTCGTATGATCTTTCGAAATCAGTTCTAGAAAATCGAAAATTGACAGTTGTGGTGAGTGTGACAAACTTCAGGAATTTTTGAAAAACGCCCTTGATACCGCAGGAAGATCATCGTTACAGGCAGGTCAAAATATGCACCAGGAGCGTGCAAAAGCTGTCTTTGGCATGGTACGAAAAGCTGACGGCTATTTTTCACCCTTAACTTAAAGTGTTCTAAGAAATTTCTGCTGACCTTGGAGGTGCGCAACTAACTGTTAGACCGATTAAGGGCTGTCCTCAAGGAGGAGTCCTATCGCCCTTATTGTGGTCCTTAGTAGTAGACGAACTCCTTAAAAGACTAGCAGAGCTAGGGTACGAGGTTATTGGTTTTGCTGACGATTTAGCTATAATAGTTCGTGGGAAGTTTGATGACACGATATGTAGTCGGTTACAAACTGCTCTCAATATAACTGTAAAATGGTGTAGAATAGAAGGCTTAAATGTAAACCCTTCTAAAACTGTTATAGTACCTTTTACCAAAAGGAGAAAGCTAAATTTAAAACAGCCTACTCTCAATGGAGTTCAAGTTCAGTTTGCGGAAGAAGTTAAATACCTTGGTGTTACTATGGATAAAAAACTAAATTGGAACTCTCATATTGACAAGGTTATTACTAAGGGTACAAACGCCCTATGGGTATGTAGTAAAGCAGTGGGAAAAACATGGGGACTTCGACCAAAAACCAGAGCTTAAAAATATCATATTCAATTCTCAAATTGCACCCTGACTGAGTTAAAATATTAGTCATCACGCACTGTTCTTAGCGAACATGAAGTAAACACAAATTTGCCTTCATGAATCTCTTGTGCAAGATGAGTCAACTTCTTTGTGTTGCTTTACTTTGATCATTCATTCGTTCCGGAAAGCAGTGAATGTACGTAAGTGCAAACAACTCATTCAATTTCAACGTTCTACCGTGAAGACGAAAGAACAGTCATTCATTTGGAGAATCATTGATGTGAAAAAAACCAAAACTTCTCGAATCGATCCTGCAAATGCCTTTTCTCGAACAAATGCCCCAAAAACTCTGTAGCGATTTCGGCCATTTAGCCTTTTGGCTTCCTTTGCCTTCAGCCATGTTCGGGAATACTTGAAATCCTGTGGCAGAAAAAATCACTCACGAACGCGAAAATGAATGACTGGTTACCAGAACATTCAGTCAAGCAACCAAAATCTCTTGAGGCTTGAATAGCCGTGTCCTTTGCTGTGGTGTGAATGAGTTGTGTGGAACACAAGGACAACGGAATGACTGAGCATAGCAAAATAGTGAACACGAATATATTGCGTGACTGATAGAACGGAATGAGGGGAGCGAACATTGTACCTACTGAATATTTTTTTTACTCATCGTTCACGACGGCTGCCATTTTTTTCGAGCTCTGCCAAAAACTGTCTATTGGATTTATTCTGCAATAGTTCGTCCGAAAATCACATATGCTTCGCTTATATGGTGGCCTAAACTTAATGAGGTAACCACCCAAGTGAAGCTAAGCAAACTACAGAGACTTGCCTGTGTATCAATAACTGGAGCAATGAAAAGTACACCATCTGTTGCTTTGGATGCCCTTCTTAACATGTTACCTTTACATCAATTTGTAAAGCAGCAGGCAGCTAAAAATGCCCTGCAATTCAAAAGATACAATAAGATTTTAGATGGTGATCTGGTAGGACATTTAAAGATCCTTAAGATTTTCAAGTTAAACTCAGATGTTAAAACAATAGAGGACTGGATGACAACGAAGACAAACCACGACGTTCCCTTTAAAGTGGTTAAATCAAGCCGCTATGTATGGGAGTCTGGTGGACCTAGTTTGCGTCCAGGCTCCATTGTGTTTTACACGGATGGGTCAAAAATGGGAGAAAATACTGGAGCCGGGGTTTATGGCCCTGGAATCAGGAAAGCTATACCAATGGGACATAGTCCAACGGTATTTCAAGCAGAAATTCATGCCATTATTGAATGTGTGAATATTTGTACAACGAGGAAATACAGATTTGCAAAGATCTGCATTTTTTCCGATAGTCAAGCAGCTCTCAATGCGCTTAAAGCTTTCACATGTAAATCTAAGCTAGTGTGGGAATGCATTCTATCTTTAAGACAATTGGCCAGTAGGAACGAAGTTACTTTATACTGGGTGCCCGGCCATTGTGGTATTGAAGGAAATGAAAAAAAGCTGACAGCCTAGCAAGAGAAGGTTCAGCATCAAATTTAATGGGTCCGGAACCATTTTGTGGAGTCCCAGAGTGTGCTCTGACGACTGAAATAAAAAATTGGGAAATGTCCATGGTAGAATCAAACTGGAACGCCACGGATACATGCAGACAAGCCAAGAGATTTATAAGACCAAGTGCTGTAAAAGCCCGGATCTTACTAAACCTTAGTAAAAAAGACCTTCGGGTAATTACTGGCCTGTTAACTGGTCACTGCCCGAGTAGGTATCACCTAAACAAAATTGGAAGAATTCATTCTACAGAATGTCGTTTCTGCCAATTTGAAACTGAAACTGCAGAACATATACTCTGAAATTGTGGAGCATTATTCAATCAAAGGATGTCAATATTTGGAAAAGGGTTACTAGAGCCCTCCGAAATTTGGCAAAACGATCCTGGTAGGGTATTAGACTTTATAAAACAAGTCGAGCCTAACTGGGATCACGGGCTATGTCAATCAATGTCCATCACACTTTAATTGTGACAGGATATTTGACTTGCACCAAATCAAATATGGGTAATGCAACAATAATCCTTATGAATGGATGCAGTTGTGTTTTTGGCTCTACAGAAAAGAAAAAAAAAGTGTTCTAAACATTTTTTAAGCAAAAAAAAATCGGCTTCTTGCCTTTCCTGGGAACCAAAGCGAAATGCGGCTCGAAAAAAATTTAATCATGCCTAGGGGAACCACACGCAAAAAAAACTGCAATAAAAACTACCATTTCGAGGGCTAAATAAGGCCCAAAAACCAACCATTTTCACCTGACTATAGTTTTTGGCTCAGGAAGTAGTAGCACATCGGTCCTAAGCTTAATGATTCGTTCCTAAAAATGTATCGGCCTCAGGGTATGGGAGACCTGTTTTGTTTCATTTAGTGTAAAGCATTTGTAATTACTGACATTGGCAAATACTCGACTTATCTGTCAATTACGCGAATGCGTCTGTATCCAATGTATTGGATAACACAGCCTGAAACAATTCGGGAACGTAAACACTGTGCTTATCGCATAAATGCTTATTTGAAAATGGCGTCAGCATCAATTCATGGGCAGAGTTAATTTTCTTTTCCAAGCGACGCCTACTTTTTACGCATATTTCTGTCGCCGTTGACATATTTGAAAAGGCATAAAAATTACTGTTCATACGTGTATCAAAACTAATCACTTTTTGACGTATAAACTATAATCTTGAAAATGTGCAAAATATAGTCATAAAATGAGTTTATCGGATTTACCGTGTACGACACATTTTGCTCAACTTTTCATACACTGAACCTTAACATCCTCCTTTAATCGAATGAATCCTCCGTCTGTTGATATCGAAACATTGAAATCGCATTTTCGAATAATAGATTCAGGCGGAGGACGATTTTCTAGAATCCAGATGATTATCCTTTTAATGTTGAACACCTAATAATACGCGAAGTGAATTGACCTCCCGTTCAAATTCGAATGCACGCTGTATGAAAAATCGTCATCCCAAAGTGGAAGGCATATTGCATTGGAATAGCCCTATAAGGCAAATCATTTATCACTCGCATAATAAAAAACTATTTGCCGCATTTTTCAATCTATATGTTGTATGTAAAATATATTGTTACAATATATGGAATTGTTTTGTTATGGTTTTAACTATAAATTATTTACACTAACACAGATGGTTACTGTTACCACATTGTCATTGTAAGATTTCTTATATTCTGGATTATATACAAACATTCTGACATAAAATAGAACGAAAATAAAGCGAATACAATTGGCTATTCAGCATTATGTTATTTGAGCTTTTACAATCTGATGTATGGTTAAAACTGTATAGGATACAGTTGATAACTTGAAGTTATCAACTATAAGAGCTTTGTATCAGCAATATGGAATACAATTATCAATAATATGCTAATCGTTAATGAATGGTAAAAATAATCCCCCTTTTGATATCTACCTAAACAGTTTAAAACAAAACAAAAATCCGTGGTCGAATTCACGAACTGTAGTCATGAATTCGAGAACAAACAAAAATAAATCGTGAACTGAACCACGTAATCATGGAAATAAATCACGTTTAGAGGTAAACATCCTGAAAACGTGAACTACACACTAATTCTTCTGACGTCGGTAAATCTGTACTGAGTTTTCAAACAGCTAGAAAAAAGTCGAAGTAAACTTTGAATCATCTCCACATAAAATGTAAGGAAAATTATTGAAATGTTATACTTTTCTATCAGTAGATAATGTTGGAATGAAGCATTCATTATAAATTCCGAAATAATTTATGTATATTTCAATTTTTAAATATTTAAACTTGAAAATTTACCGAACTATTCAGCTGTTTGAAATTTTACCGAACAGATTGAGTGTGTAGCTCGAGGTTTCTTTTTTATTTTCGAGAACGTTTTTGTTTCTGTGTGCTTCGTATTTAATTTTCTTTTGAAAACTTCCATAATTATTTCAAGTTTTCGCAAGTTTGAATTTCATTAAGGGGCTGTTCATAAACCACGTAGACAATTAAGGGGAGGGGAGGGGTTTCGAAAAAGTCTACGTTTGTTTACGATGGGGGAGGGGGGGATATACCAAAAGTCTACGTAGACATTTTTTTTCTCTCTACAAAACGGATATTCGTACCCTCCACACAGACAAAAATACCTTCATAACAAACATATTCCAGGTAAATCCAAACATAAAATTAGTTTATTTTGGCCACAAACATAAACTTGCTTTCTTTCTAAAATATTCTATGTTAAAAACTAACCCTAGTAGCACACTTGTTACCATTCGGTTGAGATATCAGAAATATGACTTGCTAAGTCATAATCAAGTCAGTACAACTAATAAAGGTCGTTGTGTGCTACATGGAAAGTGACATCGATGTTTGAAATTAAAATCATATTATGTTTATTTTCAACATATTAATGATACGAATAAACGAACAAATTTTGGATTCTACTGGTTGCGTTCTAAATTTAATTTATCTATTCTATGAATCTTGGTGATCTTAGTCCTGGATTGAGCTTAAATGCTAACATGTTCCAATTTCAAGAAGTTTGCTCAGAGATGCACTGCACACAGTTTCGAGCCCTGAACTTTGTAAAATTGAAGCAATACATAAAATCAGTATAATATGGCAGCTAATTAATTAATGGAGCATAACATCCCGTTCACACAACAACCTATATAACGTGATATTGACTATATTCATATCAGCATCTATGCATACAAAGACTGTCTACGTTAAATTTCGGACACCAAAATAATATCAGCAAAACATAATTTACACATTATTCAAAAATACTGATTGTTCATTTCACAATAATAGATTTATATCTACATAAGAAAAAAGTTGATTAAGATGTTAATCCTTCTTTCTGTTGAATTTTCGAACTTCCTGTGGTACACTCGCGATCAGGTTCCGTACGGTATCCTCGGAAACACCCGCCGTGACGATTCTCCATCTTCTCTTGAAATCATCGGTGCCAATTGCTTTCTTCTTAGTTTCGAAGAGTTTCCGCTTAACTAGTGCCCAGTACTTCTCAATTGCGCGAAGTTCTTGACAGTTTGGTGGATTGGCAGTTTTTGGCACGCATTTGACCTCTAGTAACTTATAACATTTCAGGACGGATTTCGCATAGTGACAAAACAGGCTGGAGAGTCGTGGCTTCTAATAAACGGTACCAACCGCTTTTGCAGACATTCTTTCTCGTACACATCCTTATTAGTGTTAATAGAGACGAAACTTTTAGATTTTCAACCCCAACTACACGGAAAAAAATCCGTGCCCAGATCCGTGAACTGCAATCATGAATTCGAGAACAAGCAAAAATACTCCATGAACTGAATCACGTAATTTAGAACTAGTTCACGTTTTTAGGAGAAAATCATGAAAACGTGAACTAGTTCACGGTCCGTTTTCATTTTCGTGAACACTTTTGTTTCTGTGTACATATGGCCTGCCACATCAAATACTTCTTCGAGAATTTGGACACCTTCTTTGTCCGGAAATACTTGGCAACGGCGTTGTTTTGCATTGAGGTATAAAAAGCCAGACCCTGAAGCTATTTAAAGTCTTCGAGTACGTATGTTTCGTCGTCCATTTTGATACAAGAAAATGTTTGCAAAAAATGAGTGTCAAGCACCTTAGCACGACTTTTTGCAGTGAAATTTTGCATGTCATCACAGTTGGGCACCTTTTTCACTTTGTACGGCTTCATTCCTTCCCCCTACTTACTTTTGTGCCACATTTCGCACAGAAAGATTGGGATTTTTCTCAATAATGGCAATCCCTAGTAGAACACTTGTTGCCATTTGGTTGAGATAACATAAATATGACTTTATAAGTCATAATCAAGTTACTACAACTAATTATGACCGTTGTGTGCTACTTGGGTTCTTGTCCATTTATCGGGAGTATACTTTTCGATTTGTTCCACTTCCAACCTTCCGATCCACAGTCAAGTGCTGGCCAAATGATTTGCAAACACATAACACGGTACTTTTGGGAATTTTGGTTTCTTGGCAGGATCGCATTCCGATAAATTCGTATTTCGCTGCCGTTCGTAAAAAAATCGTGTCCACTTGATTAGACGCCATTTTACTGAATGTTACAAGATAGTAAACATGTTGTACCACGAAATAAAGTGGAGAGAAGTGGAGAGAAGTGGAAATAAAAGTGTCAAAATTAACGTTGACAGGCTTAAGTTCTCACCAAAAATAATTTGCGTGGCAATTGATATCAAGATCGTAATGTAGGTTGCAATGTGAACGGGGATTGCTACACGCTAAAATTACTGTCTCTAATTATCTTTTCAAAAGGAAAAAAGGGATAACAAGAGACAGTAATTTGAGCGTGTTGGAAGTTCTCCCATTGAAGTCACTCAAATCCCTTTTAGGTATTTTCGTAACTTGTCCGGGGGTGAGATTCGAACTCGTGACTTTCGCGTGAGAGGTATGGATGTTAACCACTACGCCGGGGTTGCAGAAACTTGATTGTGACTTAATTGAGTCGACTATCAGTTACAATGACTTATTTGCAACAAGTGTGCTACTAGGGCATTGAGTATTATCATTTATACGTGAATGAGATGATATTTGATAGTTAACTTGCTCCCATTTGACAAACGTTTAGTAGAGGGTTTCAGCCCATGTAGGACAAAGTAGAAAATACATTAAGAGGTCTGGGAAGACGTCAACTTGCTTTGGAAAACTTTCAAAGACGATAAACTGAACTTGATATCTAAAGTAAAGACAAAAATAGCCGCATATGCTTTTATTGTGGACTGCATTTTGCGACAAAAGTGAATGCAGATCAACGCAAAAACATCATCAAGGCAGATATTTTGTCGAAGAAAATAAGGCCAAGATTCTGTAGCAACGCCAGGAAGAAATTCTTTGTGAGGTCAACGAGAATGGAGCTACGGAAGTTCTACCGATAGAATCACGTTTTGTCAAAATCATTGGTCTTCACATCCAAAAAACAATCCCACTAGAACCCTAGTAGAACACCACGATCATAATTAGTTGCAGCAACTTGATTATGACTAACAAAAGCACATTTATGTCTTCTCAACTTAATAGCAACATGTTTGCTACTAGGGAACTTCCGCTGATGAACTTTAATTATTGATTCAAGCAGCCATAGTGTGCATCTTTAGCATTTGCATAATTGATTGTTGTTATTTTTTATTTATGTATAATTTGTATGAAACAAAATAAAAATGAATAACTGAATAACTGAACTGTATATACATTTAAAAAAAATTAATTTGACAAATTCTAGGTAAACTTTGAGGAGGAGGAGGTTGAGAAAGTCTACGAAAGTCTACGATGGGGAGGGGGGTTGAAAGTGTTAAATTTCGGTCTACGTGGTTTATGAATAGTCCCTAAGTTTCCTAAATTTCTATGGAATGAGTTTTTAATAGATTTCATGGCTTTTTATTAAGTTCATATATCATCAGTTATTTTTGAAAATATTCTCTTTTAGTTTTTGTTTGAAAAAAAAAAATAGGAGAGCAGACAGGTTTTTAACGATCCCGCTTATAGTATCCTTTTTCCTAATTTCATTGTTGTATATATGTCAAATATCATTAAGACTTTAACCGTGACTCCCCTCAATGCCAATTTGCCGTTTAATGGATGGCAAAAAGGTTCTAAAATGCGGGAAAGATGGTTTTACGAGTTCATAAAGTCGTAAGAAAACCTTTGATAGGAATAAAAAGAATTTGTGAAAACAAGGTTTTAAGATCGTTGTAAACAAGCAGTGTAGATTTTCATAAACCTGACTAAAATATTAAACCTATTGGCACTTGTTGGTACCATAACAAAATCAAATTGATTTCTAGTGGCTTTCATAAAACTGTATTAAAACTTAGTAAAGCTGGATGGTTTTGGCAATGTTACTTGGGTAGGCTATCAAGAAATGCAGATCTAAAGATAGTTAACAAGTTGGTTCGAAGTAAGTCCCCAAGAAAGTTCATTGGTCGTCCGCAGAACGATATATTAGAAGCTTGGATGTTTGGGAGAATTTTTCCATGTCTTTGAAAGAGTTTTCATTGAATGGAAGAACTCACTGATAATTTTGCGGGATTCGTGAAACTACTCGGAACAATATCTGAAGTGGTTCATAGAGTGTTATACCTCTTGATGTTACAAGTCCAACTTGGCTTGGCTGTCCAAAAAGGCATAGGGTATGTGTCCTTACCTCAGCCTATTATGCAATGATCGATTACATTTTTTATTATAACTCATAAAGTTTTTAAGCTGTGGGCAAGATTCAACCAGTTCGACACTTGCTAAGATAATTTGGTAGTATGTATCACGAAAAGTTACACAACTCTTTTTATAAAGTCAGAAACTTTCGAGGGATATGGATTTAATGTCGGTCTATAAGCACCAAATTGGGTCCATCCGTGGATGCAATTTCGTCCCACGCGATGGAAATTTTACTAAATGCAACCTTTGTACGGTTTTTTAATTTTATGAATTAAGGCATTGCTAGCCATTCGATTTACTTAATACAACATTTTACAAAACAAACTAAAGTAAAACTGCCTCGAAACACTTAAGTGATGTTCATATATGATTCATCAGCCATTCAATAATGAAAACATTATAATTCACTATACAATAATTGAGTTTCCTTCGGTTAGTGTTCAGATGAGCCACTCGAATATAAACAACAGCAAACACATGCATTTCCACTTGAAATTTTACCAATAACAACCTTTTTACTACGTTATTGATACAACAGGCCATAGTTGAGACAAACAAACAAAATATGTCCCCAATATTGGGTCTACGATTCTCTTGTAAAACCAACAGTTAGCGTACATATTAGTTTGTAACATGTACCTATTTTCTGTACATCAAGACTGCATTACTTGCTTTATCGATTCAATTAAGCAAAATTTAGATCACTTGAAGATCGTGTAGATCATCTGTTCAGCTTAACCAGTGAAATCATGATGCCCCAAAAGTTACATCGGTCATCCTAATAGCAACATGATTTTGTTGATTATCGCTAAATTAATAACACATTTGATACATAGGCCGAATGAAGGAGCTAGGCTAACATTACATCCCCTTACCCTAGTTAGAAAAAAAAACAAAGATAAAGATTTCTTCAAATTCCTACTCAATGAGTTCTTTTTTTCTAATTTTTATCTCTTGATTTAAAGAATATGATCTTTAAAGTTCCTATTTTTGAACACTCAGTTGCTTCCAGTCTTGAGACTGTGAAGAAAAGCTTCTCCGCTCTGATGAAGTGCTCATATGTGTCTTCATTGTTAACAGATCAAGCGGCAGTGGAAGTTGATATACTTGGACTTTTTTTTAAATTTAATTATACATATAAATTGGAATGGTGTCACCATGTCCTGCGATTCGATTCAATTTAACTAAGAACTATGTTCACTTTAAACATATTAGCTTAAATTTTTTTTTTCTGCTTCTCGCTTTACTGCTAAACAAATCCAAACTATTCCTGCAATTCCCAAAACATATTGGTTTTTCTATATTCAAAACAACAAATTGAATCAGCAAGCTAAACTAAATGTCACAATTCACCTAAATGCCGCTAAATATCGAGACTTCGCTTCGGGCGAATTCAGAACTAACAGTGCCCTCGCCGAACGGAATTTATTTGACACACATTCCTCAGGCCGGGTTCAAAACAACAAAACAATGTAGCGCACTGGTGGTGGTACCCTTTGCCTAGAAGCAGGAGGAGAGCAAGGCGTAGAAACGTAAACGAATCGTACAACCAACCATACGCATGCGGCCCGATCCCGGCATTTTTTTTGGAGAAACGATACCAACGGGAACGGGACGGGTCGGGTCGGGACGCACATGGTACCTTCCATGGAGGTACCACATAAAGCAGAGCGATCGGAGCTCTGATGGCATAGGATCTTCGAGGCACGGTGCGGTGAGTTTCGAACGGACGGACCGCAAGCGAACAACGAAAAATACAGTAAAAAAAAAATGAGATGCTGTGGTATGCCAAGGTCATTAGCAAATATATTTTGACTGACGTGAGCTCTCCTTCCTTTCTGCTCTGGCTGGTTGGCTATGCTGTTTTCGTTGTTGTTGTTGTTGTTGTTGTGCCGACGAACCCAATGACTTTAGTAAATCACAAAGTTCAAGATTGTTATATCGATGCAGAATAACGATATTTTGATCGTACTTACATACTTACCTTACCTTACTAATCAGACTAAGGCGGCGTGGCCTCTGCTGTACGCAGAAGTTGTTTCCATTGTAATCGGTCCATGGCTGTACCTAAAGGGTGATACGGTCAAAATTTGGTCAAGGGAAAACGCGTGTAAATCGGTGAAATCGTTTATTTAAAAAATCAAATTAAATTTCTTTTTCAAGTTCAATTAGTATAAAATTCAGGAAAAATATTCAGTTAGGCTTCCGCTTTTCCAAATCCGAATTGCCGGGCCTTACGCTTGACCCCTGCCATCAGATTTTGTACAGCCACCTTGTCCACCTTCTTCGTCGCAGAAAGCCAGTTTGCCTTGAACTGCTGCTCGTCCTTAGCAGTTTTTTTGGTCTTCTTTAGGTTCCGCTTGACAATAGCCCAGTATTTCTCAATTGGGCGGAGCTCTGGCGTGTTGGGAGGGTTCTTGTCCTTGGGAACCACCTGCACGTTGTTGGCGGCGTACCACTCCATGGCCTTTTTACCGTAATGGCAAGATGCCAAATCCGGCCAAAACAGTATGGAACAACCGTGTTTCTTCAGGAAAGGCAGCAGACGTTTATTCAAACACTCTTTCACGTAAATTTCTTGGTTGACAGTCCCGGAAGCTATGAAAATGCTGCTTTTCAAGCCACAGGTACAGATGGCTTGCCAAACCAGATATTTCTTTGCGAACTTTGACAGTTTCGTGTGCTTGAAAATATCTGCTACCTTTCCCTTCCTTTTGCCGTATAAAACTCCTGTCCCGGAAGCTGCTTGTAGTCGGCTTTGACGTAGGTTTCGTCGTCCATTACCACGCAGTCAAACTTCGTCAGCATCGTCGTGTACAGCCTCCGGGATCGCGCTTTGGCCGTCGTATTTTGTTTATCATCGCGATTTGGAGTCACTACCTTCTTGTAAGTCGATAGTCCGGCTCGTTTTTTGGCTCGATGCACGGTTGTAGACGATACACCCAGCTTATTTGCGGCATCTCGGAGAGATGGGTTAGGGTTTCGCTTGAAACTACCGGCAACTCTCTTTGTCGTCTCAGCGGCTTCCGGTTTTCGATTTCCCCCCGATCCAGACTTCCTGGCTGTCGACAAACGTTCCCCAAACACTTTAATTACATTTGTAACGGTTGATTTGGCAACTTTTAGCGATTTGGCCAACTTTGCGTGAGAGTAGCTCGGATTTTCGCGATGCGCGAGCAAAATTTTGATACGCTGCTCTTCTTGCTTGGACGGCATTTTGACAACTGAAGAGTGAATTCCAAAATCAAAATAGGAGCAACATTCTACACACACACACCTTCAAAATGAGGGGTGTTCAGGTTTTTTAAATGCAAAATTGAAAGAAATACGTCAAGTTGATATTGACCAAATTTTGACCGTATCGCCCTTTAGTCAGCCTCGCTGTCTGCGGCGGGTCCGGAGGTCGCCATCTACTTGATCGATCCACCTTGCTCGTTGCGCGCCTCTTCTTCTTGTACCTGCCGGTTCGTTTTTGAGAACCATTTTCACAGGGCAATCGTCCGACATTCTTATGACATGCCTAGCCCATCGTAGTCGACCGATTTTAGCGATGTGTACGATGGGAGGTTCACCCAGCAACTGGTTTCCGTTGTCCAGATTATTGCGGATACAGACCTTATTACCTTCATATAAAAGAATCAATAAAATTCAACTCGAAGTTACAGGTTGAACACGAACAAATCCGGACACATTTAAAACGTCGCGTTTAAGGTATGTTTGGGTGATTCTTTTTTCAAAATTTCACTGAACCCGAATCACTGAGTCGGAATGGTAAATCGGTAAATAGTTTTTGAAATGAAAACAATTTTTTTACAATAGAAGTATGAGCTAAATGCTCGTCTTTTGCGATTAGCGCCCTCTATCAGAGCCTGTATAGTCGTTCCCGGTACGTTTGTCTCAGTTTTTTCCACTTCCTTATCATTTCTTATTCGTCCTTCGCCTTTCCTTCTGAAGTTCGCGCTTCATCGGAGTCCAATAGTTTTCGATCAGACGAAGTTCAGGATAGTTTTGTGGGTTCATGTCTTTCGGAATTAGCCACATACCATTGCTGCAGAGTAGTGGCATAAAGTCAAATCGAGCCAAAACAACGGGTTTTGATCGTGCTAGGTTTTGTAAATCTTACCTTTTATTGTGCCTTTGTTCACGACTGCAAATGCAAGCAAATGCTTATGATCTTCCAAAACAAGTACTTCGAAGCGAAGTTCGACAGCTTCTTACGTTTAATGCAATTATCCACAGCTAACTTGTCCTAACCTGTGAAATAATTTTGTTCCGGCAACAGCTAAAACTTCACATTGATTTAGGTATCATCATGAATGACGCAGCATGGTATTTCGTTAGTAGTTTTGTGAAAAGTTTCCAAGCTCATGTTTTGGCAACACTCAGCTGGCGTTCGTCCTAATTCAGGAAAGTTCTGCACCGTTTACGTTTTCAATCCGGATAGTTTCTTGGCCCTCTGGACGAAATTTTGCGAAACATCAAGTTTTTTAAACCCCACTCCGCGTCGAATTGTTCGGATTCCGCTTAAAAAAATAATCAGTGCAGGGCCTGGTTTATCTACTCGAGGTTAAGCCAAATTTGTCGGGTGTCGACAAAAATCCTGGGTAGTAAATTTTGTACCTCGGTTGAGAGAATGTAAAATCAAAATGAAATCTAAATTCCACGAAGAGTTTCTAGTCTGCAAAGCAAACATCAATTGTGTATGTATGATGAACGATATAGGCTACCAACCATTATAGTAGAAGCTAAGTCCGATATGTTAGAGAGGATCAGACTAGATCAAGCTTTAATAACCACTGAATGTCCTCATCATGGCATTGTATGGAGGTGGATCAATAGGCAACATAATTTATACGTATCCACAGGAATATAAAGAATGTCCTTCCAACTACAAGACTGAACAATTGGTCAAAAGAGCAAGCTATCGAACATGAGGATGGCCCAATGGACGTAGAGAAGAGCCCGCCCTTTATTCACAAACTGTTAGCAATGGGGAGTTGGCAGTCTTACTCTCCCCATCCAGAGTGCTTCAATCGGGTGCCCCGTTGGACCCTCCCGTTTCCCTGTATTAGCATTAAATGTTTACACAATAATGTTTATCAATATATTTAATTTTAAGAGAAAAGTACTACAGTATCCGTATGTTTGTTTGTTTGTTCTTCAATTTGATGATCCTGGAATGACAAAAATGTTGTATATTACTTCCTGAATAGCCCTGGTTCAGTCTAAAAACCCTTAACCTGAAATCTTGTATGTTAAATCATGTATGTATCCATTTAATAATATACATGATATATTTAAGAATATTTTACTATGTAAAACGAAAATACATTAACATATTTACAGGGAGATTTTGAAAAAAAAAACTTGTATTTATCGTTGAAATATTCGATTTGTTTTTTTTAACAGTAATTACAATTTACTAAATATGTTTAGCGGTTAGCCTAATACGTTTCTCACCAGCCATTTTTAAACATCGACGCCAATATTACCAACACATTATAAGCATTTTAAACTTTTTTTGACAGTAATATTAGCTCATTTATGACTTCGCACGGCAGTACAAACTACGCATTTTCGCATTATAGAAATGAGTGAAAAGCTCTGTTTGGCATATGAACAGTTTACTCATTAATGAGTAAATGCAATACATTCCTTAAATGAGTAATCTCCTCGGAAATTCAAGTTTTACACGAACGTACCTCATAATAAGGACCTGTTCATAAACCACGTAGACGTATTTTTGAAAATCTCAGACCCTCCCTCCTTCCTCGTAGACTTTTCTCCGTACAATTTTTCTTGAAATTTTGTATGCAGCGAAGACTTTGGTCAACTCTGACGGCACACATATTTCAATCCATCGTTGCTTCGACTGACTGCGTCAATTTTTCTGGAAATCCATATTCGTATATAAAGCCTGTCCACACGGGAAATAATTTGTTCTTCCAAATGAGAAAAACAGGTCATGATTTCATGTAAATGTTGTGTTTTCGTGTTATGAATATACACCATGAACAATATTCCTGTTACCATGAACTATTTTTCCACCGCAATGAAATCATGATTTGATAGGGTTAAAACCATGTGCTGAATTCCTGATACTAAAAACATAATTCATGAATGTGGCAAATCTACTTTATCGACTCTAAATGTAAGCAAAAAAAAAATACAACGTCGGGATTCAAACCGACTGTGGATGTGAAGAGCGGTGACAGGATTTGGTGGATGTACTCACTACACTATTGTTATTCTCGAATAGACACTTGATTTATGAAGATGATTACACAACTTAAGATTAGAGGCAAAACAATTCTTCCAAAGTTCATGACTCGCATCGGTCATTTTATTCCTGAAAGCATGAATTCATAAAATAAGATAAGAGTTTAGTTTCATGATTTTTTATTCATAAAAAAAGAAACGGATTTGTCTCCGTGCACGTAAAATTTTGGACACCAACATAATAGCAGCAAGAAAATAATATAATTCAACAAAACCTTCTTAATGCTTCTTTCTGTAAAATACTCGAATTTTCTGTGGCACAACGGTGATCAGTTTCCGTAAGGTATCCTCAGATCCTCCATTTTCTCTGGAAATCATGGGTACTATTTGCTTTCTTATTAGTTTCGAAGAGTTTTCGCTTAACTAGAGCCCAGTACTTTTCTATTGGGCGAAGTTCTGGACTGTTTGGTGGATTGGCTGTTTTTGGCACGTATTTGACCTCTTTTACCTTATACCATTCTAGGACGGATTTCGCCAAATCAGGCCAAAACAGAGCTAGAGAGTTGTGGCTTCTGTTAAACGGTAGCAACCGCTTTTGTAAAAATCCTTATCTCGTACACATCCTTATCAGTGGCGTCTCGTGAGAAAATTAACCGGTTGTGCACTTTCTTTCGAACCCGGACGTCAATTTTGACAACAATATCTTGCCCCATAGTTCCTCCTTTGCCGAGTCTCTTGTGATATGCCTCAAAAAGTACCTTATCAATGTCCCGAAACAACAGAATAAAATTGCGACTAGCCAGTGAGTAAAACTACTCTGTGCAGACCACAAAGTGCAGAAAACAGACACTAACTCATCGGCAATCAAGTTATAGGAAAAACAAACATCTACAAACGATCCACGTGTGGTATATACAGGATCTTGTGCACCATTTGAAATGCCCAGTCTGCGAGTATTAACGGAGTATTAAATCGATGAATTTGATAATACATGAAATATACAATTTTAGACTGTGCAGTGCACGAGGTGCACATATGGACGAGACGCCACTGATCCTTATTGATTGAGCCTGTAGAGACGAAACTTTTAGATTTTCGACCACAACTATATATGATCAGCCATATCAAATATATCTTCGGGAATTTGGACGCCTTCTCTGTCCGGAAATGTTTGGCAACGGCGTTCCTTTGCATTGCGGTATAAAAAGCCACACTCGGAAGCTGTTTAAAGCCTCGAATACGCATGTTTCGTCGTCGATTATGATACCAGAAAAAGTTTGCAAGAATTGGTGTAAAGCACGACTTAATGCAGTGAAATTTTGCTTGTCCTCACGGTTGGGCACCCTTTTCACTTTGTGCGCCTTCAGTCCTAGCCTCTGCTTCACTTTTTGTACGTATGATTTTGACTTCCCAACTTTGCGAGCCACATTTCACACAGAAAGATTGGGATTTTTCTCAATAATGGCTACCACCTTCTTGTCCATTTGTCGGGAGCCTATTTTTCGATTTGTTCCACTTCCAACGTTCCGTTCCAAAGTCAAACGCTGGTCAAATGACTTGCAAATACAAAGTACTTCTCGGTAGTTTTTGTTTCTTGCCGAGATCGAGTACCGATAAATTCGGGTTTTGCTGCTGTTCGTACAACATACCTTTGCGCCTTTCCTCTTGATTCGACGCCATTTTACTGAATGTAACAAGAATGTCGTATCACGAAATAAAGTGAAGAGTTTCAGCTGTCATATAAACGAAACGTTTCAGCGATCCGTGAAATAATTCAAAATGTGCATTTAGAAAAAAAGTGTTCGAAATTTAAGGTGCACAGGCTTTAATCTGCCATTGCTACCATTGATTTGAAATCCTCAACCTCAACCGAGTTTTGTGCCGAAATATTGTAACGATAGACCAGCATAAGATAACAATGTAAAAGTCTACGAGGGGGGAGGGGGGTCTAAGATTTTTTTAAATGAGTCTACGTGGTTTATGAACAGGCCCTATAAGCAGAGACGCTTACGTGAAACCTGCGAATATATGGAAGAGAATCTCCTTCCAAAAGCACACTCACAGCACTAGAATCGAGTCCTCGATTGACAGAATAAAACCCAATAGATGGGGCCAAAGAGTCACACTTTGTTCAGCAGAAATGTTAACAATAGAAAGGAGGCACTCCCATGCTCCGTATCCAAATGGTTTCACCTGGGTGCCCTGATGGTCCCTCCCTTTCCCTCGTTTTATAATGCATATTTAGTACATTTTGTCGTACATTTATTTGATTGCTTACTTAGTATTTGAAAATTTTCCTGGAAGCTACATTGATAAGAGCGTTATACCGTTTTTTATTCATAAATTAAATCTCTGTAAAACATTGGTAATATCATAAGAATGCTGTTTGCACTTCAAAAGGTGTTATTATTGCATTGAATCTGATCTGAATTGAAGCCTACTTCAAATTTTACTGCTGGTTATCATTACAATTTTCAGATATAACAAATATTGAGGAACTAATCTAACATAATCTGCTGGTTTTGAATTCCACTTTTTTAACGATGCTTACTTTAAGTTTTGTTTTTTTGTGCGAACAGTCGCCATTTTTCTAGAGAAAAGCAGAGGTCTAAGTCAGAACACTCTGCATGATATGTTTTCAATGTGTTCCTCTTGAACACAGTGAACATAGTTTGTTGAAAGTAATTTCATATTAAACTGCTTTAGTATTTCAACGATGACGTCTTTTTGAAAACTATTTATGGCGGTTGCCACCGGAATGACACCATTCACCCCATTTAGATATTAAGATTTTGAATCACAAATTATTCTTGATCAAAATGATGGAGGAAACCTCGTAGATTCGTCAAAACTTGTATTTAAATTGCTCCCAATAATTTCCTAGCGATCCACAGTTTCAGTTCCTTATAATTTGGTGCTTGATGATCACAAACAACAATATAATCCAGTTCAAAACGTTTTTTTTTTACCTTGCAACATCATCATAAATTACCAATGTTTTACAGACAATGTTTAAAACAAATTAGATTGTTTTTTTTTTAATCCTGGCATTTTGTGTGACCGTTTTAAAACCATAACAAACTTGTTAACTGCAAGAAAACCTTCATACAATTTAAACAAAATGTAAACCTGCTAAGGTGGCCCGAGGTAGACAACCCTTCCGCGAGATAAGAGATGTTTTGGGAATGCGTGATCTTCCCTACATACAAGCGATTTACGAATTCCTTTGTTTGTCTGATCTAAGAGTGTAACGTCATCACCCTCCTTCCTTCCACTCTAGTAAATTCCCTACCATTGTGTCCCTATCCTTTTGTTTCAGTGCTACTTGTACCTACCCAGCAAATTGTGGTCACCCATCTGCGGTTTAGTTCCTGAAAGGGACTACAGGGATCGAGGATTTGGTAGATGTCGCAACCAAAAGCAGCAAATAATGGCTCTAATAAGGTACCTACCTAGCCCTTTCCAAACGATTATGTGACCCTTTAACCTCGAGCTAGCCACGAGTAATTGGCATCTAAATGATGCCTATCCAAAACGGCCAAGCTTTGCACCATATGGCATTGCAAGTGAACGGAAGTAGCATCGTATTCCGAACATTAACTCCTCCAACTGTGGAACTGCATCTGACAGCAATGCCGTGTCGGTAATGGAACTGGGCCGTGGTGGAACTGGTTACCAAGAGAAGAAAAAGTTTGCCGAACATCGGTGTTTGTAGGATACCGGGTGTCCGGAGAGATTGTTCCGAATCCTGGAGTTGAGTTTGGTAGACAGGTACAAGTCCGGTTGAGCCAAGAATGGTTTGAAGGAAGCCGAGAAATCCTCTGTTCACTTCCACGAGGAATCACGTCATAAGAACGGGACCAGTTGCACTGTTCCTCGAATAGTCCGGCATGCCCAAACACAGTAAACTCGAAAATAAAATTTAAAAAATAGAGAGAAAAATAGAAAATGTCGTTGTGTCTTTAGTTGGTGATCGGTTTTTCTGCCTGAGAAGGTAATATTTTCACTACAATACATTTTTGCTGAGCGGCGACCCTCTTTACTAATAACAAAAGTAAAATGTTTTGTACAACAATATTGAATATCGGCTCCGTAAAGTGTTACACACGCCTGAGCCTAACAAATAAACGAACTGAATAAAAAAATAAACCTGCTAAGGATCCTAGAGGGTTTGAGCTGTTTAGTGGAATACCTGTAATAACTCGAAGTCGAGTTATTAGTACGAGACACTGAAGAAGTCTGCACATTGTAGACGAAATACGCGTATCTGTCAAGATAAGCAAAAGTAGTTGGAATTAAATGGAAAATACTAATTTTTCTTCTAATTTCTAGCTGCTGAGGATGTTGTTTTTATTCTGTATCAATCGGCGCAAGAACCCATTTATAACGTTCACATTGACCCGTTCTACCAATTGTTAATCAGCAAATAAAAACCAACCACGACCAGCGAATCCCTCGGTTCTATTCTATTCGTTCAACCTGTCCAACGAGCGACAACATTCCTCAACGGCATCCGGCCATGCCCACAGGCCGCAGGTATCAACACCCCGTGTATTATTTTTCCCCAGAACAACGCCTTCGCAGAAAACAGAAATAAAGATCAAAACACGAACATTCACCTCTTCGGTCCTTTCTCACAGTTACAGAGCCATGCACAGCTGTACTGCTGCCACACAGGTAACATTTCCTGCCGCCGCCGCCGCCTTCCTCCTCCCTAGACGATCATCCAAACCTACGACTTCGGAGTCATATTTATACAATATCTGCGCTCTTTGGGTTGCGGCATTTCTTCTGTTTTTATTTTTCGCTGCGTCCCATCCTTTTCTTCTTTTTTTTTGCTCGTGGAATACCTCAGGTCTTAAGATAGTCATACCCGTAGTAGGTTGGCAAGAAGGTAGAGCAACTTCTGTCCTCCTTCATTGCCTTCTTTCTTCCCGGACCAGGTAGCCGAGCATAGAAAACAGACCGTCGTCGGAGCAGGGCAGAAAGGAAATATAAATTCTTTTCAAGTTATTGACCCGATTGTTTGGAATATTTTCCTACCAAACCACCGGCCAGTTCCCTTTTTTTTCGCCACTACGAATTGCCCGATAGTAGGCAGGTGCAGCGAAGGATGAATGTGATAGTAGTAGGCCGTCGGTTGAAAAAAATGACAGTTGATTTTGTTTGCAGAAAACATGATGAACATCGATTTAGGTTCCAATTCTCTCACACATTAATTTCCCGGCGGTTCACTTTCCGCCGCTGTCAGTAGAAAGTCATCCAAACACCAAGGATTGTGCAAAGTTGGATGAATCTCATCCCGTGGGAAGAAATTTGGACTTTATCCCCTAGCCGGTGGCATAAATTTGATTCTAGCAGCGCAAGAAAGAGGTCTTACGATCCAATTTGCTTTTCTCCCCTTCGATAATCGAGCCATCGTCTTTGTTTTACTCATTAGCCACCCTCTGCCACATCAAAAGTAGAAATTCCCACCATTGAAGTGTTCATTTCCTGAGACGCGCGCAAGAACAAGAAGACGACGCGCTGCTGCATAATAATGTTATCATTTTCAATTCAAATGTAGCCTATCAGGGGAGAAAATGTTTTACTTACTTTGTGTGGAAAATACTGCCTTCATTAAGACGACAGTGAACTCTTGTCGTTCGTTCGTTCGTTCGTTCCCCCTGGATGGACTCTGGCGCGGTGAGTCAACTTCCTCGGGCTGAGCTGTCATGTTTATGTGAGTGGCTTGCTGCGGAGGAGTTCTGCTGATTAAAAGTGCCGTTCGAATTGGGTTGCTTCTTCCAGTGCGAAATAGTTGAATGAGCCCGGTCGATACTGCAGGGAGCTTGCCTTATCCGGATGGGCACGTACAGGAATCCGGTTCTCGGCCAGTTCCGTCCAAACTGGTTTGGGTGGTGGCAGCGGATGGGATTTGCGCTGAGGATACCGGTATGTGCGTTCCAAACTGCAGTGTAACGATCGGTAACAACTGGTTC
The DNA here is from genome assembly GCA_034211315.2 of Aedes japonicus. Classification (NCBI taxonomy): domain Eukaryota; kingdom Metazoa; phylum Arthropoda; class Insecta; order Diptera; family Culicidae; genus Aedes; species Aedes japonicus. Next base: position 63,681 of record JASCZW010000984.1, on the reverse strand, counting down.
CTCCAGTCGTGCCAAGAGCTATAAGAAGAAGTTGACAAAAGCTGAGTTGAAAAAAAAAAACTGAAAGATTCCGTAATTTGTTCTAGGGGATAATGAGTGTAAACTTGTTACAGGTATACTTCGATGAAATGTACAAGGCACTAAGCTCCTTCGATGGCGATTTTTCCCAAATGTTGTTGATTTCTACAATTGGTTTGTCATTTTTGAGTAAAGGGTGTCCCACATCAAATTGCATCACAGAAAAAAAACGCTGTAGAAAATTACCTAATTGACCGATCCTTTTCAAACTTTCAGACAATAAAGTATAACCCATTAGTAAGCCTATTTACTTCATTCAACTTCAATAGCATAACCGTACACTTGCACCTTACGCTTAAATCCACTCCTTAGGTTATGTACAACAACTGGCTGCAGCTTCTTCTGTACGGAAACCCACTTTTTCTTCATGTGTTTCACAGATTTGACCTCCTTGGTATTCTTCCGTAGTGCCTGCCTCATAATAGCCCAGTATTTTTCGATGTGCCTTAGTTCCGGCGCGTTGGGGAGGTACGAGGGCCCTACGATCTTCTTGGCGGATCTAGCTTCGTGCCGCTATTCAAATGTTGTCCTTGAGTGGTACGAAGCCAACAGGGTCACTTTTACACTCGACATCGAAGATCGAACGCTCGGGCTCATCTCATCCTACGGAACCGTCGAATGGAACATCAGAAACGTTTTGGGATGCATCTGCGGAATGGGATTGCGCGGCAGTGAAAATTTTTCAAACTAGAAATTCTTTCAACTTACCGGGGAGTCTGCGCTCCCGTTCGCTGCGCCTCGGGGTTTCCTTTTTGAGGTTTGAACCACGGTCTAGTTGAGAAGGGAGCGCTCCAGTTTCGTCAACACCGTCGTTTTCAACCTCGTCTTCTTCATCGTCAGTCAGGATGCCGTCATGTTGAGCTACCAGCTGCTCATCGGGTTGAACGAACTGTTCAGGGGGTGGCACATGTTCCTCGTCTTGATCCTCGAACTCGTACGGAGCAACAACCAAAGGAGTTTCGTCATGGATCTGGGTGGCAAACGGAAAACTGCTCTCATCGAACTTGACATCTCTGGCCAGGAATAACTGCTTCTTCTCTTTGTCCCACAAAGATCATCACAGCAGGCTTGCTTTTCGGATCCAGTTTCCTCCTCTGGGCCGTGGACACCCAAGCAAATGCTTTACAGCCGAACACACGTAGTTTGCTCACATCCGGCTTGTGACCAGTCCACATTTCCGCAGGAGTCTTCCAGCCAGATACCGCGGTGGGTGGACTTCTGTTCGTCAGGTATACCGCCGCTAGAACCGCTTCGTTCCACAGATTCTTCGGAACTTGACCTTCAATAAGCATCGCACGCACCCTTTCGACGATTGTCCGATTCAACCGTTCGGACACTCCATTCTGCTGTGATTGGCTCGACTTGGATCCCCTTGGAAACGTACCAATCTCGTTGGTCATTGGAGCAATACTCGCGCCCTTGGTCGACAGTCAGCTTCGAAATCGAATGCCCCATAGCGGCACTCGCCATAGCCTCGTACTCTCGAAACTTCTGGAACACCTCGGACTTCTTCTTGATGGGATATGCTACTGCGAAGTGCGTATAATCATCAATAAAGGTGACGAAGTACCGAGAACCATCCCAAGCCGCTGGTGTAATTGGACCGCACACATCGGAGTGCACTCGTTCTAGAGGTCTTGCAGCACGGACTCTAGTACCCGTGAATGGTTCTCGGCACTGCTTTCCGAGGACACAAACATCGCAAAAATCCAGTTTACCTGGTTCCTCGGGAATACCTGTTACCATGTCATGCTTCACGAGTGTCTGCAAACTCTTGCTCCCCAAATGAGCCAGTCGACGATGCCACAGGTTACCGGTCACAGCCCCACACATGTTGGCCGCCACCGTATCGACGCGAAGATCGAGCTCGTAAAAGTCGCCCCGCATGGAACATCTCGCAATCAGGTCACGACCTTGCTTCATGATCGCTTCCTTTTTCGTGAATGTGACATCCAGGTTCGCTTTTGCCATCTTCTTCACAGATAGCAGGTTCGCTTGAAGATCTAGTACGAAGAGGACATCATGCAGGCTGATATAATTACCTTCCTTGTTGACTCCTTTGATTGTTCCTCGGTGCCAGCACACCAGGGTTGATGACGATAGGTTGCTTCAGCTTTCACAAGGTGGTCCGAGGCTCCGGAATCCAGCTTGAAGGAAACCACTCCCTCGTCCTTTGTTTGGGAGCCTCTTCCGGTCATGAAAGCCACCGCCTTATCTCCAGCAGCAGCGTTAGCTTCAGCGCGCCCTTCCGTCTTCAACTTCACACGACAGTCCTTGGCCTTGTGCCCCTTCTTCTGGCAACGGTTGCACTTTCCGGTGAACTTACCAGGTTTCTGCTTTGATCCTTGGAATGCTGCAGGTTTCTCTTGGTAGGAATTCGCTGCCCGGTCGGTTTTCTTGAGTTCCTCGGCAAGAAGGCGCTCGCGAACAACATCCAGCTTCAGGTTTTCCTCACCCAGATTTTTCCAGCGCCGTAACCAACGGATCGAACGACTCGGGAAGGGTAGCAAACAGCTGGGACACAATATCGTTCTCTTCAAGCTTCGCTCCGGCCAGCTTCAGTTGCCGAATCAGCTCTTTGAAGATTTTCAGGTGATCTTTCACGGACGCACCTTCCACCATTTGCAGCTTCGCAAGTTGCTTCCTGACGAATGTCTGCGAGGAGACGGACTTCTTGGCGTAGGCGGATTCAAGGCTCATCCACATCTCCTTGGACGTCTCCTTGTCCCGCACCAAACGCAGCAAATCGTCATGGACGAATGACGTCAGTAGGAACGCCGCCTTACCGTCATCTTCCTGGAACTTCTTGAGCTCGGCCACTTCCGTCGGAGGATCTTTCTTGATGATATCCAACAGCTTCACGGACTTCAGATACTTCTCCACTCGAAAACGCCAATTGTCGAAACCGGTGCCCGAGAACTGCGGGATCCCGTGGACCAAATCCTTGCGTGAGTCGCCCATAACCTCTTGATTGTTGGAAATAACCGGAACAGCAAAGTTTGAACAGTAGAAAGGATTTATTTTACAACTAGCTTGAGTGGAGTCTTGAACAGGAATGACAAAATTTTCTCAGTTGTTTATTTAAGAAAACTTAGGTTGCTAGGGAGGCCGTCGGTCTCCAAGGTGGTCATCAGCACACTGCGTAACCGATTTACTCCAACAAGCATTTTCCGCGCTAACATAGATTTTTGTGACTCAAGAATCAGTATTAAAAAGGGCGTAAGCATTTTGAATAGCACTTCAATTAATAATTTGTTGCTCGAAAACCTTTGATTATACAAAAAAACTGCCTAAAAACAAGTTTTGACCCTATGTGTGAAGGTTGTAAACAAATATACACTTAGAAAAAAAAAACCGGAAAAAATCGACAATTTTATTACATGAAAATTTAAATACGATATTTTCATTTGTTTTATTACACGATTTTTTTATTTGTTTTATTGTTTGACTGTGAAAAGTAAAAGTTACTACGCAAATTTAGACGAAGAATTCAGGATGTAGAAATGTCAGGGTAAAAAGTTTTTAGAACATCACTTTCGGTGCATTTCTCAAAATTTTAATATTTCCGAGAATAAACTTATTCTGATTATATAATCTGATTCTTGAATTATTATTATGATTGAATCAAATAATTGGTTCAAATAAGACAGATTATAAACTATAGAGGATGCATAGCGCATTGCAAATCTCATAGATTTACAATTGAATATATTGTAACCATTCAATAGAATCTGTATGTACAATTAATAGTATTGTTCACAACGATAAGATGACAATAGGAGTTATTGCTACCACAATAGAATCTAATGTAAATTGAGACATAGACAATAGAAAAGGGGGGTTGTTATGTATCTTAACGGTAGAAAAAATCATTATTTTCCGAACAAATTTTAGTCAATTACTATTGATTGTATTGTTTCTCAATTGTTGAAAATCCATATAAAGCGAATTGAACATCTATTGTAATAATAATATGCATTTTCATACATCTGATTCATAAACATTAAGATTCATGGTCGGTATTTTAGGTAGCATCAAAGGTTCTCAGTAGCTTGAAAAACTCGTCCGTTGGGTAGCTGAACTGCCGAATTCCGTTGGATACGTCATTATCAATCTGTGATTCGTGTCGATTACATCTTAACAAAGTGAAACACGCAGAAACTGAGTATGATATCGATGAGATCCACACAACCCCGTTGCGGAGCTTCAACCATCTACATCAAGGTACGCTATGGAAGAAATACCTTCGGCTACATCCATCGCATCATCTTCTCAAGAAAGCTGCAAGAAAGCAACATGAATTTTCCAGGTATACCTAGAATCAACGTTTCACCGGTATCATCATCAAAACTAGGAGGTTTACCTTTTCAAAATAACTTTTTCATGGAACTGGAGGAATGTAATGCATTTGAAATATCTTTCGAACAGCGGATTTCAACAGACCGGTGTAATCTAGAGACCCTCTTACAACCAGTTGATGAATTTGTATCATATTTTACCGAAAGTTAGAAAAATTGGTCACCCATGATTATATCAAAACCGAGCAATCCTCGTTTTTGAGACACACGAAAAAAACTTAAACCGATGGCGAAGTTGTCAAAGTGTGTGATTTTTCCGAAAATTATACAGTTGTTCTTCAAGATGCCGTTCAAAGTAGTTATTGGAAGACCCCGTCTCGCAACTCAACAGTAGGGCCAGGACGGCTACTGGTCGCTGGCAGGAAGGACTCGATTGCGTTGAGTAGAATAGGGGAGACTAGCGGCAATTGTGCGTCCCGGTATCCCGCTTGTCCGAAAACACAGCGTACTTGCCTGTAGTAGAAGTTCGAAAGATCCCGTCTCCTAACTCAAACGCAGGGCCGGGACGGCTGTTGGACGCGGGCAGGAGGGGCTCGCTTGTGATGAGTGTTGTCAATGAATTGTTACTAACAGAAGCATACTAGCCTGCAAGTCGAGATTGGGAAACCCCACTGCCAATCCCGACTGCAGGCTGTAGGACAGAAGGCAGGAAACAACGTCATTTCGACTATAGCAAACACCAAGCGCAACTGGATCGTGTGGCTTAAGGTCTCCCATAATGCGACAGGTAGTGCGTTCTGGTTTACGATGTTCCAAGCAACAACTCGGCATCAGATTTGGAATCAACAAGATGGAACAAGTCCAGAGATTGGAGTCGAGAACTGGGAAGAACCCGGTGGTAAAATTGTGACGGTCGGTGTATCCGAACGAGGTAACCACATGTTTTTGGAGGAATTATCTCCAAATTCACGGAACAAAATCCCTTTAGGGTACAGCCTGAACATCTCAGCAGGTTCGGGAACAGTAAGCACAGTCGAACCACCAAAAAGAGGTTTGCTAATTGACAGGCCGTCTTCACGTCGCCTTTTCAATGCACTATGGTCCAGATCACGAATTTACGAGGAAGTATGCTCCCAGCGCCTAAACTTGAAACAGCAAAGTGATGTTCTAAAGCTTGCTTCAGATAGAATTGGAACAAAATAAATTGCTGTATTTCAGTTATTTATTATTGAATTCAAGATCTTTTTTTATACAAATGTAGCGTTTTCTTCATACTTTTAAGAAAAAATACGGATAAAATTATTCGTCACGGTTTGGAAGGAATTCTCGAATTTTTCCTGTAACACGGCTCATTAGGCGGCGCACACCTTCTTCGTCCATCGTTTTAGCTATCTTATTCCACCAGGTCTTCATCTGATTGATGTCTTTGACAACCTTTCCCTTTGCCTTGAGTCTCCTCTTCATGATTGCCCAGTATTTCTCAATAGGGTGGAACTGGGGGCAGTTGGGTGGGTTAAGGTTTTTCGGAACAACCTGGACCCCTTTCTCTGCATACTTTGCTGTAATGACAGCTTGCCAAATCTGGCCAAAACATTACGGGATGGTCGTGGGATCGAATGAACGGCAAAATTTTTGGAGACACTCTTTTTGGTATAGGACGTCATTGTCTTATTTGTAACGAAAACTTTCGTTTTTTGCCACAGTTGCAAATGCCCTGCCAAATCATGAATTTTCGTGCAAATTTGTCGGCAAAAACAAATTTAAATTTGGCTGGAACATCCCCCCAAGCCGTTGCCAAGTAAAATTTTTGACCTGGGATTTGCCCGAAGTCAGCCTTGACATAGGTTTCAAAGTCCATAAGAAGACACCCGTCGAACTTGGTCAGCACCTGGTCGTATATCGTCCGAGCACGGATTTTGGCCACACTATTCTGTTTTATGGTCCGATTTGGCTGTTTGCTAGCTCGATACGACTTGATTCCTTCCCGGAGTCGAGTTTTCCTCACGGTACTATGGGCAGCACCGAATTTTCTGGCCAAATCACGGTCCGACAGATTGGGATTCCTCTTAATCGTCTTCAAAATCTTACCACGCAGTTTCCGGTCGACAGTTCCACTCCGACGATTGGCTTGAGGCTTCCGAATCGTCGTCAATGTTTCCTTATACCGTTTAATAACGCGCCATACGGTATTTCCGGGCAATTTAAGCTGTTTAGCTAGCCTAGATGCAGACCACAATGGATTTTCCAAATAACTGTGCACATTTTTTTTCCCTTCTTTCGGCTTCCATGTTGATTGTTTACAAAGTACAGTACAGTTGCGGAATGTCAAAAATACATACGTGAAGCTGACAAAATTCCCGACACGTGGGTGCCAAGAACTTCCAAATCCTTCCACCAGGAGCGCCACAATATGAGCAAAAGTTTGTTCCAATTCTAAATGAAGCAAGCCTTACAACATGGTTCGTATCACTAAGGCCCATTTTTTTTATGTTGATTAAAATTAGGGTGGTCCCCATTTGCACGGAAATTCAAAAACTAATTTTTTTATTTGCAGAAATAGACGTTTACATTCTTGGGCAAAGTTGTAGCGCAAAAAATTTCATGGAATTTTCATATATAAATTTTTAGTAGCTTAAAAATTGACCGATTTAGAGCAATATTCCCTCATCAACTTAGGGTGTACCATACAAACATGTTTTTTTGCCTTAACTTTTTAAATATAAATTCCCACCGTAAAGTTGTGTTTCGACGAGTTTTAGAACTTTTAAAGACGCGTACTTTGGTTTATAAACTTTGTCGGTAGCTGCAACCAATCAATAGTAATTGAAGTTTTTCTTTAAAAAAATACGCCCTTTTCAAATGTAGATTTCAATGATTTTGAAAGGGCAATTTAAATTGTTTAATATATGTGAAAACTAGAGATATGCTATTTCTGTACCTTGAGAAAATTACATTTGAACCTGGGATGGTTTTAGAAGAATAACTATTGATTGGTTAAAGATAGCTTGAAATAAAAAAGTTAGGACAGAAAACTTTTTTTATGGTACACCCTAAGTTGACGAAGGAAAAGTTGCTGCTTTATACTTTGCTGTGAAGTTTCAAGTTTAGACGCTGGGAGCAACTGCAGATTCCTTGCCAAATCATTAGTTTCCGAGCTAACTTATCAGCAAAAACAAATTTATACCTGGAAGGGACATTCCCACGACCAATTGACAGGTAAAATCCGAGGATTTGTTTATGCCATGTGTTTAAATGTGAATCGTATTTCTTTGCCAAATTACGTATGGAGACGCCTGGGTTGCCTTTCACGTACCGCAACACGTTTCTCCTCAGCTCTTTGTCCCTAGTGCCACTTTTATGATAGATGCGCTGTGCTCTATCCACACTCAGAGTATCGTTGCAAAGTTTGATTTCAAGACACACCGTCGACTTTGGGTATTTTAACACTTATGCTATTTTTCAGGCAGACCACGAATAATTCTCAAGATGTTTGTGCACAATTGATTTTCTTTTCTCAATTTCCATGATCCGTAATTTCGAGATGCGTCGAACAGTCGAGAAATCCAATTTCTTCGTCAATGAAACCGTGCGTCCAGATTTACTTTGGATCGAGCTTTATCCTACGCTTTTCAACCATTCTATGTTATTGAGCACCAATTTAATCAAAGCACACCAAATTGCTTGTATAATAACGCAGGGAAAAGTTGAGGGTTAATTCAAAGAATAATGCATTGTACAATCTGAATGGCTTACATTCGTAGTTCTACGTAATTATTCCGAACAACCTAATGAGGCTTTACCTTGTAATTTTTTGGAAGACTTGGTGATTAGCCAATTTCAAGATGATTTTACCCTAATTAGTTATTTGACTCTCTCTTTCTTAGTTCAAATCACCAACCAAGACACTTCTTTTCACAAGCTGAACTTGTCTAAGTTACGACCGAAATAAGAAAAATAACATCAGACAAGAAAAACGATCAATCTAATGACAGTATGACATTTCGAATCACCGCATCCTGTGATCAAACAGAGATCCTGAAATCAATGCGAAATTTTATCACAACGATTGCGACGCCCCTCTGACAGCTCCCAGGGAACGACAGACTTAATCCTCCGACAACCGGGACCGTGCGTTTGCGCGTTTCCGCTCGGTGCAAATCGAACAAGAGTTAACACCTAGAAGAAGAAGAATGAAATCGCACCTACGGCACATATTTTTATCGCCAGCTAATCACCTGAGGAATTTTTATTATCTACAAACACAGGTGAATATAAGGAAATAAACAAGCTCCTTCTTCCCAGACCCATCATCGGTTTTGCGGCGCTGGTTCCACGAAGAGAACCGTTTCTTCGCACTCGACTCAACAACCCAACGGCGGCAGCAGAATGCAATGCAAAGAAGGGTTGGTTCACATGTCTTGCCCGTTCCATGAATTAACCGACCCGGCCGTGCGTCGTCAATAATGTGATGACGATTCACTTCCAACACATTCCCTTGCCTTTGGTATTGTGGTGGATTCAAATGGCATTTATGCTAGCTGCCCCAAGTGTGTTCGTGAGACTAGTTGTAGTCCCAGCAGAGAGGAAAACTAGTTGAGTCATATGGGCCACAACGGCACACTGACACCATCACCACCAGAGAATGCATCCACACAGTTACCACATTATGCTAGAGTGCATAAATGTTTCAATGCAAGCCAAAGCGGTTTTGACTTCGGACCCTCATTGGGCCACGAACGCTAGAGTTAGGTTGGTTCAAGAACATGGTTGGTCGGTTGGTTGGATGGTGTGGCTTGGGGATGGCAGGGGGCATTACATATGTTTTGCACCTCTTGAATCATCCGGTAAACCGTTTGCGCTATTTAGCGCGCACCCGCCGTTCTCATGAAGAGAAGGTGTTGTTGCGCTCTTTTCCACTTATTATTATTTTCTGCTGAACATGCAAACTCCGCGCGCTAACGGGCCTTCTTTTGCGACGGGCTGTTGGAGGTTTTGCATGTGAAGTTGCAGCATTGCGGTTGGGGGCTTAACATTGGCGGACGATTGCGAAGGGACTGTCGAATGCAATTGCATTTTTTATGAATCAGTTCTGATGTTTCATGTTTCATAGATTGGGTGTCATTGTGAAATAAGCTTCATGATGTTTTGTATTGATGATGACCTGCAAGATCATGTATGAAGGGACAAAAATGATGGGCTGACCCATACGCAGATACACTTACACGTAACTCGCAGGAATAGACAAGAGAATCGCTTTCCAGAAGCAAGTTCACACGTACAGCGATAGAATCAAGCCATCAGAACAGATCAGAACAAGCCCAATATATGGGGTTGAAGATCCCGTCCTTGTTCCGCGAAATAATAATAATAGGGAGGATGCAGTCCAAAGCCCCCTATCCAAATCGTTTCACTTGGGTGCCCTGATGGTCCCTCCCTTTCCCCGAAACGTGGTTTGCGTGGAATATTTACACAGATAAAAAGAAACATTGAATTTTCTGCCTTAGGAAACATCCATTAATTACGTGATGTGATAGGAAGCCACCACCACTGCAGGACTTGCCATGGCGTACAGTTCCTCCTAATGGCAATATCAAACTGTACATACCTGTAATCCTCACTATTCCGTTGTATGAAGGGCCAAAAACGGGGGTGTGGACCTGTTAGCAGAAGCACTTACACGAAACCCACGGAAAGGATAGAGAATCTCCTTCCAACGAAACGCTCTTATTACAGGAAATGAACAGTAAGCAATACACATTAGGATTTCCGTCTGGTGGTTTGTTAAAAATAGGGTTAACAAACTCACTGTAGACTGTCGGAAGATAATTAGACCTTCGTTGATCTCGATCTGACAATTTCCATCAAGGAAGGCATAATTGTCATCCATGACTTCCATGGCCAGATAACCACGAATCCCTCATCCAGCCTACAGTTCGTCTGGGACCCTGTATTCCCCCCTTACCCTTTGGAATAAGTGTATATAATGTACGTAATAGAATACAATATATGTATTTACAAAATGTAACTGAAAGCCACTGGATTGTTGCTGCAAAAAAAAAAAAAAAATTGGATATGTATTAATATTTTAATAGCACTGGACAACCTAAAAAGCAGAGTAGATCAGTCCCCTCAACAAAGATAAAATTTCAATGAAAAGATATTTGATTTGTTTTATTATTTTGAGAATCAAGATACTATTCTATAGGTCTAAGAAAGCAGTTTTAGTGATCGAAGAGCCCGGTTCGATGATTTCTGAAATAGATGTAATATCACTAATCACATATATTTAAAAAACAATTAATACTGCTACTATCACTTGTCAGTCTTTTATGGGGTAGTAGTAGTTCAGAAATATAATTTTAATGAAAAAGTTATGCTGAAATGCTGAAAAACAAATTGAGTATTACAAGCATTAAATTGCCATGCTGCGCTGTGCCCTGAAATGCAAAAGTAATTTGAAATGCAAAGATGTTACAAGGCGTGCTGAAATTATAAATTAAATGAGAATGGAAAATACACCCTCCTTGAACACGATCTTCAGTGGCAGCCACTCACTTTTCTATTCTCAAGTTGGCAACGTTGCTCATGCTACGCCAACCAGCTTCTCCATGTTGAAATATTGAAAAAATGTGTAGAAAACTACAGTAGAAAAACTAATTAGTGTGATATAACCACAATGGAACTGACTCTTAGCTTCGAGACTTGACAGACAATCCCTACTGAGCCCTTGCGGCACGTCAAGCCGGCCAGTTCAGCGCAAGGGAAGAAACGTCCAATAATTACGTCACGCAAAAAGTGACTTTTCATAACCACAACCGATTGTCATGTTTGTTGTATGAACCTTCAACAAGTTTAAACCACCCCCCCCCCCCCCTTATTGCGTGACATAATTAATGGACCTTCCCTTATCTAATGCACATAAATCATGCTAGATTTAAAAGAAAATAAAAGTATATTTCACGTAAATTTAAGCCAGATACCGAAAAGTGGGCAAGAACTGATGAAAACTAAGAAAAAAATCTGTAACTTTTGTCGCTTTTAAGCGCGGCTTGTAAACAAGGAGATTTCCACTTGGAAATTGTCTGGAGAATCGATTGAAACTGGTGTCAATCACCGCACGGATATGGTTGTGGAGTTATAGAGCTTATTTTACCCCACTTCCCCTTATATTCTTGAATAATTTATAGACATCTTTGCACGGAGAGCCTCAAGATCAACAAAATAGTGCTACTCCCATGTGAAATTTTCTGGAGAATCGAATAGAGGTTTTTTTTCAACCACGGCATGGCTCTGTGAACGATGATATGGCTGGTTTTACCCCACTTCCCCTTGTATTATTGAATAGTTTATAGATATCTTTGCTCGGAGTGGATCAAGATGAACCAAATAAGACTAGTCCTATGTAAAATTACCTGAAAAATAGAATAAAAGTTATTTCATCTACCGCACGATTCTGTGAATGAAGATATGGCTGGTTTTACCACACTTCCCCTTGTATTCTTGAATATTTTATAGATATCTTTGCTCGGAGTGGCTCAAGATCAACCAAATAAGACTAGTCCTATGTAAAATTGGAGAATCGAATAGAAGTTGTTTAATCTATTACACGGCTTTGTGAACAAATATATGGCTGATTTTACTCCACTTCCCCATATATTATTGGATAATATAAAGAGGTCTTTGCTCGGAGTGGCTCAAGATCAACAATATAGGACTAGTCCAATGTGAAATTTCCTGGAAAATTAAACAGAGGTTGTTTCAACCACAGCTCTGTGAACAAAGATATGGATGATTTCACCCCAGTTTAACCCATATAGTTGAATTATTTATCCCAAGAAGTGGGGTAAAATCAGCTTAATCTAGCTCTAATTTGCTGATCTTGAGCGACTCCGAGCAAAGATATCTATAAACTATTCAAGAATACAAGGGGAAGTGGGGTAAAACCAGCTATATCTTCGTTCTCAGAGCCATGCGGTAGTTGAAACGAGAGTTACAGATTTTTCCTAAGTTTTTATCAGTTCTTGCCCACTGTGTAACGCCTGAATCCAGCCTGTTATATTAAATATTGCAAACAATGTTGTATGAGGCATGAAAAATTGCAAAAAATTTCGTTGTTTACGTCTCCTTTGGCTTGCAATTAAACGAGGGGAAATTTGACGCCGATCTTTCTTTGTATTACGAACTTGTCAACTATAATATTGAAGATAATTGTTAAAATCGTTATGGTTTCTTATCCATCCCTTCCGCTAGATTCCCCAAATCTTTGAGGATATTTATCTTTTTGTCCGCTCGCTATATTCCTAAGATAGGTTGTTGTAGTTTTCGTTTTTTTATTTCGTCATGAAGCGCAGAAAGGGGTAAACTCCAGGTCACCAGTAATAAACATCACTGCCCATGCTGGACTAGGGTAGAGGCATAGATTTGACATCACGTCAGATCAACCACAGTAGGTCAAGCGTATCCTGCTTAAGAATCCAGCTAGAAAGAAAGTTATTGAGAATAGAGGAAAGTCTGAGTAAAAGTACTAGTAGTTAAAGATTGGGAAAGAACCAAGTAGAGAGAGAAGGACGATTTATAATACCTATCGGACCCCCCTTCCGGAGCCTCCTTTCAGTATTACTTAGGGGAGGAGCCGATTTTGCATTAGCTGGGGGGTGCTAACCTTAAGCTATAGTCCGATAATAGCACTATAGCAGCATTAATGTTGCTTAAAAATTCTTAAGTTTTGCATGCACGCTCCATATTAGCATTCAAACTCTGACCAAAATTCAGCATTATCGCCAGCATTAAATGCGCATATAAGGCTGTAAGCATTTCTCATGTTCACAGCATACTTGCTTTATATCTGCATTCAGTGCTAATATAAGGCTGTCATATAAGGCTAAGCATTTGTTCACAAAAGCAATGCAAACTACTTTTCATTGAAACTAGAAATGAGAAGACAAATTAGTATTTTTCATTTAATTCCAACTACCTTTGCTTATCTTGACAGATATGCGTATTTCGTCTACAATGTGCAGACTTTTTCAGTGTCTCGTATTAATGACTTTTCTTCTCATTTCTAGCTATTTCTAGTATTCCACTAAACAGCTCAAACTCGCTAGGATACTTTTCATTTCTTTTGTGAACAAATCCTAAGCCTTACGTGATACCCTTATATAAGCACTAAATGCAGTTAAGCAACAACCAAACCCGGAATGGACGAGAATTAATTAATAGACTCTTTACTCATATGTACCATTGTTAAGAGATAAGCTGGTTTAAGGTCAAGGAATTGTGTGTGAATGTGAATAAAAGAATCAAAGAATTTGATATCTAAATCATTGTTTTTGTGGTTCAAACACATCCTATTTAGAACAGGAAGCAAAGGCAGCGATCCAGTCATGCATGATGATACAAGGTACCTTGTATTACTAATTCTATTTACGAGCTGTCACTTCTGTATTATATTAGCACGTTTATTTGCCGTTTTTAGTATTATAATAGGATTATATCTGAATATAGAGCTTCATGGCATTTTAGTGCTGCTTTCTATGCAGATATAATGCTGGTATAAAGCCTCGTGTTAGTGCTTAATGGTAACTTGGGCCGCTTTTCATTTCGTCATCTGACTTGGAACTCAAGGACGGTCTACGGAGCGCCATGCTTACAGTGTACCAAATATTCCGGTCTTGGCAAAGTTAACCGGGGTCGTGTCCCGATCGCTCACTGTAATCATGCCATTTATCGCGGTAGGTCTGTAGTTTGGTCGACATCCTGGCACTCGGGACGCACGGAGGGGTTAGCGTGACGGAATTTGTGCAGATACTGCCTAGAGCAACCATGGCGTGACTGGATCTGCGTCAAGTGGAAGGTAACTTCACCCTGCCGCCGACCGGTCCATCCGGATACCTCTAGGATTAGTCGGTGCGTCCACCGATCTTTGATGGAGATATTCCTGGTGGACTTACGATTACCTCCCGTGCCCGTTGTTTGAAGCACTTAACGTCCTCTTTATGATGATACCAATGAGCATGATCTCCGCTAAGACACAGATCGCGTCGCGAGACACTGTGTGGTATACAATGACCGCTCTTAGGCACATTAGCATATGCGTACCTTCGAGCTTGCCAAGTAGCTCTTAGTACTCAAAGCGGTGGCCCATGCTCACCCGCCATTCCTAAGTATGGACAGGGTAATACTGGTCAGGAGCTTTCGTTTGCTCCCTTATGCCGCTGAGCTGTTCGACATCATACGAGATAATGTTGATACAGCCACGGAATCCGACATAATCGACGTGACTGATAAAGGACAGCTCTTCGTCGATCATAAGTCCCAAGTACCTCAGGGATCGCTTTGAGTTGATGGGCATCACCATTTCCACCGACTTTCATATATTGACCACACAAACCATAGTCTAACTCCAGTTTTCTGCATCCATTCCTCTCCAACGAACATCAGTGTCGAATAACCGCTTCTTCAAACAAATTTGGAAACTTCAACCGCAACACTTCGTTAATATCGTGTTACACAGCATCGGACCCAGGATTAAACCTTGCGACACTCGTGGGGTGACTTGGACATGTTTCGGATCCGCCTCAGTGTTGTATACCAGTACCCGATTCTGGAAATAACTTCCCAGAATCCTGTACAGGTGTCCAGGAACCCGGAGGCATTGTAGAGCATTGGCAATAGCCTCCCAACTGGCACTATTGAACGCATTTCTCACATCGTAGTAGCAAACTACCCGCTTCTCACGTTGGATTGCCACCTCTACCGTCTTGGTTACGGACAAAATGGCATCCACCGTTGTCTTCCCCTTACGATAGCCAAACTGGTTGTTAGATAGGCCGTCTGTACCCTCCGTGTCCTTCAACAACCTTATCCATCCTATCCAACAAGCATATCGAATGGTATGCCGATGGATCGCTCTGTCTTTGACAACAAAACTAGATTCTAACACTTCCAGACGTCTGGGAAGACTCCCTCGTCCAGACATCTTTATAGTACCACTCTCAACATTTCTGGCGCCAGCAAAATAGCCGTCTTGATGGCCAGGTTCGGTAAACCGTCAGGTCCTGGCGCTTTGTTCATCCTCAGCGACTTTCCTATCACAATTAGTTCGTCATTCGTAACCGTCGCCTAGTCCTCTTTCCCCTCAGTGCCGTTATCATCGCCCACGTTATTGCGGATGTTCGGCGGATCCTTCCTCCGCCATGACAGCGTTATGGTCTGGGATACTAGAACGCTGGTCATGGGAAAATACTACGGCGGTAGGAGACCAGGGGCTCAGGTCGTGACGCGGAAATAGAACCCCAAATGACCACCCGCAGTAGCTCTGGTGATTCCTCGGTTGGAGCTGCCGCACCACCGTATAGGCGTCACCTCATGGGTTCGCATTGGCTTTCGAACACAAACCCTCGAAGCAGGCTCGTCTACTGCCTTTCATCTCCCTTAGCGTGACCTTTGCGGTGGCTAGCGCTACACGACACTCCGTTCTTTCGACGTCCGACCGCCCTCTCTGTATTCTTTGAGGACCTCGAAGTTCTTAGACCCATCACGATGAGGGCTTCACCGCAGTTCCACTTCCGTGCCAACTTCCGGTTATCCTTTTTCTTTTTTGGGCCTATTTTCGGACCTTGGTTCAGGGATTTTCCTTCCTCTAGCAGGGTCGTCGTCAGTACCTTTATTGGTGCTCCATTTCGTAGTGGGCCAGCTCTGGCACTTGGGACGTGTACCGCCTAGCGGAGGGTTAGTGCTTTTGTCGCCGGGGCCACTCTCTTTACGTCCTGTGGGATGTTAGGATGGACTATCCGACTCAGGCACAACATTCACGTAAGTCTTTGGGCCCGTGAGGCCATCCGCTTCTTAGTGACGCCGAGTGCTACTTCCTCGGATGATTGCCTCGCTCGCTCCGACGTCCCTACCCCTGCGGTAGGTGGGGTGAGACCTTCAACGAAGACGGACGCATCCGTCTACGTGTGCTGGGAGGTCAACTCTCTGGCCTTTTCCGCTGCAATTAGCTTGGCCATTTTTCTGACATTTTGGTCGGCTAGAAGCCTGGCTTCCAGCTAATGCCTCTCGCGGCATGTAACCTGAACGGACCTACGAAGTTGTTTAAGGTCCTTGCTGATGTTGGTACGAGTGAAGTCGATAATAGCATTCAGCAGTTCAGAGACCACTTTGAGCAGCGTGTCTCGCTTCCTCTCCATGGCACGGATGAGACCAGACCCGTCCATGGCATCTAATCACAATATCATGCGAAATAATGTCATGTGATGCAATATCATATTAGGGGGTTCTCCCTTAGCTCAGACGGGAAAGGCGCAGCTACGAAGCATCACCATGCTAGAGGTGACTAGGTTCGCTTCAAAAATGGTACCTGTCATCGAACACTCTCAATTAATAACTGTGGAAGCGCAATAAACCTGAAACGCTAAGAAAGAAGAAAGACTATTGGTTTCAATTGATCCAAATCGGCTCTTAAGCTAAAATTTCCCCTGTTTTCCCAATTAAAAATTTGCGTTACACTTTTGAGTGGTCCCGATAGCATTCTTACTGTTGGTTTAAATCGGTTCTCAAGCGTTACTAAAAATTTACCTTGTTGTCTCAATGAAACACCACCATCATACTTAGTAAGTGATCTCAACAGCATCTATACTGTTAGTATAAATGGGGCCGAATCGACTCTCAAGCGTTTCTTAAAATTTACTTTATTTTGTCAATTTACCAACCACCACCCTATTTTTTGAGAAATCAAAATAGCATCTTTACTGATGATTTTAAGTAGTCCAAATTGGATCTCAAGCGTTACTTAAAATTTACCTTGTTTTCTCACTGGAAAACCGGCATCACATTTTGTGAATGCCTTCAATAGTATTCTTGCTGTTGGTTCCAATCGGTCCAAATCGGCTGTCAAACGTTACTCAAAATCTAAATTGTTTTCTTAATGAACAACCACCAACACACTTTGTCAGTAGGCTTTCAGTCCAAATTTGGCCAAATCGGCTCTACAGCGTTACTAAAAATTTACAGTGTTTTCTCCTTGAAAAACCACCATCACACTTTGTGAGTGGCATCAAAAGCATTCTTTCTACTGGTTTAAATCGATCTAAATCGGCTCTCAAACTACAAATTTACCTTGTTTTGGCAATGAAAAAGAAGTATCACATATTTTGAGTGGTCTTGATAGCATCCTTACTGTTGGTTTAGATCGGATCTCAAGCGTTACCTATAATTTATCTTGTTTTCTCACTGAAAACCAGCATCACATCTTGCTGTTGATTCAAATCGGTCAAGCGTTATTAAAAATTTAACTTGTTTTTTCAATGAACAACCTCCATCACACTTTGTGAGTGGCCCCAACAGCATCCCTACTATTGGTTCAAATGGGGCCAAATCGGCTCTCAAGCGTTACTAAAAATTTACCTTGTTTCCCAATGAACAACCACCACAACACTTTGTGAGTGGCCTTAAAAGCATCCTTTCTATTGGTCTCTATCGGTCGTAATCGGCTCTGATGCTAAAAATTTACCTTGTTTCTCCAAGTAAAAAGTAGCGTCACACTTTTTGAGTGGTCCCTATAGCATCCTTACTGTTGGTTGAAATGTGGCCAAAGCGCTTCTAAACATTTAGCTTTTTTTTTTCAATGAACCAACCACCATCACATTTTTTTAGTGGTCCAAATAGCATCCTTACTTATGATTTAAACTAGTCCAAATCGGCTCTGAAGCTTTACCTAAAATTTTCCTTGTATTTTTTTCTTCAATGGAAAACCACTCACTTTGTGAGTGACGCCAACAGCATCGCTACTGTTGGTTCAAATAGGCCCTTATCGGCTCCTAAGCGCTATTTAAAATTCGCCTTGTTTGCCTTTGCCTCAACCGAGAATTCGTTTGGTGGTCGACAAACGATCCGATTGACCAGCATACATCTTCACAACTATCTTGTCATGGCAGTGTCCATCACTCGAACCATATCCGATGGGCAGTTCTCTTGCTCTACATAACCCAATGATAGGAAAAATAGGCCATCAGTCGTCGCAAACCTACCTCGAGAGCTGCGAACGAAAGCCTGCTTAAACTAGTTTATGCGTCCAGGCGCACACGGTTATGATGACTAATCGGTACCAATTAATCTCATCCTGCATGCATGCCAGAGATATTTACAACTACCCGTCGATATCGCAAAAACCTTGAGTTATTGTACACATATCGGGGCTTGTGCTAAGTAGATGGAAAAGTATTCTCCACTCGATTCAATCTAGGCGTGGCTTAATGATAGCGCGGAAACGATATCAGCCAGGGCGCGCATCAAGCAAGAATGTACCTCCTCACTAAATGCCAAAACCACGCCTTATCCCCTATCTACATCAACGTCGTCGCCGTCGACGCCGTCGTCGTCGTCGCTGTTTGCGTCTTTCAAACCATCCACGACCGGTGCGCGGCAAAAAACGAACGTGATTTGATGTGATTTTTGAACCTTCAATCAAATCAGGAATTCCAACTGGGACATGCAAATATTTAAAATTCCTTAGCAATTATTAGCGAGATCCTTACTGCTGACGCGCCCGGTCGATACCGCGCGGCATTTTGTGTGTCTATGCGCATTCTATCACGTAGGACGTTGAATTCCTGTCGCAATCGTCAATAGTCTATAGGTTGGTAAATCACCTCGCAACTTTTCCACAATAGGTTGGACGATGATGTGTGGGAGATAGCAGATTGGTGATTGCAGCAATCTGCACTTTTGGTTGGGCGTCTCAGCTGTCATCGTCATCAGCATTATAATATTCATGGCAATCGTCATTATCAATTTTGACTTGATTTTTGGCATTTTCAAAGCATGAATCTCGTGAGACTGTTCCAATTTATTTTTGTTTAAAAACATTTTATTACGTTTACGGCTCTTGGTACAATCTTAAACGCAGACTAATTTCTACTAAATTTCACGAACGAACGAGAATTTCAACTTGATCCCAGCAAAACGTCTATATGTCAGTTGAAAGCCATAAGAGAAGAGAGGGGTGGTTGCATGGGGAATCGACCAAGCCGCAGTAAACTCGCCGGGTGACGGAGACGTCTCGGTAAAGAAAGATAATGGTACACTGTTTATAAAACGATAAGAATGGAATGTTGAGACTTTTGTTTATTTACCGCGCTCGTTGTTTGCATTGCTGGAGCCGGTTATGACAATGACGACGACGACGTACGACTTGCCTTTGCCTTTGCCTTTCCGTAGAATCATTCGCTCTGTTTCGTAATGATATTTTCGATCGACATTCGCCGGTGAGTGTGTGTATGTGTGACGAAAATGGTTCGATTTAATTAGACTCAGAGGCAGGATGTTTGAAATGACGACAATTGGTATCGAAATAGCACTGCCAGGGCGTATTGTTTATCTTTTATTGATGATCGATAAGATTGGAATTTTTTGAGTTTGATAACCATTCAATGTTTTTGCTACGCCACTGGTAACCTTGGTTAAGTTTTCGGGATCTATATTTTCTTACATGACCTTAGCTGAACAGCTGGTATATTTACAATCCAATGAGCGCGTCCAGAAATCTTAACAAGTGGAGTTCCAAAAGGATTTATTATTCTTTCTTTTTTTAATTTGCTGTTAGAATTGAAAGAATGCTACTACATTCCGAATTGATAATGAAGTAGACCATTATAAGTTGAATTATAGTCGACTAAAAGATTGTTTTTAAGAACAAGTATTATGAGCAGGGATGGTAAGAGTACTGCGTTTTACCATTTTCTCGGTGACATTTTACATGTTTCATTACGACCATACACAAGACAAACAAAACCGAATTGGCAACGGAAAAAAATGTCATGACATTTCTGTACACTTTTCTACCGGCGAACAAACGTTGTCGCTGCCAAGGTCGATTATTTTTGCCATACGCATAATGTAAACCAATGTAATTTTGAATGTTCGTGATTGCTTGCTAATTAACTGCATGGGTTTGACGTCGTAAGCCACACAAAACCGTCATAAATGGTTGCAGCAACTTGATTGTAACTTAGTTGAATCTCATTTAAGTTTCTTTAACCAATTTGTAACAAGCTTGTTGTTATGTTGTGTATCTAATGGAATCTTTTTATGAAAATGGGGTGTCACAACTCCAAAACACGAATGGACAAATTAATGGAATTATAACCAAGCCATCGAATACAGTCAAACGCATTCTGTGAACTGTTTGGAATTGTTGGGAAAAAGGCGACATTTTTCTTTCGCCATCTTCTCTCATTCGCGTTCACCTGAACTGTACCACCCAGGTAACCAATAAGCATTTGCATATGTGATTACTCTAAATCTGCATTACAAATGCTAAAAGCATTATATCAGCATCTTGAATGCTATCTGTTGTAAAGTTGAATTTCAAATGCTATTTAATATGCTATTTAAAATTTAATAATGGTAACCTGGGCAGTACACGATTCCTATTGTGTGATATGCAAAATTTCGCAGCAAGCGTTGGTTTTACAAAAAATGTTCATGAACTTCCTCTGACATGGTAAATTAAAAAAAAAAGAAGTGAAGAATTCCTGAATAGATTTGAAGGAAATATCGAGAGGTTTTTCAAATGTCACTTAATAAAGTCTGTTTACATTTTAACCGATTCAATACTGGTGGGTTAATGATTAAAATTTGTTGTCAAAATTCGGCTTATAGTTTTACAGAGCAATTTTGTACTGCAAACTTGCTCAACAATAGCTCTTTCAACTAGGAAAAATATTGAACTGGTATGGTTACGGATACAATGACGATCTAGACCATCCAAACTGTCCTTGAGTTTAGATCTTGATGACAATAAGGTTTATAGTGTTTTGACCGTACTTCTTAGCTATAAAAGCTACAAGGAAAATCTTAACACCGTTGCAGACATATTAAGTATTCTCAGAATATCTACGATACTCCAAACCATTTTTGGGTTCAGATGTTTATGTTTTCCAAGATCAACAAGGCGATTTACAAGGTCTCCATCGTACTCCACTTAGGGAGATTTCTCCAAACCATCTGGGAAATTTCTCTCAATTATCTGGGAGAATTTCAAATTCTCTGGCTTTTTTTCCATAAACATCTGCGAGATTGTCCACAGCAATTTGAGAGACTTCCCAACACCATCTGAAAAACTTCCAAAGCTGGTAAGACTTTCCAGAACTATCTAAGAGACTTCGACGATGCATCTGAGAGACTTTTCTGTTAAATTTGAGAGACTTCCGAAAAGCATCTAGAGAACTATTGGAAACTTCTAAAGCCATCTAAAAACTTCTCAGAACCACCAGGAAATCTATAAAATAATCTATCTGGAAGAACTTCCCTAAACATCTGTGAGAATTTTCAGAGCAATCTGGGAGACTTCCCAGAAGCATTTGAAAGGCTTCCCAGAGCAATCCGGAGGACTTCCCAGATCTGTGAGACTTCCCAATCGCATCTGGGAAATTTTCCAAAAGCCTTCTCAGAAGCACCAAGACTGAGGGCTTTCCCAGAACCGTTTGGTAAACTATTAGAGCCATCTGAAAATCTTCCAAAGCCAGCCATAAGACGATCTAGACCTTTGCATTTGGGAGACCTTCCAGGGCATCTGGAAGATTCAGAATCATCTGGACATTTTTCAGAAAAAGACTTCTCACAAACATCTGTGAGAATTGTAAGCAGCATCTGGAAGTGTGCCCAGAAGCTCAGGTAAGTTCCTCTGAACCATCTTGGAAACTGGAAAGGAAAGAGATTTTTCTGACCCATTTAAAGATTTTCCAGAAACCTCTAGGTTACTTCCCAGAAGGATCTGCGGCACTGTCCAAAACCATCTGCGAGACTTCCTTGATCCCTATGCGTTATGTTGAAGAACACCTGGAGAGATTTTGAAGTTAACTTCTCAGAGCAATCTGGGAAGCCTCTGGGACGAAGCATCTGAGTTACTTCCCAGAAGCGTCTGAATAGCAGAGGCATCTGGGAAACTTTCCAAATACATCTGGGAGACTTCCCAGAAGTATCTGGAAGAATTTTCAGAATCATCTGGCTAATTTTTAGAGCAAACATCTCATAAAAATTTGAAAGAATTCCTAGAGCAATTTTCCAGAAGAATCTGAAAGACATTCTTGCAGTATCTGGAAGACATCCAAAATGCTTCTGGCAAACTTCCCAAAAGCATATGGGGAACTTCCCAGATACATCTGGAAAAGATCCCAGATGTATCTGAGAGACATTATAGAAGCATCTGGGAGACTTTTCGGAAGGGAGCTGGGAGACTTCCCAAAAACATCTGGGAGATTCTAAAGAAGCACCTGGGATACTTCCCAAATGCATCTGGAAGACACCTCAGTGATATCTAGGATACTTCCCAGATGCATTCGAGAGACTTTCCAGAATCTGGATTGTTTTTTAGTGAACTTTTCATATTAATCTGGGAGAACTCCCAGAGCTATCCAGAGAAATTTCCAAACGGATCTGGGAGACTTCACAGAACCATCTGAAACAATTTTCGGAAGATCTAAGAGACGTCCCTGCTGTATAGGGGAAACATCCCAGCAGCATCTCGCCTACTGCCGAGAAGCACACGGGCGACATATTGAGCTCAATTTCTTATAACATTCATCCCAGCAGCATCTGGCAAACTTTCCAAAAGCATCTGGAAGACTTCTGAATGATTTCTCAGAAGATCTGAGAGACATCCCGTCAGCATCCGAAAAACATCCCAACGGTATCTCGCATACTTCCGAAAGGGCTCTGGGAGAATTTCCAGAATCACTGGACACTGGGCACGAGCAAATTTCTCGTAGCTAGCTGGGAAAATTCCCAGAGCAATTTACTAGAAGGATCTGAGAAACATCGCTGTAAAATCTGAGAGACATCAAAGCAGCATCTGGCAAACTTTCCAAAAGCATCTGGAAGACTTGTCAGACACATTAGGGAGACTACTCGGAAGTACCTGTGAGACTTTTTAGAAACATTTGGTAGACTTCGCGGAAGGGAAACTGGGAATCTGAGGGACTTCTCATATTCCCAGAGAAATTTGGTAGGTATCCCAGAGGTATCTAGGATACTTTCAGATGCTTCTGAGAGTTTTTCCAGAAACTGTAGCGACCTTCTCATATCAATCTGGGAGAACTCCAAGAGCAATCCCGAGCAATTCCCGTCGAGAAATTGACGAAAATGAAGAAAACATAAAGTAGCTTTTTATCGAGAAATGCCTGTAGTATCTATGAGACTTCCTAGTAACAATTGAGAGAATCTCCCGACGGTTCAGAGAGATTTTCCAGAGTCATCTGAAACGTTTGTCACCAAACTACCGGGAGATTTAAATTCTGGTAAACATGACTTCCCAAGAGCATTTAGTTCTTAACATTCTGGGAGATTTCCCGCAGGCATCTAAAAGTCTTCGAAAAATCATCGGAGGCATTTCTATAGCTAATCTGGGAGACTTCCTAGAGTAAACTGGAATGCGTTTCAATCACATCTAGGAGGCACCACAGAAACATCTAGAAGCCTGCCGAGAAGGTTCAGAGCTTTCTATAAAACAATTCTCGGTAATCACCAGGAAGACTGAGCATTGCCGGAGACTTCCCAAAAGCATTGGAAAGACTTCATAGAGAAATCAGGGAGACTTTCCTGATCATTTTGGGAGACTTCTTCTGGGAGGCGAGGTGCGTGAGACAGCCGAGCAACCGCATCCAGCTCAGCAGCAAGCGTGACATTTCTACAGCTAACTGGTCAGAGCAATCTTGGAGACTTCCTAGAAGTAACTGGAATATTTTTCAAGCACATCTAGGAGGCTTCGCAGAAACATTTAGAAGCATTACCAGAAATCTTCGAGGTTCCCATAAACAAACTTTCGATAATCATCTGGAAGACTTCCCAGAAATATTAACAGAGCATTTTCGGAAACTTCCCAGATGCATTGGAAAGACCAAGAGAAATCTTGGAAAGACCAAGAGACTTCCTGGATTAATTTGGAAGGTATCCCAGTAGTATCTGGAAGAATTCCCATAAGCATCTTAGATCTAGACTTTTCAGAGCATTCCAGGTTTTCCAAAAGTAGTTGGAAGATTTTCCAGAGTAAACTGGGAAACTTCTCCGAAGGTTTTTGGGAGACTTCCCTGGACCATCTTAGATCTAGATTTTCCCGAGCTGAAGGCCTTCAAGAAGTATCAAGAAGATTTCCCAGAACTATCCGAGTGGCTGTCCGGATCGCTCTTGGAGACTGATTAGAATTATATGGGAAACTTTTAAACTCGATTTCTTGGAGAAACCTGGGATATATTCCCAGAATTATTTGAAAGACTTTTAGAACTATCTGAAAAACGTCTCAGAACCAAAGAGATTTTCAAGAACCATCGACAAAATTCCTATTCCAGCTTCTCAATCAGGAATGAATTTTGGCAGACTTGTAGGAGTTTGCCAAGATTCATCTACTCTTCGTGAATATTTCTCAGAGACAATCTGGGAAACTTCCTAGTGTTGAGTTGGTAAAGCTCCAGTGGACATCATTGCACAATTATAATCATATTACAGTATTCTAAGAATATTTACGGTACTTCAAACTATTCTTCAGTTCAGATCTTGAAGTTCTGCATGATCAATATGGCGATTTACGAAGTCTACACCGTATTTATGAGTTAGTAAAGCTTCATAGGGCATAATTGCACAATTGTAGTCATATAACAATGTTTTCAGACTATCTACGGTACTCTAAACAATTCTTGAGTTCAGATCTTGTTATTTTGCATGATAAACAAAGCGATTTACGAGTTCTCCACCGTACTTATAAGTTGGTAAAGCTCCATTGGACATCATTGCACAGTTGTAGTAATATCACAGTATTCTTAGAATATCCACGGTTCTCCAAACAATTCTTGAGTTCAGATGTTGATGTTTTGCATGATCAACAAGGCGATTTACGGAGTCTTCATCGTACTTATGCGTTGGTAAAACTCCATGGGACATCATTGCACAGCTATAGTCATATTACTGTTTTTTAGAATATCTAAGGTATTCCAAACTATTCTTGAGTTCAGATGTTAATGTTTTGCCTGATCAACATGTTGATTTACGAGGACTCCATCGTACTTATGAGTTGGTTAGGCTCCAGTGGACATCATTGCACAATTGTAGTTATATTAATGTATTCTCAGATTGTCTACGGTACCTCAAATAATTCTTGAGTGCAGATCTTGAAGTTTTGCATGATCAACATGGTGATTTACGAAGTCTTCGTCGTACTTATGAGTTGATAAGGCTCAATGGGACATCATTGCAGCATTGGTGTCATATAACAGTATTCTCAGAATATCTACGGTACTTCAAACTATTCTTCAGCTCAGATCTTGTTTTTTTTTGCATGATCAACGAGGCGATTTACGAATTCTGTACCGTACTTATGAGTTGGTAAATCTCCATGGGACATCATTGCACAATTGTAGTCATATTACAGTATTCTCAGAATATCTACGGTACTCCGACCTATTCTTTACTTCAGACTTGATGTTTTGCATGATCAATATGGCGATTTACGAAGTCTCCATCGTACTTATGAGTTGGTTAAGCTCCAGTGCACAATTCTAGTTATATTACAGTATTCTCAGAATATCCACGGTAGTCCAAAAAATTCTTCATTTCAGATCTTGATGTTTTGCATGATCGACAAGACGATTTACGAGGTCTCCATCGTACTTATGCGTTGGTTAAGCTTCAATGGACATCATTGCACAGTTGTAGTCATATTACAGTATTCTCAGAATAACCACGGTAGTCCAAACAATTTGTGAGTTCAGATCTTAATGTTTTGCATGATCAACATGGTGATTTACGAAGTCTTCACCGAAGCTCAGGGTGTGAGGTTGATGGTGCCAACCCCTCGATCAACTCACCCAACTATCTTCGGTATTACGTCAGGGAGGGGATTATTGTGCTTTAAACACCCGCTTATGTCCAACTAACTAGGAATTTTGTAGTTAGTTGGTTCCTCTGCCCTGCCACTGGTCATTTCGCCATCTGCCTTGGAGCTCTAGGACAATCTGGGAGGCCATCGAGTTTACCGCGTCCCAGATGCCCCCATTGATGCGGCTCTAGTGGTCTTACGTATACTTCTCGTGCCTAGTTGTTCGGAGTACTCTACGTCCTCGTTTGTGATGATGTGGATGGGCATGATCCCCATTAAGACGCAAACCGCGTCGGTTCACTCCGTTCGGTACTAGAGCCGGTCCTGGAACTTGAAAATTCGTTGGGTCTAGCGCATTTGGCGTCTGGACTACGTTCTTTACGCCCCGTAGGACGTGAGGTTGGACCGTCCAACCACGACACAACGTTCGTGTATGTCTTGGGATCGCCCTACACCAGCCGCTTCTTGGGGGTTCCGGCTGCGACTTTCCGGACGACTTCCTCGCACGCTTGTACGTTCCTACCTCCACGATGGGTGGGGAAGAACCTTCCACGGAGACGGACCCATCCGTCTGCGTGTGCTAACAGGCCGATCCTGGGGCTTTCCTCTAGTCTAGAAATTTCTCTGGCACTTTGGTCGGCAGTTTTTTTCTTACAGTTCGTCCCTTTCAAGGTATGGAGCCTGAACGGAACTACGAAGCTTCAGCAAGTTTTTGTTCAGCTGTTAACATTTTTGCGTCACGACGTCCAAGAGCTTTCGAAGCTAATTTGATTGGCTGCAATGCGTTCATTAGATT
This sequence comes from Aedes japonicus, assembly GCA_034211315.2. Lineage (NCBI taxonomy): Eukaryota > Metazoa > Arthropoda > Insecta > Diptera > Culicidae > Aedes > Aedes japonicus. The sequence goes on along the minus strand of JASCZW010000984.1, from coordinate 36,641 downwards.
TCGCATTGCTTTCAAACTCTCTGTTTTTCCAAAAACAACTCCATCTGGCCAAGCTCTTTCAGCGTTTCCTCGATGCTGTACCAGATCTTTAAAAAATCGTTCCAGCATGATTTCGGTGTTGACGACCGGGTATTGACGTCCAGTAAAGGTTTCGAGCCCAAACTTGTGTGATCTTATCCTTAAAAACCGAGTTTTTAATAGGAGATTTCCAAAATATTTTGACAATCTTTCGGATCTGCTTCAAAGTACCGCAAAAGTTGCTCTTGTAAAGGCCTTAAAATAGAGCGACTGTTAGAAATCTGCCTACAAATATCTAACATTCAACATTCACCTTCATCACAAAATCAAATTGAGCACTTTTTAAGGAAGAGGATCTTTATCTCTGTCCGTTGATAAATTCAATTTGATGAAATTCTATTCAACTTCTGATAAATTAGCAGACAATGTGTTTGTTTACAAAAGCAGATTCGCCCTAATCAAATGTTGGCGCTGAATTGTTACGCCCCTCGCGCGTCTCTAAAAAGCCATTTGTAAACTTTAAAAGTTGATTTCTCACGAATTACGAGAATCCCACTATATCCTGCTACTCAATATGGTAGAACTAACATTCTTCTACCAAATGCTGCTTTAATTTCCCGAGAGTGATTTAAGATTCAAGAGAAATCGATATTTAAAGTCATTGTTTACAAATGGAATTTAGGCCCTTTACATGAATTACTTGAAACATGTTCGATTGGCTCCAGGGATGCCAGATATTTTTTTCAAAAATCTGTGATAAAAATTTGAAATGTCTGGGAATGTCTATAAAAGTCTGTAATTTTTTTTTTACAAAATTGGACTTCTTTCAACGAGAAGACGTAGTAAGAGAGCGAGTTATGTCATGTTCGCTATATGTGTGATTATGTAAACGCTTCTGCATCTTTTTCTTGGACTGTATGTTTCCTCCTGAACGTCAGACACAATTCCTCATGAACTTCCTGGCAGTCACTTCTTATTTTCTTCGAAATTCACATTTAAGAACCCAACCTTACCCTCTAGAAACATTTGGTAAGTTTTTTCGAGGAAAATTTCCGCAAAACTTTGGGAAAGTACTCTCCAAAATTTCTTGGAAAATCTTCTTAAAGTTGTAAGAAGTTTCTTCCTGAAGTTAAGGGAAGTTCTTTCCTGAACTTCGGGGAAGTTTGTTCCTGAATTTCTGAGAATTTCCTGCTTGAACTACTAGAAAGCTCACCCTATACTTCTGGATAGTTTCTTCCTGATTGTATCAAAAGTATCTACCTGAACATCTGGGATTTTTTTAACTTCGAGAAAAATTCTCATTCTGAAATGCTGGAATGTTCGATTCGAAAATTTAGGGACGCTCTCTAACACTTCTGGGTAGTTACAACTAAACTTTTAATCTCTTCGGAACTTATGTACTTCTGAGGAGTTCTTTACTGGATTTTTGGAGAAAAAAACCCTTCTTGATCCTACAGGTCTTCTTGAGCTAATTCTTTCCAAACTTCTGATTGGTCCCGACTGAACTGCGAGGAATTTTTTTATTGAAACTTTGGGAAAGCCGTCTCCAAAATTTCTAGGAAAATTCCCAAAAAAATGTTCTTGAAGTTTTTCCCTGGACTACTGAACTTTTAAGAAGTTTTCTCCACAACTCTGAGGAAGTTTGTTCCGAAACAATTGGGAAATTTGTGCTCAAATGAGAAAGAATGACCTCCAATGCCCCTGGAAAGATTAATTCTTGTCTCTCTAAAGAATTTTAAGAAATCTTTATTCTGAGCTTTGCAAAATCTGCCTAGCACTGAGGAATTTTTTTCCTGATATTTTGAGAAATTAAAGGTAGTGCCCTTCCTGGTTGGTTCCCATCTAAAATTTAGGGAAGTTTTTTTTCTGAGCTTCTTAGTAGTTCAATCTTGAATTTCTGGTATGAACTCCAAAACCTCTGAAAAGTTCTTCAAAGAAGTCCTCTCTCCTCCACTTCGTCCTGAAGCTCTGATAAGTCCTCTCCTGGTTCTTGGGGAAGTTCTGCCCTGAAATTCTGGTAGGTATGATCTTGAACTTCAGTAATGTTCGGTCCTGAATTTTTGAAGGTTCTTCTTGCTTGGACTGCTTGCTCCCAATACTTTTGAGAAGTTTCTACCTGACCATCGTAGAAGTTTTTTTTTTTGGGGAAGTCTCTTCCTCGGGAATTACCCTCCCGAAGCTCTGGGAAGTCGTCTTCTAAACGTGCCAGGATGTACCCTAAATTGTGGGTATTTTCTTTCTATACTTCAGGAATCAAGGACTAATTCAGAGATATATTTCTAAATCCCTAGTACAAATATACTGAAATGATGCATATAGTAGTACTTTGGAAAATTCAGATTTTTAAGATTTATTTCAATAGCTCAGAACAACAGAACAACAGTAGAATTTCTGTCCCTCGAGTGGCAACCGACTGGGCTTTAGAGCAAATATTCAGCAACCCCTTTTTACGCCTTTACCCCTTTTTTAAGTTTCTCAAATATGATTTGTATCGTTGTGAACCTTGATTTTCGTTGTAACTTAATGGCAAAGGACCAATAATACCAACGCTTTGATAATCATTTTTCGCATGGGATTGAACACTACCATAAGTTGGGACTCCATGTTACCCTCAGAAAGGGCCTATACGATACTCAGGGAACGTCCATTAATTACGTCACGTCAGGTCCATACAAAAAACGTGACAAGGGGGGGAGTCACGTTTTTTGTATGGACCTTCAAATTTTATTGTATGGATCGTCACGTTTTCCCAAACCACCCCTCCCCCCTTACTGCGTGACATAATTAATGGACCTTCCCTTATCTGTGAACTCATTGTGTCTCCAATTGGCCCACCGCTTTCGTTTCTTAAAGGATTTCTACTTTATATGATACCTACGATATTTAAAAAAAAATCAACAAGGCTTCTTATCGTATCTACAATACTGTTTAAATCCTTGTACGTTTTAAATCCGAACTTTTGAAATACCTTTTATTTTAAATTAAAAAAAAACTAAATGTCTGTAAAAGTCTGCAAAATAATAAATACAATAACAAATAATAAAATGTCTGCATTGTTGGAAAAGTCTGCAACAAAAATGAAAAGTCTGCAAATTTACAGACATGTCTGTAAATATGCAGACTTTTCATTTTTATTGCAGACTTTTTTAAGGATGCAGACATTTAGCAGACATTTTATTTATGTTGCAGACTTTTACAGAAATTTGAAATATTTTTTAAATTTCAATTAAAGGTATTCTATGAAGTTTGGATTTTAAACGTACGCAGTACCCAGTATAGTATTTAAACGCAGTATAGTAGATACGGAAAGAAGCTTTGTTGAAATGTTTTAAAATATCGTAGGTATCGTTTAAAGTAGAAATCATTGAAAACACGAAAGCGGTGGGCCACTTGCAGACACAATGGGCCCGGAGATAAGTATTGTATAGGCCATTTCTGAGGGTAACATGGAGTCCCTACTTATGGTAGTGTTCAATCCCACGCGTGTTCAAACCCATGCGAAAATTACTGTCAAAGCGTTGGTAATATTGGTTCTTTGCTATTAAGTCACAACAAAAATCAAGGTTCACAACAATACAAATAATATTTGAGAAACTTAGAGACTTCCTCGAAAAAAAAATTCGCCTTTGGTCAGGTAGAAACTTCTCAGAAGTATTGGTAGCAAGCAGTCCATTCAAGAAGAACCTTCAAAAATTCATTACCGAAGTTCAAGATCATACTTACCAGAATTTCAAGACAGAACTTCTCCAAGAATCAGGAGAGGACTTATCAGAGCTTCAGGAAGAAGTGGAGGGGTGAGGACTTCTCTGAAGTTTGGAATTTTTCAGAGGTTTTGAAGTTCTTCCCAGAAATTCAAGATTGAACTTCCCAGAATTTCAGAAAAAAAATACTTCCCAAATTTCAGACGGGAGCTAACCAAGAAAGGTACTACCTATAATTTCTCGAAAAATCTGGCAAAAAAAATCCTCGGGACGATGCGTCATAGAAGTTGAGGAAAGAACTTTTCTCAAGTTCAGGAAATAACTTTTCGAAATGTTAGTTGGAACTTCCTAGAAGAGCTTGGCAGCTTTTCCAAAGCTCAGAGGAGAACATTCTGCATTTCAGAATAAGGATTTCTCAAAATTTCTTTAGGGAGAAAAGAATGAAACTTTCCAGGAGCATTGGATGTATTTCCTTCTAATTTGAGCACGAATTTCCCAATAGTACCGAATCAAACTTCATCAAAGTTCTGGAGAAAATTTTCCAAAAGTACAGAAGAGGACTTCTCAGAAGTCCAGGAAGAAACTTCAAGAACAAAGTTAAGGGAATTTTCCTAAAAATTTTGGAATAAAATTGGCAATTAAAAAAAAAAGGAAAAAACTCCTCAGAAGAGGACTTCTTAGAAGTTGCAGAGACCAAAAGTTCAGTTGGAACTACCAAGAAGTGCTAGAGAGCTTCTCTAAAGTTCCGAATCAAACATTCCAGCATTTCAGAATGAGAACTGCTCAAAGTTCACAAAATCTCAGAAGTTATGGCAGATTCTTTTGATAAAATCAGGAAGAAACTTTCCAGAAGTATAGGGGGATCTTTCTAGTAGTTCAAGCAGGAATTTCTCAGAAATTCAGGAACAAACTTCCCAGAAGTTCAGAACAATACTCTCTGAAGTTCAGAAGAGATTATTTCGGCAGTTCAGAAAAGAACTTCTCAGAAGTTCAGGAAGAAACTTCTAGCAACTTAAGAAGATTTTCCTAGAAATTCTGAAGAGTACTTTCTCAAATGCAGAAACTTTCCTCGTAGTTCAGGATGGGACTTATCAGAAGTTTAGAAAGTAACTATGTTCATGAAAAAAATTACCAAATGTTTCTTGTTGGTTGGGTTCTTAAATGTGAATTTCGAAGGAAATAAGTAGTGACTGCCTAGAAGTTCATAAGGAATTTTGCCTGAAGTTCAAGAGAAACTTCCCAGCATAAAGCAAAGTGCCTTGCAGAAGATCAGGAGAGTTTCCCTGAAATTTAAGAGATAATCACTTACTAAACGAAGGAGCAGTCTATACAAAAATCATTCATATGACCATAATGATATTGATGATCATGAGTGATGATGACACCATATTAAAATATGGTACAAACCATCAATGGTTATTGTTGAATAAAAAAAAAGTCTGTTGAATTTATCAAATAAAAACTAAATTTTGATTTTAAATACAAAACTGGAAAGAGTGTTACAGGGGGAAAAAAACATGGAAAATTGTGTCATCTGTGTGAATACTTCAAGCTTCAGTGTCACATTAAAAATATGAAACAATAGTGTAAGGTTGCATTTCAGACTTTTATAGACATTCCCAGACATTTCAAATTTTTATCACAGACATTTGAAAAAAATATCTGGCATCCCTGCCGCCAAGGGACAGTTCAAATTGGCTCCCGTCGTTGTATCCGCCAGACTATGAATCTAGTGACTATACTCTAGTGTTGCTAGAGACGAAATCGACAGATCGAGAATCTTTGACAGTGGTTTGTTTACATTTCTAGAGAAAAACTGTTGCAACTTTGATCAAAGTAGTCGATCGCATTCGCATTCATAAATGACGTCAAATGGAACTCGAATGAAGCAGAAATATTGTGCACAATCATCTGGAAAATCCGGAGTGGTCCGGTTCCAAGCTGGCTAAAGTGCTGAAGATGCCGAAAACAACAGGGTTGTTTAAATTAAATAACTACTGAAGGAAAACGGGATTCATATTCCGGGATTTACCAACATTTACCCATTTCCAAAGCAGCTTGAAGTTTGGTTTAAGTTTTTCTCCGAAAACTGACCATCGAAAACTAGAAATTAGAAGAAAAATTAGTAAGGATTGACCATCGAAGCAAACCTTGAAATGCCCTGAATCAGCATCCAATCCACAAACATTTAATTCCGTTCGTTTACGAAGAAATCCTTTTCCCTTCCCTTAGCCGGGAACCTCCTCTCGAGACCTTGCCCGGGATCCCGATGAGTCACGCATTCCAACTTGTCGCAAACCAACCGACAGCGGCAGCTCAAGGGAAACGTTTTTCCGCAGTTTTCTCTATCGCCTTCACGCTACTCGACTCAATCGTCATCGTCGCAAATACCTTCAGTAACGGTACCTACCAGCCGCTCGACTCGGATCGGCTCGGCTCGGAGAAATATGTTTGTTTAAAGTTCGAGGAAATATTTAGCATACCAAGAATTTCTCACCGAAAGAGTTTCCCTCCCCTGCCGGCATGGCAAACATACACACGGCTCGTGCATAATAAAATATCTCGTTCTGGTCTGACGAGGAGCAGAGCACATATTTCTTCCTCGCACGATGGCAATGCTGAGGATGATGCGCCGTTCGGGGTTGAGGTTATTCCGTGCGAAGAGAGACTATTTTTAACTCGAGTTCCCCCCACTGAAGGTGATGCATTTCCAATCTAATTTCGAATTCTCCCTTTCCTTTTTTTTTGCACAGACTCACCAAGCCAGAAACGTTTGCCGACTGTATCGGAAATGAGCTGCCGTTCGGGTGGGAGGAGGGTTACGACCCACAAATCGGAACCTACTACATCAACCATAATTCGCAAGCCACCCAGCTCGAGGACCCGCGGCTGGAATGGAAAAGCAAGCAGGAGGAGATGCTTCGCGAATATCTCTGCTCCGCACAGGACACACTGGAGGCAAAGAAGGAGATCTTCAACGTGAAAACACAGCGGCTGCACCTGGCACAGGAGGAGTACAACCACCTGAACGCCCTAGCCGCTAGTAGGACTAGTTGTGAGTGATCTATCTTCATCGAAATCCATTGAAGAAATAACTCTCTAATTCTCTCTTCCCTTACAGTATGTTCTTCAACAAGCTCATGTAGTACAAAGTTCGATCCGGAACTACTGCGAGCGGACCTCGCACTGGCCAAGGAGCGTGTGTTCCGACTCAAGAAGGAACTGTCCCGGATACAGAAAGAAATGCATAATACTCAAAAGGGGGTCGATACTTTATCGGGGTATGTCCATAACCTTACAATCAAAATCCCAACATTCTACAACCCCTTTTCTTTCATTTCAGTGTGGAGCAAAAGCTGAACTCCCACATCAACGGCTGCTACAACATAACCGAGGCCCAAGCCATACTGGAGGAGGTGAAGATGATTCAGAAATCTCTGATTACGGGCGAGAAGGAGAAGAAGGAACTGATGAAGAGTCTGGCGCAGGTCAAGGACGATCTGACGAGGCTTCAGCTGCGGCAAGAGAGTCCGGATGCGTCCACATTCAACCTGGCGCAGGACCGGGTGTGTGCTGCTTCCCAAACGGACCTTTGTTCGGACAGTTTCCCAATGGGAGCTCGAGAGATGGCCAAGATGCGGCAACGGTACGACGAGTGGCGAAGACGAGTCAAGGAGATACAGGAAAAGTTGGCCGCCTTGGAGGAGAAAATCCGACCCGGAGAGGTTGAATCCGACCAGGATCGGTTATTACTGTTCCAAGAGAAGAAACAACTGCTACTGGAGTATCGTAGCATTACGCCCAAGTCACGATCACAAACCGAGATGAAGCGGATACAGAGCGTCTGCAAAAAACTGGAAGCAGATCTGAACATGGCGTACGAAGAATCCAACCAATGCATAGCTACTCGACTGAAGCTACACGAAGAGAAGCAAGCCCTGCTTCAGAAGCTCCTGGAAGCGCTCAAAGAGTTCACTCACCTGGAAAACCAACTCAAATCCCTGTCTGCTAGCACCCTGTCCATCAGCAGTAGCTCTAGTTTGGGATCCCTATCGACGGCTAGTAGCAAAGGATCGCTCAGTGGGCTTAGCTTTACCGACATCTACGGCGATCCGCTCTCGACGGAACCGCAAATTGATATGGTGGACATCAACAGGCGAGTTCAACGGTTATTCCATCCCAGTTCGGAAGTGTCGTTATCGCCACGTAGCAGCCTATCATTAGAAACTCCACCTGCCTCTCCCATGAAAATGGAATGGAACGGTGGCGAAGCTTCATCCAGCAGGAGTTCCGCTCCGTACAACATTCCAGCGCCGAGTTACAACTCCGAATACAACCTGGACAAACAGAGACTGGAAGAGCAGCTACAGGATCTGAAGCTCCGTCAACTCGCAACCGCCCCGCTCTCGCCAATCTACGAGAAACCTTCGTACCTAGACATCCCGCCTGCCGTCATTCTAAGTCGGTCGTCTTCCACCTCCAATACCCGGTCCGTCTCGACCACGGTTAGTGACGAGTCCGTGGCTGGCGATTCGGGAGTCTTTGAAGCGTCTCGTGCACTGCTCAACAACAAAGAGAGTGCTCAGATCCAGATCGGCATCCGATACACCACGGCAGACAGTACGCTGCGTATAGCGATCGAGAAGGGAAGGAATTTGACAGCTCTCTCCATCCCGGACGGTTGCCAACTGTTCATCCGGGCTATCCTTCTACCTGGAACGGCAACTCCCTTCATTCGAACCAACAGCGTGACGGACTTTGTGAAGCCGGTCTTCAGGACGTCGCTCATAACGCAGATGCCCCTGGAGAAGGTGTACACGAAATCGCTGCACGTCAAGGTGATGATCATCGTCGGCGGACAGCGGGAGGACTGGGTCGGCAGTGCCCAAATCAGCTTGGCCGAGTTCATCCCGACGGACGGGAGCAGCAAGTGGTACAACATCATCAGCCGCAAGTCGATGAACGAGATGGACGGGCTGGAGGGTTGCTCGGCGGGTATCAAGGAGGAATCGTCCGACGATTCGACGATCATTTCGTCCCAGACGTCGACGCTGACGCGGAACCAAGGCCAGGAAGAACTGCAGGCAGTGCTGGAGATGGTGTACGATGAGCTGGGCGCGGAGGATTGCGACGAGGACGAGGAAGATGACGATGAAGAGGATGAGGAGGAGGAGGAGGAGGACGAGGATGTGGCGGGCGAAGGGGAGGAAGAAGAGGTGGTGGTGGTGATCGACGAGGAGGCTGCCAATCAAGGTAAGGGTGGTTGGGAAGGAGTGGGTGGGGGTTTTGTCGTTTTATGGATTCGGGATTTTCAAGATTCTTTGATAATTTTTCCTGTGGTAACTTGGACGTTTCTCTAAATATTCTGAATTGCGGTTCAATTACATTAAATCTTCGAAACTATATCTGGACATTCGCTTTTGTTTTCCCATCTAGCGCGACGAAAGGGTCATTTAGCTATAGCTTTAGTTTCACCCTAAGCTGCCTGGAAAATTCAAAAAAAGATGCATGACATGGCCCCTTGCATAGAGATTCCTGAACACTACGAGAAGATATCTAGGTTTCGCTCTGAAGTTCTTATAGTTTGTATTCAATGCCATCTTATATTTCATGCAAGTTTGCAGGATATTTTCATCTTGAACACCTTTCGGGTATATTCAATTAATTCAATAACTCTTTGAACACCACAAGTCTCTCAAAAACGAGTTTCCAGGTTTGGCGGTTCTCTGGGACATTCTTGCATCAGTCCTTCTATCAGTCTTCCTTCACGAATGCCATACAGTTTATTCTCAGAGATTTTAAAGTGTATTCATTCTCACGAAGGCTTCTAAAAATTCGTCAAATGCGTCTTCTTTAAGCCTAGTCCAATCTCTTAGGGAAAGTTCATAAACCACGTATAGTGATTTTTGAAAATCTCCCTCCCCTTTCGCAGACTTTTCTCATTAGATTTTTTTGAAATGACATATTAAGCTTATTCTCAGAGATTTAAAACTGTATTCATTCTCATGAAGGCTTCTATAAATTCGGCAAATGCGTCTTCTTTAAGCCTAGTCCAATCTCTTAGGGAATGTTAAAAAAACACGTATACTGATTTTTGAAAATCTCAGACCGCCCCCTCCCCCCTCGTAGACTTCACTCCATAGATTTATTTGAAATTTTGTATGATGCGTAGGCTTTTGTCATATTCAGGAAACTTCATAAAAGTACTTTAAGTGACACCTTCAGAGAACTTTAGGAAAGTTCAGAAAAGTTCTTTGAGAGAACATTATGGAAGTACTTTAAAGAACTTCATAGAAGAGCTTCAGGAAATTCAGAAAACATGAAACAAATTATTCAAAGAATTTCAGGAAACATCTTCAGAGAACTTTAGGGAAGTTCTTCAATGATATTCCGAGAAAACCTTCAGAGAACTTCAGGGCAGTTCTACAGAAAAATTCGGAAACGTTCTTCAAATTCAAGCAACACACAAGTTCTATAACGGTTGAAAATACTTGTATATGACTAGATTTAGTTTTAAAGAAGCTTACTCAACATAAAAGTATGAAGATGTGTTACTCGGGAAGAATATTATGGAAGTTGTTTGGAGATTTTTAGCAAAGATACTCAGAGAACTTCAGAAAAGTAATTCAGAGAACTTGAAGGAAATTTTTCAGAGAACTTCGAGGAAGTTCTTTCAAGATATTTAGAAAAATCCTAGTGAGAATTTTTGGAAAGTTCTTCAGAACCTTCCAGAGAACATCATAAATGATATCTAGAGAACTTCAGGGAAGTTCTTAAGAAATATTCATAATGTTTTTTCCAAAGAACTTTAGAGAAGTTCAGGAAAGCTCTTCTAAGAAGTTCATCAGAGAACTTCTTTTTTGATTAATTTCCGTGAAGTTCCCTGAATTTTTCTAAAGGTCTTCCCCGTAGTTTGTTTTAAGAAAACCTTTGGCGTTGCATAAGAACTTTCTGCAAGACCTCTGGAGAACTTCCCTGAAGCTCCCTGGGAACTTCTGGGAAGGTCCATGGAGATCTTCTCTGAAGTTCTCCAGAGAAGTGTCCTGAAGTACTCCTGAAGATAATTTCAGGGAAAACCTTCAGAGATCTTCATAAATGATCTCCAGAGAACTTCAGGTAAGTTCTTCAGAAATCTTCATAATTTTTTTTCAAAGAACTTCAGAACAGTTCAGGGAAGCTCTTCAAAGAAGTTCTTCAGAGAACTTCATTCTTTGATGAATTTCCCTGAAGTTCTCTCATGAACTTTCCTGAAGTTTTCTAAAGAACTTCCCCCTAGTTTGTTTTAAGAACACCTTTGGCGTTGCTGAGGAACATTCTACAAGATCTCTGGAAAACTTCCCTGAAGTTCCCTGGAGAATGTCTGGGAAGGTCCATAGACATCTTCTCTGTAGTTCTCCAGAGAAGTGTCCTGAAGTACACCTGAAGATAGTTTCAGGGAAAACCTTCAGAGAACTTCATAAATGATCTCCAGAGAACTTCAGGGAAGTTGTTCAGAAATCTTCATAATTTTTTTCAAAGAACTTCAGAACAGTTCAGGGAAGCTCTTCAAAGAAGTTCTTTAGAGAACTTCTTTCTTGATTAATTTCTGTGAAGTTCCCTGATGAACTTCCCTGAAGTTTTCTAAGGACTTCCCCGTAGTTTGTTTTAAGAACACCTTTGCGTTGCTTAAGAACTTTCTGCAAGATCCCTGGAGAACTTCCCTGAAGTTCCCTGGGAACTTCTGGGAAGGTCCATGAAGATCTTCTCTGAAGTTCTCCAGAGAAGTGTCCCGAAGTACTCTCATGAACTTTCATGATGTTCTCTGAAGAACTTCCCTGAAGTTCTCTGAGGAACTTCCCTGAAGTTCTCTTAGGAACTTCCCTGAAGTCCTCTTAGGAACTTCCCTGAAGTTCTCTAAGGAACTTCCCTGAAGTTCTCTGAGGAACTTCCCTGAAGTTTTCTGAAGAAATTTCCTGTAATTGTTTGAAGAACTTCCTTACTCTGAAAAACTACCTGAATATCTCTGGGTGTAGCTTGTTGTTTACTAATGCTGAACTCCGTGTTGCTACAGGTAGTTCTCGAAACCTTACGAACTACTTCCCATTATCGCTTGGGAGTACTTTTAATTGCCGCCCAAACTGCCGTTCAACCATCGCGTGGAACTGCTTGAAGGTTCTCAAGGCTTCTTATCACAATAGATCTAAGAAATGGTCGCAGTGATGAATATACCCAACATCGAAAAAGAAGGCTTCTGCTTCCGAATGCGTTTTGAAAAATACGCTCATATTTTCTGAAAATGTCAGCGACGAAAACCTTTCTTACCAAAGCTATGTTTTCCCATTGGGCACACTTTTAAGTTAAGTTACCTGCATTTGTATCGCCAATCAAGGCTCCATCCATCAATCCCTTAGCTAACTTCTGAACACTTTGTTGGTTCAAATGACTTAGTCTCTGGTGCCAAATCTTCATGCTGGTTGCAGACGAGCAAGACAGAGCGATACTTGTATCCTGTTGACGCTGTTCGAGCTGGAACAAGTCGTTTTTGTGCTTAACAGTAGCCTTAGTGTTACCGTTTTGTAGATAACCTTGCATCGGGCGTTTGTAAACAACACTGTGTATCCCCTTTTCACTATCTGGTTCACGGGGAGTAGATTCAGCCTGGTAGCCGGAATCAGCTGCACTGCTTGGAACTAAATGGCCAAGCCCATTTTGTAAGTGACTCCAGCTGCATCCATACTGTTGGTGAAGAGCTGTCCAAGCTGGCTCTCAGGAGTTGAGATGAATTGTCTGTCCTAGTGGAATGCCACTATCATACTCTGTGAGTGGCCTCAACAGCATCCTTACTGTTGGTTTAAATCGGTCCAAATCTGCTTTCCAGCATTGTAAAACATCCCCTAATTTCCCAATGAAAAAACATTATCACATTTTGTGAGTGGCTCCAATGGCATCCTTACTGTTGGTTTAAATCGGTTCAATTCGAAAATCGGAGCTAATTTTTAAATATTTCACTTGGCAGCATATCGTCAACCAAAACCAACCCTGTTACCACCCAATCCTGTTATTCAAAATCCAGTGATTTCTCGTGGAAGTGCAGTGGACTCCGCGGCTTTCAATAAAGCGAGCATCACGTCAACATATTCCTACCCTTTCCTTACTTGACCTGCATTCAGGTGGGGCCGGTGCCGGTATTGCCTTAGTTTGGGATCACCTGTTTTTACACATTGAAGATGTATGTTAGTCTCAAGCATCATCTGTTGGTTCTCTGTGCAATAACAGCTGATCTGGCAACAACGGAGTAGCAACCTCGGGCGGTCAATCATACTCATGCTCATGCTAAATGGCTCTTTTCTGGCCTCCACGGGCTCTTAAGCCTCCACGAAGGAGCGAAGGCGGGCAGGGGGCGGGGGGTAATTTCGGGGAGTCTGATTGTGCACTAAGATAACGGGTTTTAGCGGGATCAGAAGTCGGTCAGTTCACTAGATCAAGTGTAGGCCTCAAAAAAACACTTAATGGACGTTCCCTTAATAGCGTTCGAATTGGTTGAACTCTCCGCGGGGGTCCCCGAAGATTCGTAAACTACCCTTTTGTTACCTAACCTAACCAACAATTCTACCCTTCCAATTCCAGCCGCAACGCAACTGATGTTGGAGGAGTACATGAATAGCGTGAAGGGTACGATCGCCTCCGAGGTGGACGACGTGGCCGAGGCTATTGCGCTTGCGGCCGTCGAGAAGGTGGACAAGGAAACGAATACGGAGTGTGCCTTCCTGCCGGAGAAGGGCCGCCGGCGGTTGCACGATCCGGCCCGCAGCAGTAACGGCACGATCGACGAAAACGCAGTGATCGACGATCGGCTCGTGAAGCGGTCGCAAACATTTTCGCCAAGGTTGGTATCATGTGGCGCTCTATTGCGAGCAAAACTTAGATGACTAATGCGATTTTGCTTTCCCGAACAGTGCCGTCGCCAGCAAGGCTCGCTACATCTGCCGGTTGAACCGAAGCGATTCGGACTCGGCCATGCACTTTAACAACCCCGTGACGCCGCATCCGTTCAAACGGGGGGCCGTCGAGCGGCGGTCCCTGCGATATCACAGCCGAACTCCCAAGGTGTATCACAGTAAGTAACACCCTTCGCAGAAGATCGCTCGAATCCGGCTTACTAAACAACTGTTTCTCACTTCAGAAATGCACCCGGCAGTGCCGCGTACTAGTCTGGATCTGGAACTGGATCTGAAAGCGCAGCAGTCGAAACTGGAAACCCTGACGGATGAGATCGGCAGGCTACGCGATCTGAAGAAACGGTTGGAGTTGGCGAGAGACAACAACGACGTCAAGGTGGCCACCTGGGCGCTGGAGAACGAAGACTTCCTCAAGCTGATCAAGAGCGCTGGCAGTGCGACGACGCCGGAGGAGAAACATCTGGCCAAATTGCTACACAAGACCTCCAAGGAGATCTACAAGCTACGAAAAACCAAAGCCGGCAAGGGGAAGCTGGATCTGATTTCGTTCAAGTGAGCTTCCTTTTAAAATCACCCCATGGATCAAAACTAACTCCTATTCCTCTAATTCCCCTTTTCAACAGAGAAAAGATGGCCTTCTTCACCCGCCGAGGAGTTTCCGTGCCGGAACTACCAGCCGATATCCTGCAGCAGGACGACGGCGAAGACGTGTCGTCCAGTTCGTGCAATTCTCCAACCAAACCGGTGGACGCCAGCACAGAACCATCCACCTCCTCCTCCTCTGCGAACAGCAAGGGGTGCCAATTTTCGTACGACGATGTCGATCGGACTTACGGGGTCGAGGTGTGATGGATAATCCAAAATACACAAAACCGACGGAACATGACAACTTTGACGCGATCCGCGATCGTCAATACAGGAATGGATGCTGGATTCCGCTGGGAAGGTATGGTGGTCTAAGAAAAAAAAACAAACGGGAGGGAATTTGATTATACTAAACATTAGGAGAAGCCAAACTCTGTGCTTTGTTCTGCGAACCAAAGCTCTACGTGCATTTACGAGATAAGATTTTAAAGCTGATTAAGGTTGGGTTGTCGCGAGAGCGAAGACCTACATACTATTAATACTGTGTACAACAACTGCTATTACTACTACTTCTACTATTAAACTACTACTACTACTACTACTTCTTCTACTACAAGCTGAGCTGTATAGTTAGTTTTCCGCGTTATTAGCTAGGAAAAAGTTAGCGCGCGTTGCGTTGCAAGGATATCTCTTATGAAGCTTGCGCGATTTTAGCCAGTGAGAGTATGATTGTGTTTCATGACTAACTAACTGTTACAGTATGTGTGTAAGAAAGAGCGAGACAGGAAGTTGCAGCCGATGGAGTCAAGGTGGAATGTGCAATAACTTTGTAAATATATTTAAAACCTAATAGGGCGGATGAGTGCGCGAACGTCAGTGTATATCGGTGGCAGCGAATAGGTAGAAGCGAAATTTAATGTTGATAGGTACGTGCGCGAGAGTGTTGTGTGTTTTGCCGATTCGGAGTTTCGAAACGAATTTTGAGAAGCGTGGTGAAACGAGGGGGCATGTTGTCATGGGGTTCCAATGGGAATAGTCGAACATGTCCATTGATGTTGATGTCCGTGTTGGGGAATGTTAATAACGGTCAAAGCGGGGCGCTGTTCAAGATCATCAGGGAATTGAATCGGATCGGGTATGGATGTAATCTAAGAAGTGAATTACAATGATTCTAACATCGATCTTTGAGAGCTCAAAAAGTGTGACTCGCATTTCTTCCACCGATCGCTCACAGGTCCATTCTGCGCTTCGTGTGAGGTAAGACTTATTCTCACCCGCGAGTCTATAATTGTCACTTATGGTGAAGTGACTCGCCGTGCAAACAGAAGGACTGTTTTCTCACTCAGTTCGACGACACTATTTCACGGTGCGTAAAATAAGCTTGTCAGAAGAGCGATTAGCATTATTTCTATAGGGACGTAGAGGACATCTCATATTGCAGCCTTGATTCACTCATACTTAACCAATCAGTTGTACGCAATGGTGACGTAGGGTTACGTAGCAATGTGTAATAAATGTAATTTTTCTTAAAGAACCTGTATTAGAAAAGAGGTGACAATGATCGATTGGAACAATGAATTCCTGGCAATGCCTCACCACCCGGTAGATGAAACATTCGTGTTAAGTGAGAAGTGAGATGGAGCGTCACCCATTTAGTGGTGCCGATTCAGGAACCGTTCTGTCCGTTTGTTCAAAACGCTTTTTGGTTGGCGAGTCAAGGATCGCCATCCGGTGGAGGATGCTTTCTAGTCGTTGACACCTTTAAATTGTTGGAGTAGATCTTACCCTTCAGGTTAGCCTAGAAATTCTCGATGGGACGCAGCTGAGGGACGTTGGGCGAGTTCGCCGAAGAGGGTACCACATCGATATTCAGCCACTCCAACTCCTCCAACGATCGCTTCGAGTAGTGGGCCGACGCCCGATCCGGCTAGAACACCACGACTTCGCCCTTATGGTATTTCTTGATGAGCGACGCAATTTCCGGCAGGTATTTCGTACTATGAATTTCCCCGTTCACGGCCAGTCCGGAGCGAATGAAGAGCGGCTTTGACATCCCCTTCTTGCTGGTTGTCAGCTACAGCAGCACCTTCTTGGGGAACTTGGTGTGTGAAATGAACTTCACCTCGGAGCTCACTTCCTTCGTGGGGGAAGTAAAATACGAAATGCCCGGCCAGTCTTAGGTGTCGTCGTCCATCACCACCGCCACGTCGCGACTCGCCGGGAAAATCGAGTTGACCATCTTATTCAACCGCTGCCGCTGTGTCATTGCCTGCAGCTCATAAACCAGTGGACGCGACCTCCGCTACTTGTTCATGTTCGCCAGGAACTTTTTCACTGTTTGGCCGGTTGAACCAACCTCCCGGTCAAGCGCACGCAGCGATGTAGCCACTTTTCCCTCGGTCTTCCTCTTCAGCATCCTTTGGAGCTTCTTGTCACTCGGGGTCGTCGGTCGCTCAGGAACCGAGCTTTTTTTCGATGCTCTGATTGTTGTCTAATAGTGCCAACATGTTGTTGATACCGGAACGTATCCGGCGTCCACAAAGTTCCGCACGATGTCCGTTTCCGACGCGGTGGGGTGCCGTTCTTTGAACGCGCACACTTCTGAACAGAGTTGCTTCACTGTGTTTGCCATCACGGCTGGAGTTCGACTGATAGAGCTGTAATATTTTTTCTGCTGACTCATGGGTTACTATGATTGATGCTGCATGGGTTGCAGTTTCATCAGTGCGGGTGAAGGTAAACCTATGAAAATTTGGAGATTTTTGTCCAAAAAATATTTTCTGAATTACAGAACTTGACAAAAGTTGATTAAGTTCCTCAGAAGTTGTATAAAATAATTTGAGGTTTCAAGATAATCAGGAAGTGTGCTCTGTATCTCTCTCTTTTGAGAAGAGAAGTGTTGGAACTTCACGGAAGTCCATTGAACTGCCGAAAAATTCTTAACGTTTTTTTGAAACTTGGATCCAAAAAGTTTGCTGATCATCCGTGGAGTAAAAACAACTTTCCGAAAATTCACCGAACATTGAGAAACAGATTCAGCCAGAATATCACATATATTTTAATAATTTTTTAATTTCAATAATTGAAAAAATAAATTGGAAATTTGATCGATTTGCGAAACTTTCAATAAGTTGGTAGAATTGCTGTGAAATAAATAGCATTTCCAATATGTTGTTAAACATTAGAAGAACTTTTTAGAATTTCCAAGATTGTGATGCGGCGAAAATTCCAAGAAATTGATTAAAGATTTAAAAAGTAGTTGATTTTTTGACTCTCGATTTGATTCGTTACGTATAATGATCGAGTAATAAAAAGTTTAAGTTCGTCTTAAAACTTAAGTTCCTTGAATTATTAGAAAGTTTTAAGAGCTTCTGGGAAGATTCCTGAACTTCTAGGAAGCTCCCTAAACTTCTAGGAATGTTTCCGGAATTTTTGATGATGCTCAAAAATCCTTTGCAGTTTCCTGATTTTCCGGGACGTTCTCTGAAATCCGGACAGTTCGCCGATCTTTTGGGAAGTGTCCTTAGCATCTGGAATTTTTTTGAGCTGTTGGGAAGTTTCCTAAACTACTGGGAAGTTCTCAGAACGTCTGGGATATTCGCTGAGCTTCTGGAAAGTTTTCTGATCTTTTAGGAAATTCCGGGAAGTTCCCCGATCTTTGGGGAAGTTCCCCGAAATTCTTGGAAGATTGCAGGACGTCCGAGAAACTTCCAGAATTTCTGAAAAGTGCCCTGAGCATCTGGAAAGTTGTTTGAGCTTTTAGGAAGTTCCCTAAACTACTGGGAAGTTCTCTGAATGTATGAGATGTTAGCTGAGCTTCTGGAAAGTTTCCTGATCTTTTAGGAAATTCCAGAAAGTTCCCCGATATGGAATTTGGCAATCAATTGGCAAATCCTCATACGGTGTGTCGGCGATACATACGCTCGTTTGATGAGCACTATGGCTCCTTCCCGTTCATTGTATTTGAAGGGTTGGTATTTCACTAACCATTCTATCGTTTTACACTTCGTGTGATAGAACGTCGTGGTTGATACTTGGACTGTAGTGCTACAGCTCAAGCATTGATGTTGTTGCGCATTTTGCGGCTTCGGGAACATAACAGACAATATTTCCAGCGGCGTTAATCTTGCTTCTGCTATTGCAATTCTAGGTCTATTCTAGGTCTGGCGCCTGCATTATGTCGTTCATTCGGCCTTGCTCTAATCGCGCATTCAGATCCAATTTTGCGGTTGCGCGTACATCTGGTTTTGCAGAAAACTGCATCTGAATCAACAACAGTGTGGTGCGAGCGTCAAATTTCAACTTTCGTTGGACGGGCACTACAACAATTGGCAGTGTGAGGGTCTTGGGATCCTCTTTGCCTCTGTTGATCCAAATTCCATCTGTAGACGGATCTGGTTGCACCAATAGGTTGGTGCATTGTTCACTATAGACTTTCAACTTTCGCTTCAGATATACTTCCTTGATGATTAGAGTTAACAACATGTTGCGTATATGCAGCACGTCGCGACTCAGTCTCATCGATGCCGGATGGCGTTCGGGTAATCTAGTTGCTTTGTTGAATTCTACCGTGATTGTCGGAAAAGCGTGTTCGAGTTCTGATGCGTGAGCATCAATGGCTTTCTCGTACTCTTCCATTTGTTCTAACCATTTTCGAGCGTGTTCGGCTTTTGGTATTGGGATCACTATATTCATGTCTTCAACCTCCACAGTTTCAAGTTCCTTGACTTCGTTTTCACGAAAATCAAAATCCATGATCGGTTCCTGTAGGGGAATACTGATATATTGCAATCGGTTAGCCAGCTCATTTGCGGTTAGGGTTTCTTGAATAGCTGAGCTATTCGTGCCGGTTCTTATGCTCTTGACGCGCTCATACAAAGATAAGGCGTAAGCGCGATACTGTTCTTCCTCGTCAACCTGGACAGCTTCTACTTGTAGGTCCGGCTGGTCGAAGAACGTCAGCATAAACTGATCGTCTTCAGGAATTACTGCTGTAGAAGTGGTCGGCTCCGGTTTTAATTCGTCTTGCGCATACGCGTAAGAACGTTGATGAGACTTATGTCTTGTCTCATTCCAATGGCTCGAAATCTAACCGTTCCAATTCCTGGCGGTAGAGCTCTTCGTGCGTTCCGGGTGGCATCCCATGCTGCTGTCATTGCCCACGGTACTACTGCGGCGGCTTCTGGTGATAAACATGACCAGTTTGCGGCGCGCGTTGTAAGTGGATTGTCTCCAGCGTTCGTCTCCTTGTGTAGTTGGAACCCGAAGATGTAGGCCGCTCCCATTTGCGCTGTCGAATCACTGGCTGGTGATTGAGCTTGCACTGTGCGTTCCGTCCATCTAGCGTGGTGGTCTTCCTCTGCATTTGGTGACGTTTGTATGACCATCGTGTCTCCTCCATGTATTGTCATTGAGGCAACGGTCATTTTCTCCATTCTGAAAGTCTCTATCTTAGAGAGCATTTCGGAGAGTTGTTGTAGGTAGATGAGATTGAATCTCGATCCTGCTACTAATTCTGGGAACAGTTGTCCTGTTATCCCAAGTCCCGCTAATTTTTGTCGTATTTCTGAGCGAGTACCTTGCAAGCTTCCGCAGTGCAGAACCACTTTTCGTCCAACTTCGTATGGGCAGATAGTCCTACGCAACGAATGTGATACCAACTCTCGCATCCATCGCAGCCAATCATCTTCTCGTTCTTGGTTGAGATTTCATCGCACGCTGCGCAAGGAGTTTGCGTGATGTCCGCAATGGGTTCGGTCATCTGGGCCATGGCGTTTTGAGGGAATCGCAATCCGATGCACCAGGGTAGTCTGTCACGCCTCTATGGGACAAAAGGTATAAAAGTAACCAAAAACTGCTCGAAAAAATACTAAACCTTGTTATGTATCCGTTGACTAGGTAGTAGCAAAAGTTGATGATACCCTGCTTTTATATTACATTATTCTCATTCTATCGTGGGTTCTCGCTGTGTAAAGAGTAGGATGTGAAAAGTTCTCTGAAATTCTTGGAAGATTCCAGGACGTTTGAAAAACACTTCGAATTTCTGGGAAGTGCCCTGAGCATCTGGAAAGTTGTTTGAGTTTTTGAGATGTTCCATAAACTACTGGGAAGTTCTCTGAACGTCTGGGATGTTCGCTGAGCTTCTGAAAAGTTTCCTGATTTTCTTGGACGTTCTCTGAAATTCCGGAAAGTACCCCGATCTTTGGGGTAGTTCTCTGAAATTCTTGGAAGATTCCAGGACGTTTGAGAAACACTCCGAATTTCTGGGAAGTACCCTGAGCATCTGGAAAGTTGTTTGAGTTTTTGAGATGTTCCATAAACTACTGAGAAGTTCTCTGAACGTCTGAGATGTTCGTTGAGCTTTTGGAAAGTTTCCTGATATTTTAGGAAACTTTCTGGAATTCCGGAAAGTTCCCTGATCTTTGGGGAAGTTCTCTTAAATTCTTAGAAGATTCCAGGTCGTTTGAGAAAGACTCCGAATTTCTGGGAAGTGCCCTGAGCATCTGGGAAGTTGTTTGAGCTTTTAGGATATTAAACTACTGGGATGTTCGTTGAGCTTCTGAGATGTTTGCTGAGCGACTAGAAAGTGTCCTGATCTTTTAGAAATTTCCTGATCTTTGTGGACGTTTCTTGAAGTTCTGGAAAGTTTTCTGAATTTCTGGGAAGTACCTTGAACTTCAAGGAAATCCCTTGAACTCCTAGAAGTTTCCTGAACTACTGAGAAGTTCCATATATTTCTGGTAAGTTTCATGGACTTCTAGAAATATCCGCAAACTTTTGAAAACCTCCATGAATTGCTGGAAAATTATCTGAACTTGTGGGATGTTCTCAATTTTTCTGGAAAATCCCATAAACTAAAGTTCCTTCATGAATTCTTGAAAGTTCCCTGAACATCTTGGGTAGTTTTACAAACTTCCGAGAAATACCCAAAAAATCTAATAACTTTTGTGAAATTCTCGAAAGCTCCCTGAATTTCTGGAATGTTGCATGAACTTCTGGGAAGAACCTTTAAATTTTGGGAAGTTCCCAGAACTCATTCGAAGCTCCCTGCATGTATGGAAAATTCGATGAATTTCTGGAAATACCCTGAATTTCAGCGACATTGCTGAAATGCTTGGAATAACCCCTAACTTCAAGGAAATCCCTTGAACTCCTACAAGTTTTTTGAACTTCTGAGAAGTTCCCTATATTTCTGGGAAGTTCCATGGACTTCTAGAAAGATCCGCATGCTTTTGAAAAGCTTCATAAATTTCTGGAAAGTTCTCTGAACTTGTGGGCTGTTTTCTATTTTTCTGGAAAATTCCCTGAACTTCTGGAAAGTTCCTTGAAATTCTTGAAAGTTCCCTGAAGATGTCTATAAACTTCTTAAATATACCCAAACAATTCTTATAGGTTTTGTGTATTTCTGGGAAGCTCCCTGAATTTCTGGAGAGTTGCATGAACTTCTGGGAAGAACCCTTAACTTTTGGGAATTTCCCAGAACTCGTGTGATACTCCCTGCAAATATAGGAAGTTCGATGAATTTCTGGGAAATACCCTGAATTTCAGCGCAGCTGCTGAACTGCTGGGAAATTCCTTGGTTGACTTTCGTTCCCTAAACATCAAGGAAAATTGCAAATCTTCTGGGAACTGCAAGTCGTAAGTCTTCAGGATGGCTTTGCGAACTTTTCTCCAAGTCAGTAGGCTGGTTGACTCCCCAATCCTCACATTTTCATCGAGAACTAGCTGAGGAAGCGGACGCCAACATCCGTAAGGCTTCAGTGCACTTTTGTAACGGGCTTAGGCTGGCTTTTCTAGCTGTATCACAACGTAGCTGGATTCTTGAAGTTCTGGAAAGCTTTTTGAAATTCTGTGAAGTACCTTGAACTTCAAGGAAATCTCTTGAACTCCTAGAAGTTTCTTGAACTTCTAAGAAGTTCCCTATATTTCTGAGAAGTTTCATGGACTTCTAGAAAGATCCGCCAACTTTTGAATAGCTTCATGAATTTCTGGAAAACTTTCTGAACTTGTGGGATGTTCTCTGTTTTTCTGGAAAGTTCCCTGAGCTTTTGGGAAGTTCCTTGAAATTCTTGAAAGTTCCCTGATCATTTTGGATAGTTCTATCAACTTCTGAGAAATACCCAAAAAAATCTGATAAGTTTTGTGAATTTCTGGGAAGCTCCCTGAATTTCTGGAGAGTTGCATGAACTTCTCGGAAGAACCCTTAACTTTTGGGAAGTTCCCAGAACTCATGTGAAGCTCCTAGCATTTATGGAAAATAAGATGAATTTCTGGGAAATAGCTTGAATTTCAGCGACGTGGCTGAACTGCTACGAAGAACCCCTAACTTTTGGGATGTTCCTTGATTTTCTGGAAATTTCCCTGATTTTCTGGGATGTTCCCTAAACATCAAGGAGAATTGCGTAAGTTTTCAGGACGACTCCCCAGGATTCACATTTTCATGGAGAAACCAGCTGAGGAAGCGGACGCCAACATCCTTAAGGCTTCGGTGTACTTGAACTTAGCTGGATTCTTGATGTACTGGAAAGCTCCCTGAATTTATGGAGAGTACCTTGAACTCCAAGGAAATCCCTTGAACTCCTACAAGTTTCCTAAACTTCTGAAAAGTTCCCTATATTTCATGAACCGCTAGAAAGATCTGTGAACCTTTGAAAAATTTTCATGAATTTCTGGAAAGTTCTCTGAACTTGTGGGATGTACTCTATTTTTTGAAAAATCCCCTAAACTTTTGGAAAGTTCCATCAAATTGTTGAAAGTTCCCTGAACATCTTGGATAATTCTATGAACTTTTGAGAAATACTTCAAAAATTCAGATAAGTTTCGTGAATTTCTGGGAAGCTCCTTGAATTTCTGGAGAGTAGCATGCACTTTCGGAAGAATCTTTAACTTTTGGAAAGTTCCCAAAACTCAAGTGAACTCAACGAAATCCCTTGAACTCCTACAAGTTTCCGTAACTTCCGTGAAGTTCCCTAATTCTCCGGTTTTAATTCGTCTTGCGCATACGCGTAAGAACGTTGATGAGACTTATGTCTTGTCTCATTCCAATGGCTCGAAATCTAACCGTTCCAATTCCTGGCGGTAGAGCTCTTCGTGCGTTCCGGGTGGCATCCCATGCTGCTGTCATTGCCCACGGTACTACTGCGGCGGCTTCTGGTGATAAACATGACCAGTTTGCGGCGCGCGTTGTAAGTGGATTGTCTCCAGCGTTCGTCTCCTTGTGTAGTTGGAACCCGAAGATGTAGGCCGCTCCCATTTGCGCTGTCGAATCACTGGCTGGTGATTGAGCTTGCACTGTGCGTTCCGTCCATCTAGCGTGGTGGTCTTCCTCTGCATTTGGTGACGTTTGTATGACCATCGTGTCTCCTCCATGTATTGTCATTGAGGCAACGGTCATTTTCTCCATTCTGAAAGTCTCTATCTTAGAGAGCATTTCGGAGAGTTGTTGTAGGTAGATGAGATTGAATCTCGATCCTGCTACTAATTCTGGGAACAGTTGTCCTGTTATCCCAAGTCCCGCTAATTTTTGTCGTATTTCTGAGCGAGTACCTTGCAAGCTTCCGCAGTGCAGAACCACTTTTCGTCCAACTTCGTATGGGCAGATAGTCCTACGCAACGAATGTGATACCAACTCTCGCATCCATCGCAGCCAATCATCTTCTCGTTCTTGGTTGAGATTTCATCGCACGCTGCGCAAGGAGTTTGCGTGATGTCCGCAATGGGTTCGGTCATCTGGGCCATGGCGTTTTGAGGGAATCGCAATCCGATGCACCAGGGTAGTCTGTCACGCCTCTATGGGACAAAAGGTATAAAAGTAACCAAAAACTGCTCGAAAAAATACTAAACCTTGTTATGTATCCGTTGACTAGGTAGTAGCAAAAGTTGATGATACCCTGCTTTTATATTACATTATTCTCATTCTATCGTGGGTTCTCGCTGTGTAAAGAGTAGGATGTGAAAAGTTCTCTGAAATTCTTGGAAGATTCCAGGACGTTTGAAAAACACTTCGAATTTCTGGGAAGTGCCCTGAGCATCTGGAAAGTTGTTTGAGTTTTTGAGATGTTCCATAAACTACTGGGAAGTTCTCTGAACGTCTGGGATGTTCGCTGAGCTTCTGAAAAGTTTCCTGATTTTCTTGGACGTTCTCTGAAATTCCGGAAAGTACCCCGATCTTTGGGGTAGTTCTCTGAAATTCTTGGAAGATTCCAGGACGTTTGAGAAACACTCCGAATTTCTGGGAAGTACCCTGAGCATCTGGAAAGTTGTTTGAGTTTTTGAGATGTTCCATAAACTACTGAGAAGTTCTCTGAACGTCTGAGATGTTCGTTGAGCTTTTGGAAAGTTTCCTGATATTTTAGGAAACTTTCTGGAATTCCGGAAAGTTCCCCGATCTTTGGGGAAGTTCTCTTAAATTCTTAGAAGATTCCAGGTCGTTTGAGAAAGACTCCGAATTTCTGGGAAGTGCCCTGAGCATCTGGGAAGTTGTTTGAGCTTTTAGGATATTAAACTACTGGGATGTTCGTTGAGCTTCTGAGATGTTTGCTGAGCGACTAGAAAGTGTCCTGATCTTTTAGAAATTTCCCTGATCTTTGTGGACGTTTCTTGAAGTTCTGGAAAGTTTTCTGAATTTCTGGGAAGTACCTTGAACTTCAAGGAAATCCCTTGAACTCCTAGAAGTTTCCTGAACTACTGAGAAGTTCCATATATTTCTGGTAAGTTTCATGGACTTCTAGAAATATCCGCAAACTTTTGAAAACCTCCATGAATTGCTGGAAAATTATCTGAACTTGTGGGATGTTCTCAATTTTTCTGGAAAATCCCATAAACTAAAGTTCCTTCATGAATTCTTGAAAGTTCCCTGAACATCTTGGGTAGTTTTACAAACTTCCGAGAAATACCCAAAAAAATCTAATAACTTTTGTGAAATTCTCGAAAGCTCCCTGAATTTCTGGAATGTTGCATGAACTTCTGGGAAGAACCTTTAAATTTTGGGAAGTTCCCAGAACTCATTCGAAGCTCCCTGCATGTATGGAAAATTCGATGAATTTCTGGGAAATACCCTGAATTTCAGCGACATTGCTGAAATGCTTGGAATAACCCCTAACTTCAAGGAAATCCCTTGAACTCCTACAAGTTTTTTGAACTTCTGAGAAGTTCCCTATATTTCTGGGAAGTTCCATGGACTTCTAGAAAGATCCGCATGCTTTTGAAAAGCTTCATAAATTTCTGGAAAGTTCTCTGAACTTGTGGGCTGTTTTCTATTTTTCTGGAAAATTCCCTGAACTTCTGGAAAGTTCCTTGAAATTCTTGAAAGTTCCCTGAAGATGTCTATAAACTTCTTAAATATACCCAAACAATTCTTATAGGTTTTGTGTATTTCTGGGAAGCTCCCTGAATTTCTGGAGAGTTGCATGAACTTCTGGGAAGAACCCTTAACTTTTGGGAATTTCCCAGAACTCGTGTGATACTCCCTGCAAATATAGGAAGTTCGATGAATTTCTGGGAAATACCCTGAATTTCAGCGCAGCTGCTGAACTGCTGGGAAATTCCTTGGTTGACTTTCGTTCCCTAAACATCAAGGAAAATTGCAAATCTTCTGGGAACTGCAAGTCGTAAGTCTTCAGGATGGCTTTGCGAACTTTTCTCCAAGTCAGTAGGCTGGTTGACTCCCCAATCCTCACATTTTCATCGAGAACTAGCTGAGGAAGCGGACGCCAACATCCGTAAGGCTTCAGTGCACTTTTGTAACGGGCTTAGGCTGGCTTTTCTAGCTGTATCACAACGTAGCTGGATTCTTGAAGTTCTGGAAAGCTTTTTGAAATTCTGTGAAGTACCTTGAACTTCAAGGAAATCTCTTGAACTCCTAGAAGTTTCTTGAACTTCTAAGAAGTTCCCTATATTTCTGAGAAGTTTCATGGACTTCTAGAAAGATCCGCCAACTTTTGAATAGCTTCATGAATTTCTGGAAAACTTTCTGAACTTGTGGGATGTTCTCTGTTTTTCTGGAAAGTTCCCTGAGCTTTTGGGAAGTTCCTTGAAATTCTTGAAAGTTCCCTGATCATTTTGGATAGTTCTATCAACTTCTGAGAAATACCCAAAAAAATCTGATAAGTTTTGTGAATTTCTGGGAAGCTCCCTGAATTTCTGGAGAGTTGCATGAACTTCTCGGAAGAACCCTTAACTTTTGGGAAGTTCCCAGAACTCATGTGAAGCTCCTAGCATTTATGGAAAATAAGATGAATTTCTGGGAAATAGCTTGAATTTCAGCGACGTGGCTGAACTGCTACGAAGAACCCCTAACTTTTGGGATGTTCCTTGATTTTCTGGAAATTTCCCTGATTTTCTGGGATGTTCCCTAAACATCAAGGAGAATTGCGTAAGTTTTCAGGACGACTCCCCAGGATTCACATTTTCATGGAGAAACCAGCTGAGGAAGCGGACGCCAACATCCTTAAGGCTTCGGTGTACTTGAACTTAGCTGGATTCTTGATGTACTGGAAAGCTCCCTGAATTTATGGAGAGTACCTTGAACTCCAAGGAAATCCCTTGAACTCCTACAAGTTTCCTAAACTTCTGAAAAGTTCCCTATATTTCATGAACCGCTAGAAAGATCTGTGAACCTTTGAAAAATTTTCATGAATTTCTGGAAAGTTCTCTGAACTTGTGGGATGTACTCTATTTTTTGAAAAATCCCCTAAACTTTTGGAAAGTTCCATCAAATTGTTGAAAGTTCCCTGAACATCTTGGATAATTCTATGAACTTTTGAGAAATACTTCAAAAATTCAGATAAGTTTCGTGAATTTCTGGGAAGCTCCTTGAATTTCTGGAGAGTAGCATGCACTTTCGGAAGAATCTTTAACTTTTGGAAAGTTCCCAAAACTCAAGTGAACTCAACGAAATCCCTTGAACTCCTACAAGTTTCCGTAACTTCCGTGAAGTTCCCTAATTCTGGGAAGTTTCATGGACTTGTAGAAAGATCCGCAAACTTTTGAAAAGCTTCATGAATTTTTGGAAAGTTCTCTGAACTTGTGGGATGTTCTCTATTTTTCTGGAAAGTTCCCCGAACTTTTGGGAAGTTCCTTGGAATTTTTGAAAGTTCCCTGATGATCTTGGGTAGTTCTATAAATTTCTGAGAAATACTCAGAAAATTCTGATAAGTTTTGTGAATTTCTGGAGAGTTGCATGAACTTCAGGGAAGAAACCTTAACTTTTGGGAAGTTCCCTGAACTCATGTGAAGCTCCCTGCTTTTATGTAAAATTCGATGAATTTCTGGAAATACCCTGAATTTTAGCGACGTGGCTGAAATGCTGGGAAGAGCCCCTAACTTCTGGGATGTTCCCTAAGCATCAAGGAGAATTGCAATCTTCTGGGAACTGCGGGTCGTAAGTTTTCCAATATTCACATTTTCATGGAGAAACCAGCTGAGGAAGCGGACGCCAACATCCTTAAACCTTCAGTGTACTTGAACTTAGCTGGATTCTTGAAGTACTAGAAAGCTCTCTGAAATTATGGAGAGTACCTTGAACTCCAAGGAAATCCCTTAAACTTCTACAAGTCTCCTGAACTTCTGAGAAGTTACCTATATTTCTGGGAAGTTTCATGAACCGCTAGAAAAATCTGTAAACTTATGGAAATCTTCCATGATTTTTTGGAAAGTTCTCTGAACTTGTGGAATGTACTCTATATTTCTGGAAAATGCCCTAAACTTTTGGGAAGTTCCTTCAAATTCTTGAAAGTTTCCTGAACATCTTGGATAGTTCTAGAAACTTTTGAAACACCGGTGCGGAGAACGCTAAGATGGTCTACTTTATCTAGTTCTATTCGAGTTTCGCTGATGAAAATCAAGTATAAAGTTGATCTAAAAATAAACCACCGCTGAAGATGCCCTTATTGTGTAGTTTTGGATGTTTCATCCATCATGCAACAAACAGCTTTTAATTAGAATTTTTTAGAATCATTTCAAGCATTTCGTCCTATACTTCAACATGGGAGCTTTTTTCAATTTGGATTCGCCTATTGACTGTTGCTGAAAAACCCCCAGGGCTCCGTTCCCTCCCCCTCAACCCATTCTCAAAATCACTCGTACCGGGAAACACTCTCTGCTCGGCGAAACTGTTTGCCACACTGCCTTCGATTTTGTTTTTAGTTTCTTCTTTAAAAATAAAAAAAAACCTAGTTCAAGAATCAATGTCTATTTTTGTCGCATTGTTGTTGTTACAAAGACTAAACAAGTTAATTCTTTACAGATATTCTATTTAAAACTCAATACAAAGAAGAAGAAGAATAAAAAGTTTATCAATCCAATCAGTTTGTGATTGAATGCAATTGTTTGAAGCACTTAACAAAAGTTTAATTTAACACGCAAATCGCAAACGTGTGTGAGAGAGAGAGAGGCAGAATAGGAAGTTGCGAGAAACTCCATCGCATATTCGAGCCCACTGAGAAGAGGTCGTTCCGGTCTTGTGTTGAAACCTTCGCAGGTTTTTTTTTAAACTTAGTAAGCTAGGAGAAAATCAAAACATTTTTGAACGATTTTAAACGTTTTTTTTTAACTTATTACAAAGAGCGATAACACTGATAAACTGTATAAAATGTGCCTTATGTAACGGATTACAAATCAATTTAACTAAAGTATAGTATGTATCGCTGGAAGGAAGAGCGAAAGTCAAACAGATTAATTAATAAAGCGCAAAAGGTCGCAAAATAACAGAAGAAAAAAAAAACGTTGACCATACTAAACTAAAAAAGAAACATGTCGATGATGGTTGAGCTTTTAATGTTTAACCGGGGAAAAAGAAGAAGATTTTCACAAACGTATTTTCAAAGCCGCTGTGTATAAATTTAGTATTTTTTTTAACTCCACCTATAATGTGGATCGCGGCGTATCGCTGTAAGCAAAACTAAGCGGAAAAGTCGACTGCAATAGGCAAGCGAATGTAGGATGGGTAGGAATTTTAGGAATACTTGTAGGGGGAAAAATGAGAGCGCAAATTAAAAATGCCTTTAAAAATGCTGTTAGTAGAGAAGCTACTTTGTGCGTTGGTGAGAGAAAGAGAGCGAGATTATCTAAAGAAGGGTGATGAAAGCAAAAACTGAAATATGATTGCCAATAATTGAGTTAGTGATGTGAGGTGAAAACACGGGCGAACGTTTTGAATATTGAATTTGTTATTTAATTTTTATATTTGTAGCTATTACTATATATTTACATAGTTTTTACAAGAAAAAAAATATCCAATAAAATCGAAAAAAAGATCTGAAATGTATAGCAATGGGTGTTGTGCGCTTTTGACGATGACAGTTCTTCCTAAACGATGTTGGGAATATGATGACATCCAAGTTATTTAGTAACTCTACACAGAAAAAAAAAATCTTGTAGTAAAAACTACCATTTTACCCGACTATGCGTATCTTTAAATATACCATGAAATTTCAGTCAAATTTACTATGTTTATGGTAAAACCTTCAACGTTTGTGGTATATTTGACAGACCTCATATTGATATCAAACGCACTATGGTTGATCTAATCGCAGACATGGTAAAATCCAACGCATTATAGTCAGGTGAAAATTGTTGGTGTTTGCGCTTAATTTAACCCTCAAAATGGTAGTTTCTACAGCGGTTTTTTTTTCCGTGTACAAATCCTCGTTCCAAACAAGCTTGATACGTTTCAAAACCGCCCGCATAACGAAAAACAATTTGCTATATAGTCAAAACTATATTTCGAATGTAAGATATATTATCACATTATGTGTTATTGTTACCGAAGGGTTTAATCTCGTTTCCACCATATAACCTGTACATTAACACAGAATGTTAATGCATGCCGAATTGTCATTGAAAGGTTTATTATTGTCTGCACTGGGTCTGGATTATATACCAACCTTTAGGCATAGAGTTCAGCAAAAATTTTGTTCGTGAAAATTGCCACTTTTTTATGGTAACCTAACTTAACCGCCTATTCAGAATATTGTTATTTGGCCTTTTACCATCTGACATATTGTTAAAACTATATAGGGGATTGTTGGTTTATAGTTGTCAACTATTAGGGTAGATGTCGTTACAATAATGGAAACGGTCGTCAACATTAAGGGAACCGGTCCAAGAATGGTTTGTGATTATGCGGGCGTGTTGAATCACAGGACTGAAGCGGCTGTCATCCACGAACAACAATCGTGAAGCCGAAAACTTGATGCTGCGTGTGGTGCAAATTTGACAGCTCGATTTTCTTGAAGGCTTTATGCAGCAAACACAATATTCGCGGCGGAAGTTGTCGTGTTTTGTCGTTAATTTGATTCGAGAAAAATAAATTTCCGTGTTGTACTAAGTGCAGTGGTTATTAAAATGACAGTATTTTTTCATTATTTATCAGCCAGGTATTATATTTTTTTACCCTAATTACTGTTACTAGTAGTTTGGTAGATGAAATATTGTAAAGAAATATAATCCATTGTGAACCAAGCTGAAAATGCTCAAATCGTCACTAGCGCCACACCAAAAGTGGCTGGCTTCAAGAACTAACGCTCACTTCTAAAAAAAAACACTAGTCGAATATGTTTTATAATTGCGGCACTTTGATTTTCAATCCATACCACATGTGTGGCACACTGAAGAATTCTTTTGACAGCTGAGTTAATAGAAATAAGAAACTAGCAACCTTGTTAATATGGTTGCCAGGCTCAGTAGAAAATAACAATTTGGGCTGTCAACACATTCGGCACATTACGGGAACTCCTAGAACATTGCAACGCTTGTAGAAACACTAAAAAAATAGCACAGGAGGAAAGCGATCCACCCTTGGATCCACCCCTTGGATCCACCCCTTGGGTGCGACCCTTCAATCAACACAACCTTCCCCGCCTTTTAGACTGTCAATATGGAATCTAATCCCACACTCCTCTGGTGAGAAATCGTCCAGCATATTATCTTTTTTCCTTCGGTCTGTCAACTCGATCCGCCACCCGCCACTTTGTTACAACTTTCTTTGGCGCTCTATTTGTCCCTTTCACTCTTTTTAAACACTATTTTTAAAAAAAACTTTTTTGAGCGTATTAGTAGAACGATTGTGATTGGGAAACTAGGAGAATTTAAAATTTAACACTTCATTTGATCACTTTTTAAAAAATAAAAAATTAAACCTTGAAACACTTTTTTAAATTTTCGCTAGTAATCGCGAGCAAATTCCATTTAATTCCACTATGAGCTTATCTTTTGACAGATAAGCTCTTTTTGTGTCTGTATACACCCGTCCCTCCTCTTTCATGATGGTGTCGCGATCTCTAATATCTTCGCCGTCCAGACGACTTGGTGGAACTTGAGGCTGAATAGATCTAACTGCAAACAGACATTCAAGATCGAACAGGCCAATTCAAATTTGTTGTGTAAAATTTCAAATCTAACTAGGTACGTTGGAATCATCTTGCACAGTAGCGCCGCCTTGTCAAGTTTTTGCTACATATAATCTGACAGTTTGACTGGCAAACCATTTTTCGCTTATCAATAAAAACAAATCTGTGGCGCCATCTATCAGGTTATTGCTACTTAATATCTTGAGGGACGCCATGTTCTACAGAGGTAAATGAGTAGAAATCGAACGTCTGTCTGTGATCTAACCTTCCTACCCAGCATGAGCTCAGCTTACAGACTTACAGGTGGTTAAGTAGTTTATAGAGTGATAAGTCAAGTTGACACATCTCTGCTTTCCACTACCACTGCTTATCTGCTTACCTAATTTCTGCGTGATTTTAACCTTTTCAAAAGGGATCTGTTCCCCTCCTTGTTCATGGCAGGCCCTAATCGTTTGGTAATGTTAATCAGTCTGAAGCTTCGCACAATTCGTGGCATTCTGCACATTTTTCATTCAATTGTGGACCGTTGTCCACCCAAAGTCATTGGCAGACCATCCCGGTTGGAAATAGTTAGTTCGCTAATTTGCTTATGGTATCTCTCGAATTTATTGAATGCACATTACTAACCTTCATTAGTCGGCTGTGTTAATTTATCACAACCTGCAAATATTGTACTTTGGGCCAAAGATTCAAGCACATCAGAGGTCACAGCGATTTATGGCTGATCAGGAAGTTGTTTACGAAGTACAGGTTCTGGAGGATTTGAAGTGGCAACTAAAACACAGCCTATGCTTTGTCTGACAAACTTCCACCGAAGGTGAGACCTACGTCGCCGGACCCTTCTTCACTATTTTGATTTCACGAATCGAGAGCTAGTGCAACTCTCCCTACGCAGAGGTTGGAAGATTGGCTAGAACTGCGAATTTGTTTGGATATGAGCTTTCATTTCAGAGTTTTTTATATATGTTTTTTTCGGTGAGTCGATACTGTTAACAACTCAACAGGTCCTTCTGCCTTCCTTTCACCACCGACAAACCCACATGAAACATATTCTTCACTTTTGATTAAGAATCCATAACGACCGATTCAAATGTGCAGCGATCCCATCTGTCAAAACCTTTAAGGCCTAAACGCAATATGGACGGAAACGGAACGGCAACGGAATGCGGAAACGTCGCGGTTTGTACTAAAAGCGAAACCGCTGTCTCAGCCGCTATTTCTACACGCAATGATCAGCGGTAAGTGCGGCACGTTGACGTTTGTTTGTTTTTGGAATGGCAAAGTAAAAATCGCGTGGTTATGGTTGAAGCTATGTGGAAAATTGAAATTAAACACCTATGGCAGCTAATATTATCTCTGCAATTTGTGCAATTTATCTCGTGTACAAGAGCATCGGCATGTGGAAAATCAATGACGTTGGTGGGTGGGACCGGCGAATCAGCATAGAACAACAGAAGGATTTTACGAGCCTGCCTACCGCTTGATGAAGGAAAAATACCCGGAATACATTTTGAAAAAATCAATCCGTACACAAATTTAGCCAGTGTGTCGACTGTTTTCAACTTTGATGTAAATCGATGAACTTTTCCAAGAACTTTCTAAATTAATCTAAATGAACGTCTTATTCTATTACAGGTATTTATCTGATGGATTCAGCATCTTTTACTGTTCTCGTCTCTTTCGACTGGACAGTCAGGGAAATAACACAATAAGTTATTAAAGTATTGTGGGATGAACTGAAAGAAGTGGAATATCTGCCTGAAGTGAGCCAGCAGAAATGGTGCGAATATAGCACAAAATTTGTGACCCGCTGGAATTTACCACATTGTTGTGCAGCCGTTGAATGAATACAAGTGACCATAACGTGCCGACCAATTTCAGGATGGTGTTCTTTTTTGAATCTGTCTCGTAGATTCTTCCACTTTTTTTTCACATTTTTCTCTAAAAATGCATAATGATTCCATTTTATTATTCAGAGAATATAAAAATAGAAATAAATATACTGCATTTTCACAGCCACTTGTCGTCACGCTGCATCCTTTTTAATATTGTGTCGGAACTGTTTTTCCGATGTTGCAAAAATAAGAGGGTGGTTTAATGCTATTTATCAATTTTTCATTGAAATTCTGCGAGCTTAAAATCTGCTCATCGTCAGTTGGCTCCATTTTGGAACTCTAAATGGTTTCCGCTACCGCTGTTTTTGATATTTTCAAACCCAAACGCGGTTTTAGTACTATCAGTACAAAACCGCTTTTCCCGCGCCGTCATCACTGTGTGCTATCTCATTGGTTTGTATGAAGCCAAAATTTGATTTGACAGCCGCTTTCCGTTGCCGTTCCGTTTCCGTCCATATTGCGTTCAGGCCTTTAGAATCATTTTATCTATTTTTTTCAGAATTGCTCAGACATGAACCTTCTGATCAAGTTCCAAACCGTGTTCGTGGCTTCAATAAACGTTTTAAGCGAACACGAAGATTGATGTCAGCAATATGATTGGAACAGAAATATTAAGACATTTTAAATTGTCATTCATGTCGGTTTGTCGGTGCTTTCACCACGAAAAATTCAGCAATCATTGACAACCCGCATAAACAATAACCATATGAAGTGCCTAACCACCAATTCGGGGTATCACCATCTATAATATCGTTCATGGATGGTACATGTTTATTAGAGAAGGATTCTCCGTTTTCCCGCTCAGTCCCTCCGTTTACTGCAACATTATGGTTTCGGTGTCTACTATGAATACTCATCTGTCTTCAGGAAACTTCAGGAGCCTTGTTCCATATATAATGCTAAGCTGGCAGCAATCCATTTCGCATTGGGAATAATTTCCGACATGCCCTTAGATCATTATTTCATCTTCTCGGATAGTCTCCGTTCTATTGAGGCCCTCCGGTCGATGGAAACAGTGAGGCACTCATCTTAATTTCTTTTAAAAATAAGGGAACAGATGTTTGCGTTGGTTGAAAGATCATTTATGATTTCCTCAGTAAGGGTCCCCGCACATTGCTCAATTCCAGGTAATGAGAAGGTGAACTCTCTAACCAAGGTGGGCGCACAAGAAGGCGAGGTTTTTGAAAGAAGAATTTCACATGATGAACTTATTCCATTCTCTTGGGCGGCGGTTACACTCCATTATTACAAACGTATCGTCGAGATCGTGGTTCGAAGGTCTCAATATAAGGGAACGTCCATTAATTTTGTCACGCAAAAAATGACTTTTTGTGGAATTCGTTAACAGTTCGGAACGGTGAGTCACCAAGTGGTGAAATATGTTGCGTGCCTGGCTTTCGTGATCTTAGTAACCAAGAGCGGCGCCACGAAGGAGGACGGTTACCAGGAAGCTAGGGAGATGAATCCTAGAGAGTTTGAGCTGTTTAGTGGAATACCTGTAACTAGGAATGAGAAGAAAAATTAGTAATTTCCGTTCAATTCCAACTACCTTGCATCTTGACAGATACGCGTATTTCGTCTACAATGTGCAGACTTCTTCAGTGTTTCGTACTAATTATTTCTCAGTCGAGTTATTAGTATGAGACACTGATGAAGTCTACATATTGTAGACGAAATACGCGTATCTGTCAAGATAAGCAAAGGTAGTTGGAATTAAAAGGAAAATACTAATTTTTCTTCCCATTTCTAGCTAGGGAGATGTTTAAAAAACAGGGTTTCAATTCTGCCGGATTCAGTCCGACTTCAAGGTTTAGAAGGATGAACCGAAGTTTAAGGATTTGCAGAATGCAAAAAACCTAATGAAGAGCGCAAAGCGCAAGGAAAATTTTTCGGCGATTTTTGGTAAGTTTAAAAAGGAATTGTGAATCATCTGACCTGTAGTTAGAGAATAAATTGCTTAAGTGCAGTGGTTGATTCCATGGCACTATAAGAATCTTTACTGTAACATTTCAAATTTATAAACATTTTTGGCACGAACAATTCGTCCCCTCAATGGAGTTTTAATTTAAGTAGAAAACGCTATAGTTTTAAAGGGTGTCCACGATGAAATTGCCACACACAAAATTGATTCGCAAAATTCGAGTTTTCATCCGATTGCCATCAAATTTTCAGGGATTGAGAAATAACTATTAACTTCATTTTACCATTTTACTCGTATTTTATTTACAGTCCATACGCAAATGCCCGCACCTTGGCCTTAACCCCGGCCATAAGATTCTGCACAACCTGTGAATCAACCGTTTTTTGCATGTAAACCCATACTTTCTTCAGTTCCTCGACTGTCTTCACTACCTTAGGTCGTTTAAGAAGGTGCTGCTTCATAATCGCCCAGTACTTCTCGATGGGGCGGAGCTCCGGAGTGTTGGGAGGGTTGAACATTTTCGGCACGAAATTGACCTTATTGTCCGCATACCACTTCAGCACGTCCTTGAGTAGTGGCATGAGGCCAAATCCGGCCAGAAGATTGTTGGGACGTTGTGGGCCTTCATGAGAGGAAGCAGCCGCTTCTGGAGGCACTCTTTTATGTACACCTGTCCGCTCATCGTGTCCTGGGTCACGAAAGGTGCACTTCGCTTCCCGCACGTGCAGATGGCTTGCCAAACCAGGAATTTCTTCGCAAATTTGGACATCTTCTGAGTGCGGACATGCTCCGGAACGCTGAACTTATCCTTGGCCGTGAAAAACAGGTTGCCGGGGATCTGTTTGAAGTCGGCCTTCACATATGTTTCGTCGTCCATGATGCAGCATTCAACTTTCGTCAGCATGTTGAGGTACAACTTCCTGGCACGGGTTTTGGCGGACTTGTTCTGCTTCTCGTCGCGATTAGGGGCCTTTTGCACCTTGAACGTTCGAAGCCCAGCCTTAGTTTTGGCCTTCTGGACAAAACTTCGGCTTAGGTGCAGCTTCTTAGCCACATCCCGAACGGAGGCGTTCGGATTTCGGTTGAAGGCCCCAACCACGCGGTTGTGATTTTTGGTGTTGTACGGAATACTTTTTCCTTCACTTCTGGGCTTCCGATCGGTGGTCAACCGTTCCTCGAACCGCTTAATCACTCGCCACACCGTGTAATTCGCGATTCCTAACGTTTTAGCGATG